>OY783199.1:17291509-17506039 GCA_963678675.1 Xiphydria camelus | reverse complement strand
TTTCTGTAAGGTCCCGACCTTACAGAAATTGTCAATTTTTTCGAAAAATGAAAATCTTCGGAATTGGAATCTCGACCACCCTATCCGATGTATTTTTTTACGCTGATTCCGAAAAGCACGGTTATTTGGTCGAAATCTCAAAGGAAATATGAAATAACGCTGATTTTGTGTATAAAGAAATTTTTTTTCCGCAAGAAATCATCGATATCTCGGTGTTCCGTTGAGATTTCCTCAATAAATATATCATTTTCGTAATCAGCGCGAAAAAATACATAAGATAGGATGGTCGAGAATTCGATTCCAGAGATTTCGATTTTTGCGAAAAATCGCATTTTCTGTAAGGTCCCGACCTTACAGAAATTGTCAATTTTTTCGAAAAATGAAAATCTTCGGAATTGGAATCTCGACCACCCTATCCGATGTATTTTTTTACGCTGATTCCGAAAAGCACGGTTATTTGGTCGAAATCTCAAAGGAAATATGAAATAACGCTGATTTTGTGTATAAAGAAATTTTTTTTCCGCAAGAAATCATCGATATCTCGGTGTTCCGTTGAGATTTCCTCAATAAATATATCATTTTCGTAATCAGCGCGAAAAAATACATAAGATAGGATGGTCGAAAATTCGATTCCAGAGATTTCGATTTTGCGAAAAATCGCATTTTCTGTAAGGTCCCGACCTTACAGAAATTGTCAATTTTTTCGAAAAATGAAAATCTTCGGAATTGGAATCTCGACCACCCTATCCGATGTATTTTTTTACGCTGATTCCGAAAAGCACGGTTATTTGGTCGAAATCTCAAAGGAAATATGAAATAACGCTGATTTTGTGTATAAAGAAATTTTTTTTCCGCAAGAAATCATCGATATCTCGGTGTTCCGTTGAGATTTCCTCAATAAATATATCATTTTCGTAATCAGCGCGAAAAAATACATAAGATAGGATGGTCGAGAATTCGATTCCAGAGATTTCGATTTTTGCGAAAAATCGCATTTTCTGTAAGGTCCCGACCTTACAGAAATTGTCAATTTTTTCGAAAAATGAAAATCTTCGGAATTGGAATCTCGACCACCCTATCCGATGTATTTTTTTACGCTGATTCCGAAAAGCACGGTTATTTGGTCGAAATCTCAAAGGAAATATGAAATAACGCTGATTTTGTGTATAAAGAAATTTTTTTTTCCGCAAGAAATCATCGATATCTCGGTGTTCCGTTGAGATTTCCTCAATAAATATATCATTTTCGTAATCAGCGCGAAAAAATACATAAGATAGGATGGTCGAGAATTCGATTCCAGAGATTTCGATTTTTGCGAAAAATCGCATTTTCTGTAAGGTCCCGACCTTACAGAAATTGTCAATTTTTCGAAAAATGAAAATCTTCGGAATTGGAATCTCGACCACCCTATCCGATGTATTTTTTTACGCTGATTCCGAAAAGCACGGTTATTTGGTCGAGATCTCAAAGGAAATATGAAATAACGCTGATTTTGTGTATAAAGACATTTTTTTTCCCGCAAGAAATCATCGATATCTCGGTGTTCCGTTGAGATTTCCTCAATAAATATATCATTTTCGTAATCAGCGCGAAAAAATACATAAGATAGGATGGTCGAGAATTCGATTCCAGAGATTTCGATTTTTGCGAAAAATCGCATTTTCTGTAAGGTCCCGACCTTACAGAAATTGTCAATTTTTTCGAAAATGAAAATCTTCGGAATTGGAATCTCGACCACCCTATCCGATGTATTTTTTTACGCTGATTCCGAAAAGCACGGTTATTTGGTCGAAATCTCAAAGGAAATATGAAATAACGCTGATTTTGTGTATAAAGAAATTTTTTTTTCCGCAAGAAATCATCGATATCTCGGTGTTCCGTTGAGATTTCCTCAATAAATATATCATTTTCGTAATCAGCGCGAAAAAATACATAAGATAGGATGGTCGAGAATTCGATTCCAGAGATTTCGATTTTTGCGAAAAATCGCATTTTCTGTAAGGTCCCGACCTTACAGAAATTGTCAATTTTTTCGAAAAATGAAAATCTTCGGAATTGGAATCTCGACCACCCTATCCGATGTATTTTTTTACGCTGATTCCGAAAAGCACGGTTATTTGGTCGAAATCTCAAAGGAAATATGAAATAACGCTGATTTTGTGTATAAAGAAATTTTTTTTTCCGCAAGAAATCATCGATATCTCGGTGTTCCGTTGAGATTTCCTCAATAAATATATCATTTTCGTAATCAGCGCGAAAAAATACATAAGATAGGATGGTCGAGAATTCGATTCCAGAGATTTCGATTTTTGCGAAAAATCGCATTTTCTGTAAGGTCCCGACCTTACAGAAATTGTCAATTTTTTCGAAAAATGAAAATCTTCGGAATTGGAATCTCGACCACCCTATCCGATGTATTTTTTTACGCTGATTCCGAAAAGCACGGTTATTTGGTCGAAATCTCAAAGGAAATATGAAATAACGCTGATTTTGTGTATAAAGAAATTTTTTTTTCCGCAAGAAATCATCGATATCTCGGTGTTCCGTTGAGATTTCCTCAATAAATATATCATTTTCGTAATCAGCGCGAAAAAATACATAAGATAGGATGGTCGAGAATTCGATTCCAGAGATTTCGATTTTTGCGAAAAATCGCATTTTCTGTAAGGTCCCGACCTTACAGAAATTGTCAATTTTTTCGAAAAATGAAAATCTTCGGAATTGGAATCTCGACCACCCTATCCGATGTATTTTTTTACGCTGATTCCGAAAAGCACGGTTATTTGGTCGAAATCTCAAAGGAAATATGAAATAACGCTGATTTTGTGTATAAAGAAATTTTTTTTTCCGCAAGAAATCATCGATATCTCGGTGTTCCGTTGAGATTTCCTCAATAAATATATCATTTCGTAATCAGCGCGAAAAAATACATAAGATAGGATGGTCGAGAATTCGATTCCAGAGATTTCGATTTTTGCGAAAAATCGCATTTTCTGTAAGGTCCCGACCTTACAGAAATTGTCAATTTTTTCGAAAAATGAAAATCTTCGGAATTGGAATCTCGACCACCCTATCCGATGTATTTTTTTACGCTGATTCCGAAAAGCACGGTTATTTGGTCGAAATCTCAAAGGAAATATGAAATAACGCTGATTTTGTGTATAAAGAAATTTTTTTTTCCGCAAGAAATCATCGATATCTCGGTGTTCCGTTGAGATTTCCTCAATAAATATATCATTTTCGTAATCAGCGCGAAAAAATACATAAGATAGGATGGTCGAGAATTCGATTCCAGAGATTTCGATTTTTGCGAAAAATCGCATTTTCTGTAAGGTCCCGACCTTACAGAAATTGTCAATTTTTTCGAAAAATGAAAATCTTCGGAATTGGAATCTCGACCACCCTATCCGATGTATTTTTTTACGCTGATTCCGAAAAGCACGGTTATTTGGTCGAAATCTCAAAGGAAATATGAAATAACGCTGATTTTGTGTATAAAGAAATTTTTTTTTCCGCAAGAAATCATCGATATCTCGGTGTTCCGTTGAGATTTCCTCAATAAATATATCATTTTCGTAATCAGCGCGAAAAAATACATAAGATAGGATGGTCGAGAATTCGATTCCAGAGATTTCGATTTTTGCGAAAAATCGCATTTTCTGTAAGGTCCCGACCTTACAGAAATTGTCAATTTTTTCGAAAAATGAAAATCTTCGGAATTGGAATCTCGACCACCCTATCCGATGTATTTTTTTACGCTGATTCCGAAAAGCACGGTTATTTGGTCGAAATCTCAAAGGAAATATGAAATAACGCTGATTTTGTGTATAAAGAAATTTTTTTTTCCGCAAGAAATCATCGATATCTCGGTGTTCCGTTGAGATTTCCTCAATAAATATATCATTTTCGTAATCAGCGCGAAAAATACATAAGATAGGATGGTCGAGAATTCGATTCCAGAGATTTCGATTTTTGCGAAAAATCGCATTTTCTGTAAGGTCCCGACCTTACAGAAATTGTCAATTTTTTCGAAAAATGAAAATCTTCGGAATTGGAATCTCGACCACCCTATCCGATGTATTTTTTTACGCTGATTCCGAAAAGCACGGTTATTTGGTCGAGATCTCAAAGGAAATATGAAATAACGCTGATTTTGTGTATAAAGACATTTTTTTTCCCGCAAGAAATCATCGATATCTCGGTGTTCCGTTGAGATTTCCTCAATAAATATATCATTTTCGTAATCAGCGCGAAAAAATACATAAGATAGGATGGTCGAGAATTCGATTCCAGAGATTTCGATTTTTGCGAAAAATCGCATTTTCTGTAAGGTCCCGACCTTACAGAAATTGTCAATTTTTTCGAAAAATGAAAATCTTCGGAATTGGAATCTCGACCACCCTATCCGATGTATTTTTTTACGCTGATTCCGAAAAGCACGGTTATTTGGTCGAAATCTCAAAGGAAATATGAAATAACGCTGATTTTGTGTATAAAGAAATTTTTTTTTCCGCAAGAAATCATCGATATCTCGGTGTTCCGTTGAGATTTCCTCAATAAATATATCATTTTCGTAATCAGCGCGAAAAAATACATAAGATAGGATGGTCGAGAATTCGATTCCAGAGATTTCGATTTTTGCGAAAAATCGCATTTTCTGTAAGGTCCCGACCTTACAGAAATTGTCAATTTTTCGAAAAATGAAAATCTTCGGAATTGGAATCTCGACCACCCTATCCGATGTATTTTTTTACGCTGATTCCGAAAAGCACGGTTATTTGGTCGAAATCTCAAAGGAAATATGAAATAACGCTGATTTTGTGTATAAAGAAATTTTTTTTTCCGCAAGAAATCATCGATATCTCGGTGTTCCGTTGAGATTTCCTCAATAAATATATCATTTTCGTAATCAGCGCGAAAAAATACATAAGATAGGATGGTCGAGAATTCGATTCCAGAGATTTCGATTTTTGCGAAAAATCGCATTTTCTGTAAGGTCCCGACCTTACAGAAATTGTCAATTTTTTCGAAAAATGAAAATCTTCGGAATTGGAATCTCGACCACCCTATCCGATGTATTTTTTTACGCTGATTCCGAAAAGCACGGTTATTTGGTCGAAATCTCAAAGGAAATATGAAATAACGCTGATTTTGTGTATAAAGAAATTTTTTTTTTCCGCAAGAAATCATCGATATCTCGGTGTTCCGTTGAGATTTCCTCAATAAATATATCATTTTCGTAATCAGCGCGAAAAAATACATAAGATAGGATGGTCGAGAATTCGATTCCAGAGATTTCGATTTTTGCGAAAAATCGCATTTTCTGTAAGGTCCCGACCTTACAGAAATTGTCAATTTTTTCGAAAAATGAAAATCTTCGGAATTGGAATCTCGACCACCCTATCCGATGTATTTTTTTACGCTGATTCCGAAAAGCACGGTTATTTGGTCGAAATCTCAAAGGAAATATGAAATAACGCTGATTTTGTGTATAAAGAAATTTTTTTTTCCGCAAGAAATCATCGATATCTCGGTGTTCCGTTGAGATTTCCTCAATAAATATATCATTTTCGTAATCAGCGCGAAAAAATACATAAGATAGGATGGTCGAGAATTCGATTCCAGAGATTTCGATTTTTGCGAAAAATCGCATTTTCTGTAAGGTCCCGACCTTACAGAAATTGTCAATTTTTCGAAAAATGAAAATCTTCGGAATTGGAATCTCGACCACCCTATCCGATGTATTTTTTTACGCTGATTCCGAAAAGCACGGTTATTTGGTCGAAATCTCAAAGGAAATATGAAATAACGCTGATTTTGTGTATAAAGAAATTTTTTTTTCCGCAAGAAATCATCGATATCTCGGTGTTCCGTTGAGATTTCCTCAATAAATATATCATTTTCGTAATCAGCGCGAAAAAATACATAAGATAGGATGGTCGAGAATTCGATTCCAGAGATTTCGATTTTTGCGAAAAATCGCATTTTCTGTAAGGTCCCGACCTTACAGAAATTGTCAATTTTTTCGAAAAATGAAAATCTTCGGAATTGGAATCTCGACCACCCTATCCGATGTATTTTTTTACGCTGATTCCGAAAAGCACGGTTATTTGGTCGAAATCTCAAAGGAAATATGAAATAACGCTGATTTTGTGTATAAAGAAATTTTTTTTCCGCAAGAAATCATCGATATCTCGGTGTTCCGTTGAGATTTCCTCAATAAATATATCATTTTCGTAATCAGCGCGAAAAAATACATAAGATAGGATGGTCGAAAATTCGATTCCAGAGATTTCGATTTTTGCGAAAAATCGCATTTTCTGTAAGGTCCCGACCTTACAGAAATTGTCAATTTTTTCGAAAAATGAAAATCTTCGGAATTGGAATCTCGACCACCCTATCCGATGTATTTTTTTACGCTGATTCCGAAAAGCACGGTTATTTGGTCGAAATCTCAAAGGAAATATGAAATAACGCTGATTTTGTGTATAAAGAAATTTTTTTTTCCGCAAGAAATCATCGATATCTCGGTGTTCCGTTGAGATTTCCTCAATAAATATATCATTTTCGTAATCAGCGCGAAAAAATACATAAGATAGGATGGTCGAGAATTCGATTCCAGAGATTTCGATTTTTGCGAAAAATCGCATTTTCTGTAAGGTCCCGACCTTACAGAAATTGTCAATTTTTCGAAAAATGAAAATCTTCGGAATTGGAATCTCGACCACCCTATCCGATGTATTTTTTTACGCTGATTCCGAAAAGCACGGTTATTTGGTCGAAATCTCAAAGGAAATATGAAATAACGCTGATTTTGTGTATAAAGAAATTTTTTTTTCCGCAAGAAATCATCGATATCTCGGTGTTCCGTTGAGATTTCCTCAATAAATATATCATTTTCGTAATCAGCGCGAAAAAATACATAAGATAGGATGGTCGAGAATTCGATTCCAGAGATTTCGATTTTTGCGAAAAATCGCATTTTCTGTAAGGTCCCGACCTTACAGAAATTGTCAATTTTTTCGAAAATGAAAATCTTCGGAATTGGAATCTCGACCACCCTATCCGATGTATTTTTTTACGCTGATTCCGAAAAGCACGGTTATTTGGTCGAAATCTCAAAGGAAATATGAAATAACGCTGATTTTGTGTATAAAGAAATTTTTTTTTCCGCAAGAAATCATCGATATCTCGGTGTTCCGTTGAGATTTCCTCAATAAATATATCATTTTCGTAATCAGCGCGAAAAAATACATAAGATAGGATGGTCGAGAATTCGATTCCAGAGATTTCGATTTTTGCGAAAAATCTAAGGGGTATGCCTTAGATTTTTTGCAAAAATCGAAATCTCTGGAATCGAATTCTGGATCACCCTATCTTATGTATTTTTTTACGCTGATTCCGAAAAGCACGGTTATTTGGTCGAGATCTCAAAGGAAATATGAAATAACGCTGATTTTGTGTATAAAGACATTTTTTTTCCCGCAAGAAATCATCGATATCTCGGTGTTCCGTTGAGATTTCCTCAATAAATATATCATTTTCGTAATCAGCGCGAAAAAATACATAAGATAGGATGGTCGAGAATTCGATTCCAGAGATTTCGATTTTTGCGAAAAATCGCATTTTCTGTAAGGTCCCGACCTTACAGAAATTGTCAATTTTTTCGAAAAATGAAAATCTTCGGAATTGGAATCTCGACCACCCTATCCGATGTATTTTTTTACGCTGATTCCGAAAAGCACGGTTATTTGGTCGAAATCTCAAAGGAAATATGAAATAACGCTGATTTTGTGTATAAAGAAATTTTTTTTTCCGCAAGAAATCATCGATATCTCGGTGTTCCGTTGAGATTTCCTCAATAAATATATCATTTTCGTAATCAGCGCGAAAAAATACATAAGATAGGATGGTCGAGAATTCGATTCCAGAGATTTCGATTTTTGCGAAAAATCGCATTTTCTGTAAGGTCCCGACCTTACAGAAATTGTCAATTTTTTCGAAAAATGAAAATCTTCGGAATTGGAATCTCGACCACCCTATCCGATGTATTTTTTTACGCTGATTCCGAAAAGCACGGTTATTTGGTCGAAATCTCAAAGGAAATATGAAATAACGCTGATTTTGTGTATAAAGAAATTTTTTTTTCCGCAAGAAATCATCGATATCTCGGTGTTCCGTTGAGATTTCCTCAATAAATATATCATTTTCGTAATCAGCGCGAAAAAATACATAAGATAGGATGGTCGAAAATTCGATTCCAGAGATTTCGATTTTTGCGAAAAATCGCATTTTCTGTAAGGTCCCGACCTTACAGAAATTGTCAATTTTTTCGAAAAATGAAAATCTTCGGAATTGGAATCTCGACCACCCTATCCGATGTATTTTTTTACGCTGATTCCGAAAAGCACGGTTATTTGGTCGAAATCTCAAAGGAAATATGAAATAACGCTGATTTTGTGTATAAAGAAATTTTTTTTTCCGCAAGAAATCATCGATATCTCGGTGTTCCGTTGAGATTTCCTCAATAAATATATCATTTTCGTAATCAGCGCGAAAAAATACATAAGATAGGATGGTCGAGAATTCGATTCCAGAGATTTCGATTTTTGCGAAAAATCGCATTTTCTGTAAGGTCCCGACCTTACAGAAATTGTCAATTTTTTCGAAAAATGAAAATCTTCGGAATTGGAATCTCGACCACCCTATCCGATGTATTTTTTTACGCTGATTCCGAAAAGCACGGTTATTTGGTCGAAATCTCAAAGGAAATATGAAATAACGCTGATTTTGTGTATAAAGAAATTTTTTTTTCCGCAAGAAATCATCGATATCTCGGTGTTCCGTTGAGATTTCCTCAATAAATATATCATTTTCGTAATCAGCGCGAAAAAATACATAAGATAGGATGGTCGAGAATTCGATTCCAGAGATTTCGATTTTTGCGAAAAATCGCATTTTCTGTAAGGTCCCGACCTTACAGAAATTGTCAATTTTTTCGAAAAATGAAAATCTTCGGAATTGGAATCTCGACCACCCTATCCGATGTATTTTTTTACGCTGATTCCGAAAAGCACGGTTATTTGGTCGAGATCTCAAAGGAAATATGAAATAACGCTGATTTTGTGTATAAAGACATTTTTTTTCCCGCAAGAAATCATCGATATCTCGGTGTTCCGTTGAGATTTCCTCAATAAATATATCATTTTCGTAATCAGCGCGAAAAAATACATAAGATAGGATGGTCGAGAATTCGATTCCAGAGATTTCGATTTTTGCGAAAAATCGCATTTTCTGTAAGGTCCCGACCTTACAGAAATTGTCAATTTTTTCGAAAAATGAAAATCTTCGGAATTGGAATCTCGACCACCCTATCCGATGTATTTTTTTACGCTGATTCCGAAAAGCACGGTTATTTGGTCGAAATCTCAAAGGAAATATGAAATAACGCTGATTTTGTGTATAAAGAAATTTTTTTTTCCGCAAGAAATCATCGATATCTCGGTGTTCCGTTGAGATTTCCTCAATAAATATATCATTTTCGTAATCAGCGCGAAAAAATACATAAGATAGGATGGTCGAGAATTCGATTCCAGAGATTTCGATTTTTGCGAAAAATCGCATTTTCTGTAAGGTCCCGACCTTACAGAAATTGTCAATTTTTTCGAAAAATGAAAATCTTCGGAATTGGAATCTCGACCACCCTATCCGATGTATTTTTTTACGCTGATTCCGAAAAGCACGGTTATTTGGTCGAAATCTCAAAGGAAATATGAAATAACGCTGATTTTGTGTATAAAGAAATTTTTTTTTCCGCAAGAAATCATCGATATCTCGGTGTTCCGTTGAGATTTCCTCAATAAATATATCATTTTCGTAATCAGCGCGAAAAAATACATAAGATAGGATGGTCGAGAATTCGATTCCAGAGATTTCGATTTTTGCGAAAAATCGCATTTTCTGTAAGGTCCCGACCTTACAGAAATTGTCAATTTTTTCGAAAAATGAAAATCTTCGGAATTGGAATCTCGACCACCCTATCCGATGTATTTTTTTACGCTGATTCCGAAAAGCACGGTTATTTGGTCGAAATCTCAAAGGAAATATGAAATAACGCTGATTTTGTGTATAAAGAAATTTTTTTTTCCGCAAGAAATCATCGATATCTCGGTGTTCCGTTGAGATTTCCTCAATAAATATATCATTTTCGTAATCAGCGCGAAAAAATACATAAGATAGGATGGTCGAGAATTCGATTCCAGAGATTTCGATTTTTGCGAAAAATCGCATTTTCTGTAAGGTCCCGACCTTACAGAAATTGTCAATTTTTTCGAAAAATGAAAATCTTCGGAATTGGAATCTCGACCACCCTATCCGATGTATTTTTTTACGCTGATTCCGAAAAGCACGGTTATTTGGTCGAAATCTCAAAGGAAATATGAAATAACGCTGATTTTGTGTATAAAGAAATTTTTTTTTCCGCAAGAAATCATCGATATCTCGGTGTTCCGTTGAGATTTCCTCAATAAATATATCATTTTCGTAATCAGCGCGAAAAAATACATAAGATAGGATGGTCGAGAATTCGATTCCAGAGATTTCGATTTTTGCGAAAAATCGCATTTTCTGTAAGGTCCCGACCTTACAGAAATTGTCAATTTTTTCGAAAAATGAAAATCTTCGGAATTGGAATCTCGACCACCCTATCCGATGTATTTTTTTACGCTGATTCCGAAAAGCACGGTTATTTGGTCGAAATCTCAAAGGAAATATGAAATAACGCTGATTTTGTGTATAAAGAAATTTTTTTTTCCGCAAGAAATCATCGATATCTCGGTGTTCCGTTGAGATTTCCTCAATAAATATATCATTTTCGTAATCAGCGCGAAAAAATACATAAGATAGGATGGTCGAGAATTCGATTCCAGAGATTTCGATTTTTGCGAAAAATCGCATTTTCTGTAAGGTCCCGACCTTACAGAAATTGTCAATTTTTTCGAAAAATGAAAATCTTCGGAATTGGAATCTCGACCACCCTATCCGATGTATTTTTTTACGCTGATTCCGAAAAGCACGGTTATTTGGTCGAAATCTCAAAGGAAATATGAAATAACGCTGATTTTGTGTATAAAGAAATTTTTTTTCCGCAAGAAATCATCGATATCTCGGTGTTCCGTTGAGATTTCCTCAATAAATATATCATTTTCGTAATCAGCGCGAAAAAATACATAAGATAGGATGGTCGAAAATTCGATTCCAGAGATTTCGATTTTTGCGAAAAATCGCATTTTCTGTAAGGTCCCGACCTTACAGAAATTGTCAATTTTTTCGAAAAATGAAAATCTTCGGAATTGGAATCTCGACCACCCTATCCGATGTATTTTTTTACGCTGATTCCGAAAAGCACGGTTATTTGGTCGAAATCTCAAAGGAAATATGAAATAACGCTGATTTTGTGTATAAAGAAATTTTTTTTTCCGCAAGAAATCATCGATATCTCGGTGTTCCGTTGAGATTTCCTCAATAAATATATCATTTTCGTAATCAGCGCGAAAAAATACATAAGATAGGATGGTCGAGAATTCGATTCCAGAGATTTCGATTTTTGCGAAAAATCGCATTTTCTGTAAGGTCCCGACCTTACAGAAATTGTCAATTTTTTCGAAAAATGAAAATCTTCGGAATTGGAATCTCGACCACCCTATCCGATGTATTTTTTTACGCTGATTCCGAAAAGCACGGTTATTTGGTCGAAATCTCAAAGGAAATATGAAATAACGCTGATTTTGTGTATAAAGAAATTTTTTTTTCCGCAAGAAATCATCGATATCTCGGTGTTCCGTTGAGATTTCCTCAATAAATATATCATTTTCGTAATCAGCGCGAAAAAATACATAAGATAGGATGGTCGAGAATTCGATTCCAGAGATTTCGATTTTTGCGAAAAATCTAAGGGGTATGCCTTAGATTTTTTGCAAAAATCGAAATCTCTGGAATCGAATTCTGGATCACCCTATCTTATGTATTTTTTTACGCTGATTCCGAAAAGCACGGTTATTTGGTCGAGATCTCAAAGGAAATATGAAATAACGCTGATTTTGTGTATAAAGACATTTTTTTTCCCGCAAGAAATCATCGATATCTCGGTGTTCCGTTGAGATTTCCTCAATAAATATATCATTTTCGTAATCAGCGCGAAAAAATACATAAGATAGGATGGTCGAGAATTCGATTCCAGAGATTTCGATTTTTGCGAAAAATCGCATTTTCTGTAAGGTCCCGACCTTACAGAAATTGTCAATTTTTTCGAAAAATGAAAATCTTCGGAATTGGAATCTCGACCACCCTATCCGATGTATTTTTTTACGCTGATTCCGAAAAGCACGGTTATTTGGTCGAAATCTCAAAGGAAATATGAAATAACGCTGATTTTGTGTATAAAGAAATTTTTTTTTCCGCAAGAAATCATCGATATCTCGGTGTTCCGTTGAGATTTCCTCAATAAATATATCATTTTCGTAATCAGCGCGAAAAAATACATAAGATAGGATGGTCGAGAATTCGATTCCAGAGATTTCGATTTTTGCGAAAAATCGCATTTTCTGTAAGGTCCCGACCTTACAGAAATTGTCAATTTTTTCGAAAAATGAAAATCTTCGGAATTGGAATCTCGACCACCCTATCCGATGTATTTTTTTACGCTGATTCCGAAAAGCACGGTTATTTGGTCGAAATCTCAAAGGAAATATGAAATAACGCTGATTTTGTGTATAAAGAAATTTTTTTTTCCGCAAGAAATCATCGATATCTCGGTGTTCCGTTGAGATTTCCTCAATAAATATATCATTTTCGTAATCAGCGCGAAAAAATACATAAGATAGGATGGTCGAGAATTCGATTCCAGAGATTTCGATTTTTGCGAAAAATCGCATTTTCTGTAAGGTCCCGACCTTACAGAAATTGTCAATTTTTTCGAAAAATGAAAATCTTCGGAATTGGAATCTCGACCACCCTATCCGATGTATTTTTTTACGCTGATTCCGAAAAGCACGGTTATTTGGTCGAAATCTCAAAGGAAATATGAAATAACGCTGATTTTGTGTATAAAGAAATTTTTTTTCCGCAAGAAATCATCGATATCTCGGTGTTCCGTTGAGATTTCCTCAATAAATATATCATTTTCGTAATCAGCGCGAAAAAATACATAAGATAGGATGGTCGAAAATTCGATTCCAGAGATTTCGATTTTTGCGAAAAATCGCATTTTCTGTAAGGTCCCGACCTTACAGAAATTGTCAATTTTTTCGAAAAATGAAAATCTTCGGAATTGGAATCTCGACCACCCTATCCGATGTATTTTTTTACGCTGATTCCGAAAAGCACGGTTATTTGGTCGAAATCTCAAAGGAAATATGAAATAACGCTGATTTTGTGTATAAAGAAATTTTTTTTTCCGCAAGAAATCATCGATATCTCGGTGTTCCGTTGAGATTTCCTCAATAAATATATCATTTTCGTAATCAGCGCGAAAAAATACATAAGATAGGATGGTCGAGAATTCGATTCCAGAGATTTCGATTTTTGCGAAAAATCGCATTTTCTGTAAGGTCCCGACCTTACAGAAATTGTCAATTTTTTCGAAAAATGAAAATCTTCGGAATTGGAATCTCGACCACCCTATCCGATGTATTTTTTTACGCTGATTCCGAAAAGCACGGTTATTTGGTCGAAATCTCAAAGGAAATATGAAATAACGCTGATTTTGTGTATAAAGAAATTTTTTTTTCCGCAAGAAATCATCGATATCTCGGTGTTCCGTTGAGATTTCCTCAATAAATATATCATTTTCGTAATCAGCGCGAAAAAATACATAAGATAGGATGGTCGAGAATTCGATTCCAGAGATTTCGATTTTTGCGAAAAATCGCATTTTCTGTAAGGTCCCGACCTTACAGAAATTGTCAATTTTTTCGAAAAATGAAAATCTTCGGAATTGGAATCTCGACCACCCTATCCGATGTATTTTTTTACGCTGATTCCGAAAAGCACGGTTATTTGGTCGAGATCTCAAAGGAAATATGAAATAACGCTGATTTTGTGTATAAAGACATTTTTTTTCCCGCAAGAAATCATCGATATCTCGGTGTTCCGTTGAGATTTCCTCAATAAATATATCATTTTCGTAATCAGCGCGAAAAAATACATAAGATAGGATGGTCGAGAATTCGATTCCAGAGATTTCGATTTTTGCGAAAAATCGCATTTTCTGTAAGGTCCCGACCTTACAGAAATTGTCAATTTTTTCGAAAAATGAAAATCTTCGGAATTGGAATCTCGACCACCCTATCCGATGTATTTTTTTACGCTGATTCCGAAAAGCACGGTTATTTGGTCGAAATCTCAAAGGAAATATGAAATAACGCTGATTTTGTGTATAAAGAAATTTTTTTTTCCGCAAGAAATCATCGATATCTCGGTGTTCCGTTGAGATTTCCTCAATAAATATATCATTTTCGTAATCAGCGCGAAAAAATACATAAGATAGGATGGTCGAGAATTCGATTCCAGAGATTTCGATTTTTGCGAAAAATCGCATTTTCTGTAAGGTCCCGACCTTACAGAAATTGTCAATTTTTTCGAAAAATGAAAATCTTCGGAATTGGAATCTCGACCACCCTATCCGATGTATTTTTTTACGCTGATTCCGAAAAGCACGGTTATTTGGTCGAAATCTCAAAGGAAATATGAAATAACGCTGATTTTGTGTATAAAGAAATTTTTTTTTCCGCAAGAAATCATCGATATCTCGGTGTTCCGTTGAGATTTCCTCAATAAATATATCATTTTCGTAATCAGCGCGAAAAAATACATAAGATAGGATGGTCGAGAATTCGATTCCAGAGATTTCGATTTTTGCGAAAAATCGCATTTTCTGTAAGGTCCCGACCTTACAGAAATTGTCAATTTTTTCGAAAAATGAAAATCTTCGGAATTGGAATCTCGACCACCCTATCCGATGTATTTTTTTACGCTGATTCCGAAAAGCACGGTTATTTGGTCGAAATCTCAAAGGAAATATGAAATAACGCTGATTTTGTGTATAAAGAAATTTTTTTTTCCGCAAGAAATCATCGATATCTCGGTGTTCCGTTGAGATTTCCTCAATAAATATATCATTTTCGTAATCAGCGCGAAAAAATACATAAGATAGGATGGTCGAGAATTCGATTCCAGAGATTTCGATTTTTGCGAAAAATCGCATTTTCTGTAAGGTCCCGACCTTACAGAAATTGTCAATTTTTTCGAAAAATGAAAATCTTCGGAATTGGAATCTCGACCACCCTATCCGATGTATTTTTTTACGCTGATTCCGAAAAGCACGGTTATTTGGTCGAAATCTCAAAGGAAATATGAAATAACGCTGATTTTGTGTATAAAGAAATTTTTTTTTCCGCAAGAAATCATCGATATCTCGGTGTTCCGTTGAGATTTCCTCAATAAATATATCATTTTCGTAATCAGCGCGAAAAAATACATAAGATAGGATGGTCGAGAATTCGATTCCAGAGATTTCGATTTTTGCGAAAAATCGCATTTTCTGTAAGGTCCCGACCTTACAGAAATTGTCAATTTTTTCGAAAAATGAAAATCTTCGGAATTGGAATCTCGACCACCCTATCCGATGTATTTTTTTACGCTGATTCCGAAAAGCACGGTTATTTGGTCGAAATCTCAAAGGAAATATGAAATAACGCTGATTTTGTGTATAAAGAAATTTTTTTTTCCGCAAGAAATCATCGATATCTCGGTGTTCCGTTGAGATTTCCTCAATAAATATATCATTTTCGTAATCAGCGCGAAAAAATACATAAGATAGGATGGTCGAGAATTCGATTCCAGAGATTTCGATTTTTGCGAAAAATCGCATTTTCTGTAAGGTCCCGACCTTACAGAAATTGTCAATTTTTTCGAAAAATGAAAATCTTCGGAATTGGAATCTCGACCACCCTATCCGATGTATTTTTTTACGCTGATTCCGAAAAGCACGGTTATTTGGTCGAAATCTCAAAGGAAATATGAAATAACGCTGATTTTGTGTATAAAGAAATTTTTTTTTCCGCAAGAAATCATCGATATCTCGGTGTTCCGTTGAGATTTCCTCAATAAATATATCATTTTCGTAATCAGCGCGAAAAAATACATAAGATAGGATGGTCGAGAATTCGATTCCAGAGATTTCGATTTTTGCGAAAAATCGCATTTTCTGTAAGGTCCCGACCTTACAGAAATTGTCAATTTTTTCGAAAAATGAAAATCTTCGGAATTGGAATCTCGACCACCCTATCCGATGTATTTTTTTACGCTGATTCCGAAAAGCACGGTTATTTGGTCGAAATCTCAAAGGAAATATGAAATAACGCTGATTTTGTGTATAAAGAAATTTTTTTTTCCGCAAGAAATCATCGATATCTCGGTGTTCCGTTGAGATTTCCTCAATAAATATATCATTTTCGTAATCAGCGCGAAAAAATACATAAGATAGGATGGTCGAAAATTCGATTCCAGAGATTTCGATTTTTGCGAAAAATCGCATTTTCTGTAAGGTCCCGACCTTACAGAAATTGTCAATTTTTTCGAAAAATGAAAATCTTCGGAATTGGAATCTCGACCACCCTATCCGATGTATTTTTTTACGCTGATTCCGAAAAGCACGGTTATTTGGTCGAAATCTCAAAGGAAATATGAAATAACGCTGATTTTGTGTATAAAGAAATTTTTTTTTCCGCAAGAAATCATCGATATCTCGGTGTTCCGTTGAGATTTCCTCAATAAATATATCATTTTCGTAATCAGCGCGAAAAAATACATAAGATAGGATGGTCGAGAATTCGATTCCAGAGATTTCGATTTTTGCGAAAAATCGCATTTTCTGTAAGGTCCCGACCTTACAGAAATTGTCAATTTTTTCGAAAAATGAAAATCTTCGGAATTGGAATCTCGACCACCCTATCCGATGTATTTTTTTACGCTGATTCCGAAAAGCACGGTTATTTGGTCGAAATCTCAAAGGAAATATGAAATAACGCTGATTTTGTGTATAAAGAAATTTTTTTTTCCGCAAGAAATCATCGATATCTCGGTGTTCCGTTGAGATTTCCTCAATAAATATATCATTTTCGTAATCAGCGCGAAAAAATACATAAGATAGGATGGTCGAGAATTCGATTCCAGAGATTTCGATTTTTGCGAAAAATCGCATTTTCTGTAAGGTCCCGACCTTACAGAAATTGTCAATTTTTTCGAAGAATGAAAATCTTCGGAATTGGAATCTCGACCACCCTATCCGATGTATTTTTTTACGCTGATTCCGAAAAGCACGGTTATTTGGTCGAAATCTCAAAGGAAATATGAAATAACGCTGATTTTGTGTATAAAGAAATTTTTTTTTCCGCAAGAAATCATCGATATCTCGGTGTTCCGTTGAGATTTCCTCAATAAATATATCATTTTCGTAATCAGCGCGAAAAAATACATAAGATAGGATGGTCGAGAATTCGATGCCAGAGATTTCGATTTTTGCGAAAAATCGCATTTTCTGTAAGGTCCCGACCTTACAGAAATTGTCAATTTTTTCGAAAAATGAAAATCTTCGGAATTGGAATCTCGACCACCCTATCCGATGTATTTTTTTACGCTGATTCCGAAAAGCACGGTTATTTGGTCGAAATCTCAAAGGAAATATGAAATAACGCTGATTTTGTGTATAAAGAAATTTTTTTTTCCGCAAGAAATCATCGATATCTCGGTGTTCCGTTGAGATTTCCTCAATAAATATATCATTTTCGTAATCAGCGCGAAAAAATACATAAGATAGGATGGTCGAAAATTCGATTCCAGAGATTTCGATTTTTGCGAAAAATCGCATTTTCTGTAAGGTCCCGACCTTACAGAAATTGTCAATTTTTTCGAAAAATGAAAATCTTCGGAATTGGAATCTCGACCACCCTATCCGATGTATTTTTTTACGCTGATTCCGAAAAGCACGGTTATTTGGTCGAAATCTCAAAGGAAATATGAAATAACGCTGATTTTGTGTATAAAGAAATTTTTTTTTCCGCAAGAAATCATCGATATCTCGGTGTTCCGTTGAGATTTCCTCAATAAATATATCATTTTCGTAATCAGCGCGAAAAAATACATAAGATAGGATGGTCGAGAATTCGATTCCAGAGATTTCGATTTTTGCGAAAAATCGCATTTTCTGTAAGGTCCCGACCTTACAGAAATTGTCAATTTTTTCGAAGAATGAAAATCTTCGGAATTGGAATCTCGACCACCCTATCCGATGTATTTTTTTACGCTGATTCCGAAAAGCACGGTTATTTGGTCGAAATCTCAAAGGAAATATGAAATAACGCTGATTTTGTGTATAAAGAAATTTTTTTTTCCGCAAGAAATCATCGATATCTCGGTGTTCCGTTGAGATTTCCTCAATAAATATATCATTTTCGTAATCAGCGCGAAAAAATACATAAGATAGGATGGTCGAGAATTCGATGCCAGAGATTTCGATTTTTGCGAAAAATCGCATTTTCTGTAAGGTCCCGACCTTACAGAAATTGTCAATTTTTTCGAAAAATGAAAATCTTCGGAATTGGAATCTCGACCACCCTATCCGATGTATTTTTTTACGCTGATTCCGAAAAGCACGGTTATTTGGTCGAAATCTCAAAGGAAATATGAAATAACGCTGATTTTGTGTATAAAGAAATTTTTTTTTCCGCAAGAAATCATCGATATCTCGGTGTTCCGTTGAGATTTCCTCAATAAATATATCATTTTCGTAATCAGCGCGAAAAAATACATAAGATAGGATGGTCGAAAATTCGATTCCAGAGATTTCGATTTTTGCGAAAAATCGCATTTTCTGTAAGGTCCCGACCTTACAGAAATTGTCAATTTTTTCGAAAAATGAAAATCTTCGGAATTGGAATCTCGACCACCCTATCCGATGTATTTTTTTACGCTGATTCCGAAAAGCACGGTTATTTGGTCGAAATCTCAAAGGAAATATGAAATAACGCTGATTTTGTGTATAAAGAAATTTTTTTTTCCGCAAGAAATCATCGATATCTCGGTGTTCCGTTGAGATTTCCTCAATAAATATATCATTTTCGTAATCAGCGCGAAAAAATACATAAGATAGGATGGTCGAGAATTCGATTCCAGAGATTTCGATTTTTGCGAAAAATCGCATTTTCTGTAAGGTCCCGACCTTACAGAAATTGTCAATTTTTTCGAAGAATGAAAATCTTCGGAATTGGAATCTCGACCACCCTATCCGATGTATTTTTTTACGCTGATTCCGAAAAGCACGGTTATTTGGTCGAAATCTCAAAGGAAATATGAAATAACGCTGATTTTGTGTATAAAGAAATTTTTTTTTCCGCAAGAAATCATCGATATCTCGGTGTTCCGTTGAGATTTCCTCAATAAATATATCATTTTCGTAATCAGCGCGAAAAAATACATAAGATAGGATGGTCGAGAATTCGATTCCAGAGATTTCGATTTTTGCGAAAAATCGCATTTTCTGTAAGGTCCCGACCTTACAGAAATTGTCAATTTTTTCGAAAAATGAAAATCTTCGGAATTGGAATCTCGACCACCCTATCCGATGTATTTTTTTACGCTGATTCCGAAAAGCACGGTTATTTGGTCGAAATCTCAAAGGAAATATGAAATAACGCTGATTT
Organism: Xiphydria camelus; assembly: GCA_963678675.1. NCBI lineage: Eukaryota > Metazoa > Arthropoda > Insecta > Hymenoptera > Xiphydriidae > Xiphydria > Xiphydria camelus. The sequence goes on along the minus strand of OY783199.1, from coordinate 17,486,282 downwards.
TGTGTATAAAGAAATTTTTTTTTCCGCAAGAAATCATCGATATCTCGGTGTTCCGTTGAGATTTCCTCAATAAATATATCATTTTCGTAATCAGCGCGAAAAAATACATAAGATAGGATGGTCGAGAATTCGATTCCAGAGATTTCGATTTTTGCGAAAAATCGCATTTTCTGTAAGGTCCCGACCTTACAGAAATTGTCAATTTTTTCGAAAAATGAAAATCTTCGGAATTGGAATCTCGACCACCCTATCCGATGTATTTTTTTACGCTGATTCCGAAAAGCACGGTTATTTGGTCGAAATCTCAAAGGAAATATGAAATAACGCTGATTTTGTGTATAAAGAAATTTTTTTTTCCGCAAGAAATCATCGATATCTCGGTGTTCCGTTGAGATTTCCTCAATAAATATATCATTTTCGTAATCAGCGCGAAAAAATACATAAGATAGGATGGTCGAGAATTCGATTCCAGAGATTTCGATTTTTGCGAAAAATCGCATTTTCTGTAAGGTCCCGACCTTACAGAAATTGTCAATTTTTTCGAAAAATGAAAATCTTCGGAATTGGAATCTCGACCACCCTATCCGATGTATTTTTTTACGCTGATTCCGAAAAGCACGGTTATTTGGTCGAAATCTCAAAGGAAATATGAAATAACGCTGATTTTGTGTATAAAGAAATTTTTTTTTCCGCAAGAAATCATCGATATCTCGGTGTTCCGTTGAGATTTCCTCAATAAATATATCATTTTCGTAATCAGCGCGAAAAAATACATAAGATAGGATGGTCGAGAATTCGATTCCAGAGATTTCGATTTTTGCGAAAAATCGCATTTTCTGTAAGGTCCCGACCTTACAGAAATTGTCAATTTTTTCGAAAAATGAAAATCTTCGGAATTGGAATCTCGACCACCCTATCCGATGTATTTTTTTACGCTGATTCCGAAAAGCACGGTTATTTGGTCGAAATCTCAAAGGAAATATGAAATAACGCTGATTTTGTGTATAAAGAAATTTTTTTTTCCGCAAGAAATCATCGATATCTCGGTGTTCCGTTGAGATTTCCTCAATAAATATATCATTTTCGTAATCAGCGCGAAAAAATACATAAGATAGGATGGTCGAGAATTCGATTCCAGAGATTTCGATTTTTGCGAAAAATCGCATTTTCTGTAAGGTCCCGACCTTACAGAAATTGTCAATTTTTTCGAAAAATGAAAATCTTCGGAATTGGAATCTCGACCACCCTATCCGATGTATTTTTTTACGCTGATTCCGAAAAGCACGGTTATTTGGTCGAAATCTCAAAGGAAATATGAAATAACGCTGATTTTGTGTATAAAGAAATTTTTTTTTCCGCAAGAAATCATCGATATCTCGGTGTTCCGTTGAGATTTCCTCAATAAATATATCATTTTCGTAATCAGCGCGAAAAAATACATAAGATAGGATGGTCGAAAATTCGATTCCAGAGATTTCGATTTTTGCGAAAAATCGCATTTTCTGTAAGGTCCCGACCTTACAGAAATTGTCAATTTTTTCGAAAAATGAAAATCTTCGGAATTGGAATCTCGACCACCCTATCCGATGTATTTTTTTACGCTGATTCCGAAAAGCACGGTTATTTGGTCGAAATCTCAAAGGAAATATGAAATAACGCTGATTTTGTGTATAAAGAAATTTTTTTTTCCGCAAGAAATCATCGATATCTCGGTGTTCCGTTGAGATTTCCTCAATAAATATATCATTTTCGTAATCAGCGCGAAAAAATACATAAGATAGGATGGTCGAGAATTCGATTCCAGAGATTTCGATTTTTGCGAAAAATCGCATTTTCTGTAAGGTCCCGACCTTACAGAAATTGTCAATTTTTTCGAAAAATGAAAATCTTCGGAATTGGAATCTCGACCACCCTATCCGATGTATTTTTTTACGCTGATTCCGAAAAGCACGGTTATTTGGTCGAAATCTCAAAGGAAATATGAAATAACGCTGATTTTGTGTATAAAGAAATTTTTTTTTCCGCAAGAAATCATCGATATCTCGGTGTTCCGTTGAGATTTCCTAAATAAATATATCATTTTCGTAATCAGCGCGAAAAAATACATAAGATAGGATGGTCGAGAATTCGATTCCAGAGATTTCGATTTTTGCGAAAAATCCCGACCCCGAAAAATCTAAGGGGTATGCCTTAGATTTTTTGCAAAAATCGAAATCTCTGGAATCGAATTCTGGATCACCCTATCTTATGTATTTTTTTACGCTGATTCCGAAAAGCACGGTTATTTGGTCGAGATCTCAAAGGAAATATGAAATAACGCTGATTTTGTGTATAAAGACATTTTTTTTCCCGCAAGAAATCATCGATATCTCGGTGTTCCGTTGAGATTTCCTCAATAAATATATCATTTTCGTAATCAGCGCGAAAAAATACATAAGATAGGATGGTCGAAAATTCGATTCCAGAGATTTCGATTTTTGCGAAAAATCGCATTTTCTGTAAGGTCCCGACCTTACAGAAATTGTCAATTTTTTCGAAAAATGAAAATCTTCGGAATTGGAATCTCGACCACCCTATCCGATGTATTTTTTTACGCTGATTCCGAAAAGCACGGTTATTTGGTCGAAATCTCAAAGGAAATATGAAATAACGCTGATTTTGTGTATAAAGAAATTTTTTTTCCGCAAGAAATCATCGATATCTCGGTGTTCCGTTGAGATTTCCTCAATAAATATATCATTTTCGTAATCAGCGCGAAAAAATACATAAGATAGGATGGTCGAGAATTCGATTCCAGAGATTTCGATTTTTGCGAAAAATCGCATTTTCTGTAAGGTCCCGACCTTACAGAAATTGTCAATTTTTTCGAAAAATGAAAATCTTCGGAATTGGAATCTCGACCACCCTATCCGATGTATTTTTTTACGCTGATTCCGAAAAGCACGCTTATTTGTTCGAGATCTCAAAGGAAATATGAAATAACGCTGATTTTGTGTATAAAGAAATTTTTTTTTCCGCAAGAAATCATCGATATCTCGGTGTTCCGTTGAGATTTCCTCAATAAATATATCATTTTCGTAATCAGCGCGAAAAAATACATAAGATAGGATGGTCGAGAATTCGATTCCAGAGATTTCGATTTTTGCGAAAAATCGCATTTTCTGTAAGGTCCCGACCTTACAGAAATTGTCAATTTTTTCGAAAAATGAAAATCTTCGGAATTGGAATCTCGACCACCCTATCCGATGTATTTTTTTACGCTGATTCCGAAAAGCACGGTTATTTGGTCGAAATCTCAAAGGAAATATGAAATAACGCTGATTTTGTGTATAAAGAAATTTTTTTTTCCGCAAGAAATCATCGATATCTCGGTGTTCCGTTGAGATTTCCTCAATAAATATATCATTTTCGTAATCAGCGCGAAAAAATACATAAGATAGGATGGTCGAGAATTCGATTCCAGAGATTTCGATTTTTGCGAAAAATCTAAGGGGTATGCCTTAGATTTTTTGCAAAAATCGAAATCTCTGGAATCGAATTCTGGATCACCCTATCTTATGTATTTTTTTACGCTGATTCCGAAAAGCACGGTTATTTGGTCGAGATCTCAAAGGAAATATGAAATAACGCTGATTTTGTGTATAAAGACATTTTTTTTCCCGCAAGAAATCATCGATATCTCGGTGTTCCGTTGAGATTTCCTCAATAAATATATCATTTTCGTAATCAGCGCGAAAAAATACATAAGATAGGATGGTCGAGAATTCGATTCCAGAGATTTCGATTTTTGCGAAAAATCGCATTTTCTGTAAGGTCCCGACCTTACAGAAATTGTCAATTTTTTCGAAAAATGAAAATCTTCGGAATTGGAATCTCGACCACCCTATCCGATGTATTTTTTTACGCTGATTCCGAAAAGCACGGTTATTTGGTCGAGATCTCAAAGGAAATATGAAATAACGCTGATTTTGTGTATAAAGACATTTTTTTTCCCGCAAGAAATCATCGATATCTCGGTGTTCCGTTGAGATTTCCTCAATAAATATATCATTTTCGTAATCAGCGCGAAAAAATACATAAGATAGGATGGTCGAGAATTCGATTCCAGAGATTTCGATTTTTGCGAAAAATCTAAGGGGTATGCCTTAGATTTTTTGCAAAAATCGAAATCTCTGGAATCGAATTCTGGATCACCCTATCTTATGTATTTTTTTACGCTGATTCCGAAAAGCACGGTTATTTGGTCGAGATCTCAAGGGAAATATGAAATAACGCTGATTTTGTGTATAAAGAAATTTTTTTTCCCGCAAGAAATCATCGATATCTCGGTGTTCCGTTGAGATTTCCTCAATAAATATATCATTTTCGTAATCAGCGCGAAAAAATACATAAGATAGGATGGTCGAGAATTCGATTCCAGAGATTTCGATTTTTGCGAAAAATCTAAGGGGTATGCCTTAGATTTTTTGCAAAAATCGAAATCTCTGGAATCGAATTCTGGATCACCCTATCTTATGTATTTTTTTACGCTGATTCCGAAAAGCACGGTTATTTGTTCGAGATCTCAAAGGAAATATGAAATAACGCTGATTTTGTGTATAAAGAAATTTTTTTTTCCGCAAGAAATCATCGATATCTCGGTGTTCCGTTGAGATTTCCTCAATAAATATATCATTTTCGTAATCAGCGCGAAAAAATACATAAGATAGGATGGTCGAGAATTCGATTCCAGAGATTTCGATTTTTGCGAAAAATCGCATTTTCTGTAAGGTCCCGACCTTACAGAAATTGTCAATTTTTTCGAAAAATGAAAATCTTCGGAATTGGAATCTCGACCACCCTATCCGATGTATTTTTTTACGCTGATTCCGAAAAGCACGGTTATTTGGTCGAAATCTCAAAGGAAATATGAAATAACGCTGATTTTGTGTATAAAGAAATTTTTTTTTCCGCAAGAAATCATCGATATCTCGGTGTTCCGTTGAGATTTCCTCAATAAATATATCATTTTCGTAATCAGCGCGAAAAAATACATAAGATAGGATGGTCGAGAATTCGATTCCAGAGATTTCGATTTTTGCGAAAAATCTAAGGGGTATGCCTTAGATTTTTTGCAAAAATCGAAATCTCTGGAATCGAATTCTGGATCACCCTATCTTATGTATTTTTTTACGCTGATTCCGAAAAGCACGGTTATTTGGTCGAGATCTCAAGGGAAATATGAAATAACGCTGATTTTGTGTATAAAGAAATTTTTTTTCCCGCAAGAAATCATCGATATCTCGGTGTTCCGTTGAGATTTCCTCAATAAATATATCATTTTCGTAATCAGCGCGAAAAAATACATAAGATAGGATGGTCGAGAATTCGATTCCAGAGATTTCGATTTTTGCGAAAAATCGAAATCTCTGGAATTGGAATCTCGACCACCCTATCTTATGTATTTTTTTACGCTGATTCCGAAAAGCACGGTTATTTGGTCGAAATCTCAAAGGAAATATGAAATAACGCTGATTTTGTGTATAAAGAAATTTTTTTTTCCGCAAGAAATCATCGATATCTCGGTGTTCCGTTGAGATTTCCTCAATAAATATATCATTTTCGTAATCAGCGCGAAAAAATACATAAGATAGGATGGTCGAGAATTCGATTCCAGAGATTTCGATTTTTGCGAAAAATCGCATTTTCTGTAAGGTCCCGACCTTACAGAAATTGTCAATTTTTTCGAAAAATGAAAATCTTCGGAATTGGAATCTCGACCACCCTATCCGATGTATTTTTTTACGCTGATTCCGAAAAGCACGGTTATTTGGTCGAAATCTCAAAGGAAATATGAAATAACGCTGATTTTGTGTATAAAGAAATTTTTTTTTCCGCAAGAAATCATCGATATCTCGGTGTTCCGTTGAGATTTCCTCAATAAATATATCATTTTCGTAATCAGCGCGAAAAAATACATAAGATAGGATGGTCGAGAATTCGATTCCAGAGATTTCGATTTTTGCGAAAAATCGCATTTTCTGTAAGGTCCCGACCTTACAGAAATTGTCAATTTTTTCGAAAAATGAAAATCTTCGGAATTGGAATCTCGACCACCCTATCCGATGTATTTTTTTACGCTGATTCCGAAAAGCACGGTTATTTGGTCGAAATCTCAAAGGAAATATGAAATAACGCTGATTTTGTGTATAAAGAAATTTTTTTTTCCGCAAGAAATCATCGATATCTCGGTGTTCCGTTGAGATTTCCTCAATAAATATATCATTTTCGTAATCAGCGCGAAAAAATACATAAGATAGGATGGTCGAGAATTCGATTCCAGAGATTTCGATTTTTGCGAAAAATCGCATTTTCTGTAAGGTCCCGACCTTACAGAAATTGTCAATTTTTTCGAAAAATGAAAATCTTCGGAATTGGAATCTCGACCACCCTATCCGATGTATTTTTTTACGCTGATTCCGAAAAGCACGGTTATTTGGTCGAAATCTCAAAGGAAATATGAAATAACGCTGATTTTGTGTATAAAGAAATTTTTTTTTCCGCAAGAAATCATCGATATCTCGGTGTTCCGTTGAGATTTCCTCAATAAATATATCATTTTCGTAATCAGCGCGAAAAAATACATAAGATAGGATGGTCGAGAATTCGATTCCAGAGATTTCGATTTTTGCGAAAAATCTAAGGGGTATGCCTTAGATTTTTTGCAAAAATCGAAATCTCTGGAATCGAATTCTGGATCACCCTATCTTATGTATTTTTTTACGCTGATTCCGAAAAGCACGGTTATTTGGTCGAGATCTCAAAGGAAATATGAAATAACGCTGATTTTGTGTATAAAGACATTTTTTTTCCCGCAAGAAATCATCGATATCTCGGTGTTCCGTTGAGATTTCCTCAATAAATATATCATTTTCGTAATCAGCGCGAAAAAATACATAAGATAGGATGGTCGAAAATTCGATTCCAGAGATTTCGATTTTTGCGAAAAATCGCATTTTCTGTAAGGTCCCGACCTTACAGAAATTGTCAATTTTTTCGAAAAATGAAAATCTTCGGAATTGGAATCTCGACCACCCTATCCGATGTATTTTTTTACGCTGATTCCGAAAAGCACGGTTATTTGGTCGAAATCTCAAAGGAAATATGAAATAACGCTGATTTTGTGTATAAAGAAATTTTTTTTTCCGCAAGAAATCATCGATATCTCGGTGTTCCGTTGAGATTTCCTCAATAAATATATCATTTTCGTAATCAGCGCGAAAAAATACATAAGATAGGATGGTCGAGAATTCGATTCCAGAGATTTCGATTTTTGCGAAAAATCGCATTTTCTGTAAGGTCCCGACCTTACAGAAATTGTCAATTTTTTCGAAAAATGAAAATCTTCGGAATTGGAATCTCGACCACCCTATCCGATGTATTTTTTTACGCTGATTCCGAAAAGCACGCTTATTTGTTCGAGATCTCAAAGGAAATATGAAATAACGCTGATTTTGTGTATAAAGAAATTTTTTTTTCCGCAAGAAATCATCGATATCTCGGTGTTCCGTTGAGATTTCCTCAATAAATATATCATTTTCGTAATCAGCGCGAAAAAATACATAAGATAGGATGGTCGAGAATTCGATTCCAGAGATTTCGATTTTTGCGAAAAATCGCATTTTCTGTAAGGTCCCGACCTTACAGAAATTGTCAATTTTTTCGAAAAATGAAAATCTTCGGAATTGGAATCTCGACCACCCTATCCGATGTATTTTTTTACGCTGATTCCGAAAAGCACGGTTATTTGGTCGAGATCTCAAAGGAAATATGAAATAACGCTGATTTTGTGTATAAAGACATTTTTTTTCCCGCAAGAAATCATCGATATCTCGGTGTTCCGTTGAGATTTCCTCAATAAATATATCATTTTCGTAATCAGCGCGAAAAAATACATAAGATAGGATGGTCGAGAATTCGATTCCAGAGATTTCGATTTTTGCGAAAAATCGCATTTTCTGTAAGGTCCCGACCTTACAGAAATTGTCAATTTTTTCGAAAAATGAAAATCTTCGGAATTGGAATCTCGACCACCCTATCCGATGTATTTTTTTACGCTGATTCCGAAAAGCACGGTTATTTGGTCGAGATCTCAAAGGAAATATGAAATAACGCTGATTTTGTGTATAAAGACATTTTTTTTCCCGCAAGAAATCATCGATATCTCGGTGTTCCGTTGAGATTTCCTCAATAAATATATCATTTTCGTAATCAGCGCGAAAAAATACATAAGATAGGATGGTCGAGAATTCGATTCCAGAGATTTCGATTTTTGCGAAAAATCTAAGGGGTATGCCTTAGATTTTTTGCAAAAATCGAAATCTCTGGAATCGAATTCTGGATCACCCTATCTTATGTATTTTTTTACGCTGATTCCGAAAAGCACGGTTATTTGGTCGAGATCTCAAGGGAAATATGAAATAACGCTGATTTTGTGTATAAAGAAATTTTTTTTCCCGCAAGAAATCATCGATATCTCGGTGTTCCGTTGAGATTTCCTCAATAAATATATCATTTTCGTAATCAGCGCGAAAAAATACATAAGATAGGATGGTCGAGAATTCGATTCCAGAGATTTCGATTTTTGCGAAAAATCGAAATCTCTGGAATTGGAATCTCGACCACCCTATCTTATGTATTTTTTTACGCTGATTCCGAAAAGCACGGTTATTTGGTCGAAATCTCAAAGGAAATATGAAATAACGCTGATTTTGTGTATAAAGAAATTTTTTTTTCCGCAAGAAATCATCGATATCTCGGTGTTCCGTTGAGATTTCCTCAATAAATATATCATTTTCGTAATCAGCGCGAAAAAATACATAAGATAGGATGGTCGAGAATTCGATTCCAGAGATTTCGATTTTTGCGAAAAATCGCATTTTCTGTAAGGTCCCGACCTTACAGAAATTGTCAATTTTTTCGAAAAATGAAAATCTTCGGAATTGGAATCTCGACCACCCTATCCGATGTATTTTTTTACGCTGATTCCGAAAAGCACGGTTATTTGGTCGAAATCTCAAAGGAAATATGAAATAACGCTGATTTTGTGTATAAAGAAATTTTTTTTTCCGCAAGAAATCATCGATATCTCGGTGTTCCGTTGAGATTTCCGCAATAAATATATCATTTTCGTAATCAGCGCGAAAAAATACATAAGATAGGATGGTCGAGAATTCGATTCCCGAGATTTCGATTTTTGCGAAAAATCGCATTTTCTGTAAGGTCCCGACCTTACAGAAATTGTCAATTTTTTCGAAAAATGAAAATCTTCGGAATTGGAATCTCGACCACCCTATCCGATGTATTTTTTTACGCTGATTCCGAAAAGCACGGTTATTTGGTCGAGATCTCAAAGGAAATATGAAATAACGCTGATTTTGTGTATAAAGAAATTTTTTTTCCCGCAAGAAATCATCGATATCTCGGTGTTCCGTTGAGATTTCCTCAATAAATATATCATTTTCGTAATCAGCGCGAAAAAATACATAAGATAGGATGGTCGAGAATTCGATTCCAGAGATTTCGATTTTTGCGAAAAATCTAAGGGGTATGCCTTAGATTTTTTGCAAAAATCGAAATCTCTGGAATCGAATTCTGGATCACCCTATCTTATGTATTTTTTTACGCTGATTCCGAAAAGCACGGTTATTTGGTCGAGATCTCAAAGGAAATATGAAATAACGCTGATTTTGTGTATAAAGACATTTTTTTTCCCGCAAGAAATCATCGATATCTCGGTGTTCCGTTGAGATTTCCTCAATAAATATATCATTTTCGTAATCAGCGCGAAAAAATACATAAGATAGGATGGTCGAGAATTCGATTCCAGAGATTTCGATTTTTGCGAAAAATCTAAGGGGTATGCCTTAGATTTTTTGCAAAAATCGAAATCTCTGGAATCGAATTCTGGATCACCCTATCTTATGTATTTTTTTACGCTGATTCCGAAAAGCACGGTTATTTGGTCGAGATCTCAAGGGAAATATGAAATAACGCTGATTTTGTGTATAAAGAAATTTTTTTTCCCGCAAGAAATCATCGATATCTCGGTGTTCCGTTGAGATTTCCTCAATAAATATATCATTTTCGTAATCAGCGCGAAAAAATACATAAGATAGGATGGTCGAGAATTCGATTCCAGAGATTTCGATTTTTGCGAAAAATCGAAATCTCTGGAATTGGAATCTCGACCACCCTATCTTATGTATTTTTTTACGCTGATTCCGAAAAGCACGGTTATTTGGTCGAAATCTCAAAGGAAATATGAAATAACGCTGATTTTGTGTATAAAGAAATTTTTTTTTCCGCAAGAAATCATCGATATCTCGGTGTTCCGTTGAGATTTCCTCAATAAATATATCATTTTCGTAATCAGCGCGAAAAAATACATAAGATAGGATGGTCGAGAATTCGATTCCAGAGATTTCGATTTTTGCGAAAAATCGCATTTTCTGTAAGGTCCCGACCTTACAGAAATTGTCAATTTTTTCGAAAAATGAAAATCTTCGGAATTGGAATCTCGACCACCCTATCCGATGTATTTTTTTACGCTGATTCCGAAAAGCACGGTTATTTGGTCGAAATCTCAAAGGAAATATGAAATAACGCTGATTTTGTGTATAAAGAAATTTTTTTTTCCGCAAGAAATCATCGATATCTCGGTGTTCCGTTGAGATTTCCTCAATAAATATATCATTTTCGTAATCAGCGCGAAAAAATACATAAGATAGGATGGTCGAGAATTCGATTCCAGAGATTTCGATTTTTGCGAAAAATCGCATTTTCTGTAAGGTCCCGACCTTACAGAAATTGTCAATTTTTTCGAAAAATGAAAATCTTCGGAATTGGAATCTCGACCACCCTATCCGATGTATTTTTTTACGCTGATTCCGAAAAGCACGGTTATTTGGTCGAAATCTCAAAGGAAATATGAAATAACGCTGATTTTGTGTATAAAGAAATTTTTTTTTCCGCAAGAAATCATCGATATCTCGGTGTTCCGTTGAGATTTCCTCAATAAATATATCATTTTCGTAATCAGCGCGAAAAAATACATAAGATAGGATGGTCGAGAATTCGATTCCAGAGATTTCGATTTTTGCGAAAAATCGCATTTTCTGTAAGGTCCCGACCTTACAGAAATTGTCAATTTTTTCGAAAAATGAAAATCTTCGGAATTGGAATCTCGACCACCCTATCCGATGTATTTTTTTACGCTGATTCCGAAAAGCACGGTTATTTGGTCGAAATCTCAAAGGAAATATGAAATAACGCTGATTTTGTGTATAAAGAAATTTTTTTTCCGCAAGAAATCATCGATATCTCGGTGTTCCGTTGAGATTTCCTCAATAAATATATCATTTTCGTAATCAGCGCGAAAAAATACATAAGATAGGATGGTCGAAAATTCGATTCCAGAGATTTCGATTTTTGCGAAAAATCGCATTTTCTGTAAGGTCCCGACCTTACAGAAATTGTCAATTTTTTCGAAAAATGAAAATCTTCGGAATTGGAATCTCGACCACCCTATCCGATGTATTTTTTTACGCTGATTCCGAAAAGCACGGTTATTTGGTCGAAATCTCAAAGGAAATATGAAATAACGCTGATTTTGTGTATAAAGAAATTTTTTTTTCCGCAAGAAATCATCGATATCTCGGTGTTCCGTTGAGATTTCCTCAATAAATATATCATTTTCGTAATCAGCGCGAAAAAATACATAAGATAGGATGGTCGAGAATTCGATTCCAGAGATTTCGATTTTTGCGAAAAATCGCATTTTCTGTAAGGTCCCGACCTTACAGAAATTGTCAATTTTTTCGAAAAATGAAAATCTTCGGAATTGGAATCTCGACCACCCTATCCGATGTATTTTTTTACGCTGATTCCGAAAAGCACGGTTATTTGGTCGAAATCTCAAAGGAAATATGAAATAACGCTGATTTTGTGTATAAAGAAATTTTTTTTTCCGCAAGAAATCATCGATATCTCGGTGTTCCGTTGAGATTTCCTCAATAAATATATCATTTTCGTAATCAGCGCGAAAAAATACATAAGATAGGATGGTCGAGAATTCGATTCCAGAGATTTCGATTTTTGCGAAAAATCGCATTTTCTGTAAGGTCCCGACCTTACAGAAATTGTCAATTTTTTCGAAAAATGAAAATCTTCGGAATTGGAATCTCGACCACCCTATCCGATGTATTTTTTTACGCTGATTCCGAAAAGCACGGTTATTTGGTCGAGATCTCAAAGGAAATATGAAATAACGCTGATTTTGTGTATAAAGACATTTTTTTTCCCGCAAGAAATCATCGATATCTCGGTGTTCCGTTGAGATTTCCTCAATAAATATATCATTTTCGTAATCAGCGCGAAAAAATACATAAGATAGGATGGTCGAGAATTCGATTCCAGAGATTTCGATTTTTGCGAAAAATCGCATTTTCTGTAAGGTCCCGACCTTACAGAAATTGTCAATTTTTTCGAAAAATGAAAATCTTCGGAATTGGAATCTCGACCACCCTATCCGATGTATTTTTTTACGCTGATTCCGAAAAGCACGGTTATTTGGTCGAAATCTCAAAGGAAATATGAAATAACGCTGATTTTGTGTATAAAGAAATTTTTTTTTCCGCAAGAAATCATCGATATCTCGGTGTTCCGTTGAGATTTCCTCAATAAATATATCATTTTCGTAATCAGCGCGAAAAAATACATAAGATAGGATGGTCGAGAATTCGATTCCAGAGATTTCGATTTTTGCGAAAAATCGCATTTTCTGTAAGGTCCCGACCTTACAGAAATTGTCAATTTTTTCGAAAAATGAAAATCTTCGGAATTGGAATCTCGACCACCCTATCCGATGTATTTTTTTACGCTGATTCCGAAAAGCACGGTTATTTGGTCGAAATCTCAAAGGAAATATGAAATAACGCTGATTTTGTGTATAAAGAAATTTTTTTTTCCGCAAGAAATCATCGATATCTCGGTGTTCCGTTGAGATTTCCTCAATAAATATATCATTTTCGTAATCAGCGCGAAAAAATACATAAGATAGGATGGTCGAGAATTCGATTCCAGAGATTTCGATTTTTGCGAAAAATCGCATTTTCTGTAAGGTCCCGACCTTACAGAAATTGTCAATTTTTTCGAAAAATGAAAATCTTCGGAATTGGAATCTCGACCACCCTATCCGATGTATTTTTTTACGCTGATTCCGAAAAGCACGGTTATTTGGTCGAAATCTCAAAGGAAATATGAAATAACGCTGATTTTGTGTATAAAGAAATTTTTTTTTCCGCAAGAAATCATCGATATCTCGGTGTTCCGTTGAGATTTCCTCAATAAATATATCATTTTCGTAATCAGCGCGAAAAAATACATAAGATAGGATGGTCGAGAATTCGATTCCAGAGATTTCGATTTTTGCGAAAAATCGCATTTTCTGTAAGGTCCCGACCTTACAGAAATTGTCAATTTTTTCGAAAAATGAAAATCTTCGGAATTGGAATCTCGACCACCCTATCCGATGTATTTTTTTACGCTGATTCCGAAAAGCACGGTTATTTGGTCGAAATCTCAAAGGAAATATGAAATAACGCTGATTTTGTGTATAAAGAAATTTTTTTTTCCGCAAGAAATCATCGATATCTCGGTGTTCCGTTGAGATTTCCTCAATAAATATATCATTTTCGTAATCAGCGCGAAAAAATACATAAGATAGGATGGTCGAAAATTCGATTCCAGAGATTTCGATTTTTGCGAAAAATCGCATTTTCTGTAAGGTCCCGACCTTACAGAAATTGTCAATTTTTTCGAAAAATGAAAATCTTCGGAATTGGAATCTCGACCACCCTATCCGATGTATTTTTTTACGCTGATTCCGAAAAGCACGGTTATTTGGTCGAAATCTCAAAGGAAATATGAAATAACGCTGATTTTGTGTATAAAGAAATTTTTTTTTCCGCAAGAAATCATCGATATCTCGGTGTTCCGTTGAGATTTCCTATGTAAATATATCATTTTCGTAATCAGCGCGAAAAAATACATAAGATAGGATGGTCGAGAATTCGATTCCAGAGATTTCGATTTTTGCGAAAAATCGCATTTTCTGTAAGGTCCCGACCTTACAGAAATTGTCAATTTTTTCGAAAAATGAAAATCTTCGGAATTGGAATCTCGACCACCCTATCCGATGTATTTTTTTACGCTGATTCCGAAAAGCACGGTTATTTGGTCGAAATCTCAAAGGAAATATGAAATAACGCTGATTTTGTGTATAAAGAAATTTTTTTTTCCGCAAGAAATCATCGATATCTCGGTGTTCCGTTGAGATTTCCTCAATAAATATATCATTTTCGTAATCAGCGCGAAAAAATACATAAGATAGGATGGTCGAGAATTCGATTCCAGAGATTTCGATTTTTGCGAAAAATCCCGACCCCGAAAAATCTAAGGGGTATGCCTTAGATTTTTTGCAAAAATCGAAATCTCTGGAATCGAATTCTGGATCACCCTATCTTATGTATTTTTTTACGCTGATTCCGAAAAGCACGGTTATTTGGTCGAGATCTCAAAGGAAATATGAAATAACGCTGATTTTGTGTATAAAGACATTTTTTTTCCCGCAAGAAATCATCGATATCTCGGTGTTCCGTTGAGATTTCCTCAATAAATATATCATTTTCGTAATCAGCGCGAAAAAATACATAAGATAGGATGGTCGAAAATTCGATTCCAGAGATTTCGATTTTTGCGAAAAATCGCATTTTCTGTAAGGTCCCGACCTTACAGAAATTGTCAATTTTTTCGAAAAATGAAAATCTTCGGAATTGGAATCTCGACCACCCTATCCGATGTATTTTTTTACGCTGATTCCGAAAAGCACGGTTATTTGGTCGAAATCTCAAAGGAAATATGAAATAACGCTGATTTTGTGTATAAAGAAATTTTTTTTCCCGCAAGAAATCATCGATATCTCGGTGTTCCGTTGAGATTTCCTCAATAAATATATCATTTTCGTAATCAGCGCGAAAAAATACATAAGATAGGATGGTCGAGAATTCGATTCCAGAGATTTCGATTTTTGCGAAAAATCTAAGGGGTATGCCTTAGATTTTTTGCAAAAATCGAAATCTCTGGAATCGAATTCTGGATCACCCTATCTTATGTATTTTTTTACGCTGATTCCGAAAAGCACGGTTATTTGGTCGAGATCTCAAAGGAAATATGAAATAACGCTGATTTTGTGTATAAAGACATTTTTTTTCCCGCAAGAAATCATCGATATCTCGGTGTTCCGTTGAGATTTCCTCAATAAATATATCATTTTCGTAATCAGCGCGAAAAAATACATAAGATAGGATGGTCGAGAATTCGATTCCAGAGATTTCGATTTTTGCGAAAAATCTAAGGGGTATGCCTTAGATTTTTTGCAAAAATCGAAATCTCTGGAATCGAATTCTGGATCACCCTATCTTATGTATTTTTTTACGCTGATTCCGAAAAGCACGGTTATTTGGTCGAGATCTCAAGGGAAATATGAAATAACGCTGATTTTGTGTATAAAGAAATTTTTTTTCCCGCAAGAAATCATCGATATCTCGGTGTTCCGTTGAGATTTCCTCAATAAATATATCATTTTCGTAATCAGCGCGAAAAAATACATAAGATAGGATGGTCGAGAATTCGATTCCAGAGATTTCGATTTTTGCGAAAAATCGAAATCTCTGGAATTGGAATCTCGACCACCCTATCTTATGTATTTTTTTACGCTGATTCCGAAAAGCACGGTTATTTGGTCGAAATCTCAAAGGAAATATGAAATAACGCTGATTTTGTGTATAAAGAAATTTTTTTTTCCGCAAGAAATCATCGATATCTCGGTGTTCCGTTGAGATTTCCTCAATAAATATATCATTTTCGTAATCAGCGCGAAAAAATACATAAGATAGGATGGTCGAGAATTCGATTCCAGAGATTTCGATTTTTGCGAAAAATCGCATTTTCTGTAAGGTCCCGACCTTACAGAAATTGTCAATTTTTTCGAAAAATGAAAATCTTCGGAATTGGAATCTCGACCACCCTATCCGATGTATTTTTTTACGCTGATTCCGAAAAGCACGGTTATTTGGTCGAAATCTCAAAGGAAATATGAAATAACGCTGATTTTGTGTATAAAGAAATTTTTTTTTCCGCAAGAAATCATCGATATCTCGGTGTTCCGTTGAGATTTCCTCAATAAATATATCATTTTCGTAATCAGCGCGAAAAAATACATAAGATAGGATGGTCGAGAATTCGATTCCAGAGATTTCGATTTTTGCGAAAAATCGCATTTTCTGTAAGGTCCCGACCTTACAGAAATTGTCAATTTTTTCGAAAAATGAAAATCTTCGGAATTGGAATCTCGACCACCCTATCCGATGTATTTTTTTACGCTGATTCCGAAAAGCACGGTTATTTGGTCGAAATCTCAAAGGAAATATGAAATAACGCTGATTTTGTGTATAAAGAAATTTTTTTTTCCGCAAGAAATCATCGATATCTCGGTGTTCCGTTGAGATTTCCTCAATAAATATATCATTTTCGTAATCAGCGCGAAAAAATACATAAGATAGGATGGTCGAGAATTCGATTCCAGAGATTTCGATTTTTGCGAAAAATCGCATTTTCTGTAAGGTCCCGACCTTACAGAAATTGTCAATTTTTTCGAAAAATGAAAATCTTCGGAATTGGAATCTCGACCACCCTATCCGATGTATTTTTTTACGCTGATTCCGAAAAGCACGGTTATTTGGTCGAAATCTCAAAGGAAATATGAAATAACGCTGATTTTGTGTATAAAGAAATTTTTTTTCCGCAAGAAATCATCGATATCTCGGTGTTCCGTTGAGATTTCCTCAATAAATATATCATTTTCGTAATCAGCGCGAAAAAATACATAAGATAGGATGGTCGAAAATTCGATTCCAGAGATTTCGATTTTTGCGAAAAATCGCATTTTCTGTAAGGTCCCGACCTTACAGAAATTGTCAATTTTTTCGAAAAATGAAAATCTTCGGAATTGGAATCTCGACCACCCTATCCGATGTATTTTTTTACGCTGATTCCGAAAAGCACGGTTATTTGGTCGAAATCTCAAAGGAAATATGAAATAACGCTGATTTTGTGTATAAAGAAATTTTTTTTTCCGCAAGAAATCATCGATATCTCGGTGTTCCGTTGAGATTTCCTCAATAAATATATCATTTTCGTAATCAGCGCGAAAAAATACATAAGATAGGATGGTCGAGAATTCGATTCCAGAGATTTCGATTTTTGCGAAAAATCGCATTTTCTGTAAGGTCCCGACCTTACAGAAATTGTCAATTTTTTCGAAAAATGAAAATCTTCGGAATTGGAATCTCGACCACCCTATCCGATGTATTTTTTTACGCTGATTCCGAAAAGCACGGTTATTTGGTCGAAATCTCAAAGGAAATATGAAATAACGCTGATTTTGTGTATAAAGAAATTTTTTTTTCCGCAAGAAATCATCGATATCTCGGTGTTCCGTTGAGATTTCCTCAATAAATATATCATTTTCGTAATCAGCGCGAAAAAATACATAAGATAGGATGGTCGAGAATTCGATTCCAGAGATTTCGATTTTTGCGAAAAATCGCATTTTCTGTAAGGTCCCGACCTTACAGAAATTGTCAATTTTTTCGAAAAATGAAAATCTTCGGAATTGGAATCTCGACCACCCTATCCGATGTATTTTTTTACGCTGATTCCGAAAAGCACGGTTATTTGGTCGAGATCTCAAAGGAAATATGAAATAACGCTGATTTTGTGTATAAAGACATTTTTTTTCCCGCAAGAAATCATCGATATCTCGGTGTTCCGTTGAGATTTCCTCAATAAATATATCATTTTCGTAATCAGCGCGAAAAAATACATAAGATAGGATGGTCGAGAATTCGATTCCAGAGATTTCGATTTTTGCGAAAAATCGCATTTTCTGTAAGGTCCCGACCTTACAGAAATTGTCAATTTTTTCGAAAAATGAAAATCTTCGGAATTGGAATCTCGACCACCCTATCCGATGTATTTTTTTACGCTGATTCCGAAAAGCACGGTTATTTGGTCGAAATCTCAAAGGAAATATGAAATAACGCTGATTTTGTGTATAAAGAAATTTTTTTTTCCGCAAGAAATCATCGATATCTCGGTGTTCCGTTGAGATTTCCTCAATAAATATATCATTTTCGTAATCAGCGCGAAAAAATACATAAGATAGGATGGTCGAGAATTCGATTCCAGAGATTTCGATTTTTGCGAAAAATCGCATTTTCTGTAAGGTCCCGACCTTACAGAAATTGTCAATTTTTTCGAAAAATGAAAATCTTCGGAATTGGAATCTCGACCACCCTATCCGATGTATTTTTTTACGCTGATTCCGAAAAGCACGGTTATTTGGTCGAAATCTCAAAGGAAATATGAAATAACGCTGATTTTGTGTATAAAGAAATTTTTTTTTCCGCAAGAAATCATCGATATCTCGGTGTTCCGTTGAGATTTCCTCAATAAATATATCATTTTCGTAATCAGCGCGAAAAAATACATAAGATAGGATGGTCGAGAATTCGATTCCAGAGATTTCGATTTTTGCGAAAAATCGCATTTTCTGTAAGGTCCCGACCTTACAGAAATTGTCAATTTTTTCGAAAAATGAAAATCTTCGGAATTGGAATCTCGACCACCCTATCCGATGTATTTTTTTACGCTGATTCCGAAAAGCACGGTTATTTGGTCGAAATCTCAAAGGAAATATGAAATAACGCTGATTTTGTGTATAAAGAAATTTTTTTTTCCGCAAGAAATCATCGATATCTCGGTGTTCCGTTGAGATTTCCTCAATAAATATATCATTTTCGTAATCAGCGCGAAAAAATACATAAGATAGGATGGTCGAGAATTCGATTCCAGAGATTTCGATTTTTGCGAAAAATCGCATTTTCTGTAAGGTCCCGACCTTACAGAAATTGTCAATTTTTTCGAAAAATGAAAATCTTCGGAATTGGAATCTCGACCACCCTATCCGATGTATTTTTTTACGCTGATTCCGAAAAGCACGGTTATTTGGTCGAAATCTCAAAGGAAATATGAAATAACGCTGATTTTGTGTATAAAGAAATTTTTTTTTCCGCAAGAAATCATCGATATCTCGGTGTTCCGTTGAGATTTCCTCAATAAATATATCATTTTCGTAATCAGCGCGAAAAAATACATAAGATAGGATGGTCGAAAATTCGATTCCAGAGATTTCGATTTTTGCGAAAAATCGCATTTTCTGTAAGGTCCCGACCTTACAGAAATTGTCAATTTTTTCGAAAAATGAAAATCTTCGGAATTGGAATCTCGACCACCCTATCCGATGTATTTTTTTACGCTGATTCCGAAAAGCACGGTTATTTGGTCGAAATCTCAAAGGAAATATGAAATAACGCTGATTTTGTGTATAAAGAAATTTTTTTTTCCGCAAGAAATCATCGATATCTCGGTGTTCCGTTGAGATTTCCTATGTAAATATATCATTTTCGTAATCAGCGCGAAAAAATACATAAGATAGGATGGTCGAGAATTCGATTCCAGAGATTTCGATTTTTGCGAAAAATCGCATTTTCTGTAAGGTCCCGACCTTACAGAAATTGTCAATTTTTTCGAAAAATGAAAATCTTCGGAATTGGAATCTCGACCACCCTATCCGATGTATTTTTTTACGCTGATTCCGAAAAGCACGGTTATTTGGTCGAAATCTCAAAGGAAATATGAAATAACGCTGATTTTGTGTATAAAGAAATTTTTTTTTCCGCAAGAAATCATCGATATCTCGGTGTTCCGTTGAGATTTCCTCAATAAATATATCATTTTCGTAATCAGCGCGAAAAAATACATAAGATAGGATGGTCGAGAATTCGATTCCAGAGATTTCGATTTTTGCGAAAAATCCCGACCCCGAAAAATCTAAGGGGTATGCCTTAGATTTTTTGCAAAAATCGAAATCTCTGGAATCGAATTCTGGATCACCCTATCTTATGTATTTTTTTACGCTGATTCCGAAAAGCACGGTTATTTGGTCGAGATCTCAAAGGAAATATGAAATAACGCTGATTTTGTGTATAAAGACATTTTTTTTCCCGCAAGAAATCATCGATATCTCGGTGTTCCGTTGAGATTTCCTCAATAAATATATCATTTTCGTAATCAGCGCGAAAAAATACATAAGATAGGATGGTCGAAAATTCGATTCCAGAGATTTCGATTTTTGCGAAAAATCGCATTTTCTGTAAGGTCCCGACCTTACAGAAATTGTCAATTTTTTCGAAAAATGAAAATCTTCGGAATTGGAATCTCGACCACCCTATCCGATGTATTTTTTTACGCTGATTCCGAAAAGCACGGTTATTTGGTCGAAATCTCAAAGGAAATATGAAATAACGCTGATTTTGTGTATAAAGAAATTTTTTTTCCGCAAGAAATCATCGATATCTCGGTGTTCCGTTGAGATTTCCTCAATAAATATATCATTTTCGTAATCAGCGCGAAAAAATACATAAGATAGGATGGTCGAGAATTCGATTCCAGAGATTTCGATTTTTGCGAAAAATCGCATTTTCTGTAAGGTCCCGACCTTACAGAAATTGTCAATTTTTTCGAAAAATGAAAATCTTCGGAATTGGAATCTCGACCACCCTATCCGATGTATTTTTTTACGCTGATTCCGAAAAGCACGGTTATTTGGTCGAGATCTCAAAGGAAATATGAAATAACGCTGATTTTGTGTATAAAGACATTTTTTTTCCCGCAAGAAATCATCGATATCTCGGTGTTCCGTTGAGATTTCCTCAATAAATATATCATTTTCGTAATCAGCGCGAAAAAATACATAAGATAGGATGGTCGAGAATTCGATTCCAGAGATTTCGATTTTTGCGAAAAATCTAAGGGGTATGCCTTAGATTTTTTGCAAAAATCGAAATCTCTGGAATCGAATTCTGGATCACCCTATCTTATGTATTTTTTTACGCTGATTCCGAAAAGCACGGTTATTTGGTCGAGATCTCAAGGGAAATATGAAATAACGCTGATTTTGTGTATAAAGAAATTTTTTTTCCCGCAAGAAATCATCGATATCTCGGTGTTCCGTTGAGATTTCCTCAATAAATATATCATTTTCGTAATCAGCGCGAAAAAATACATAAGATAGGATGGTCGAGAATTCGATTCCAGAGATTTCGATTTTTGCGAAAAATCGAAATCTCTGGAATTGGAATCTCGACCACCCTATCTTATGTATTTTTTTACGCTGATTCCGAAAAGCACGGTTATTTGGTCGAAATCTCAAAGGAAATATGAAATAACGCTGATTTTGTGTATAAAGAAATTTTTTTTTCCGCAAGAAATCATCGATATCTCGGTGTTCCGTTGAGATTTCCTCAATAAATATATCATTTTCGTAATCAGCGCGAAAAAATACATAAGATAGGATGGTCGAGAATTCGATTCCAGAGATTTCGATTTTTGCGAAAAATCGCATTTTCTGTAAGGTCCCGACCTTACAGAAATTGTCAATTTTTTCGAAAAATGAAAATCTTCGGAATTGGAATCTCGACCACCCTATCCGATGTATTTTTTTACGCTGATTCCGAAAAGCACGGTTATTTGGTCGAAATCTCAAAGGAAATATGAAATAACGCTGATTTTGTGTATAAAGAAATTTTTTTTTCCGCAAGAAATCATCGATATCTCGGTGTTCCGTTGAGATTTCCTCAATAAATATATCATTTTCGTAATCAGCGCGAAAAAATACATAAGATAGGATGGTCGAGAATTCGATTCCAGAGATTTCGATTTTTGCGAAAAATCGCATTTTCTGTAAGGTCCCGACCTTACAGAAATTGTCAATTTTTTCGAAAAATGAAAATCTTCGGAATTGGAATCTCGACCACCCTATCCGATGTATTTTTTTACGCTGATTCCGAAAAGCACGGTTATTTGGTCGAAATCTCAAAGGAAATATGAAATAACGCTGATTTTGTGTATAAAGAAATTTTTTTTTCCGCAAGAAATCATCGATATCTCGGTGTTCCGTTGAGATTTCCTCAATAAATATATCATTTTCGTAATCAGCGCGAAAAAATACATAAGATAGGATGGTCGAGAATTCGATTCCAGAGATTTCGATTTTTGCGAAAAATCGCATTTTCTGTAAGGTCCCGACCTTACAGAAATTGTCAATTTTTTCGAAAAATGAAAATCTTCGGAATTGGAATCTCGACCACCCTATCCGATGTATTTTTTTACGCTGATTCCGAAAAGCACGGTTATTTGGTCGAAATCTCAAAGGAAATATGAAATAACGCTGATTTTGTGTATAAAGAAATTTTTTTTCCGCAAGAAATCATCGATATCTCGGTGTTCCGTTGAGATTTCCTCAATAAATATATCATTTTCGTAATCAGCGCGAAAAAATACATAAGATAGGATGGTCGAAAATTCGATTCCAGAGATTTCGATTTTTGCGAAAAATCGCATTTTCTGTAAGGTCCCGACCTTACAGAAATTGTCAATTTTTTCGAAAAATGAAAATCTTCGGAATTGGAATCTCGACCACCCTATCCGATGTATTTTTTTACGCTGATTCCGAAAAGCACGGTTATTTGGTCGAAATCTCAAAGGAAATATGAAATAACGCTGATTTTGTGTATAAAGAAATTTTTTTTTCCGCAAGAAATCATCGATATCTCGGTGTTCCGTTGAGATTTCCTCAATAAATATATCATTTTCGTAATCAGCGCGAAAAAATACATAAGATAGGATGGTCGAGAATTCGATTCCAGAGATTTCGATTTTTGCGAAAAATCGCATTTTCTGTAAGGTCCCGACCTTACAGAAATTGTCAATTTTTTCGAAAAATGAAAATCTTCGGAATTGGAATCTCGACCACCCTATCCGATGTATTTTTTTACGCTGATTCCGAAAAGCACGGTTATTTGGTCGAAATCTCAAAGGAAATATGAAATAACGCTGATTTTGTGTATAAAGAAATTTTTTTTTCCGCAAGAAATCATCGATATCTCGGTGTTCCGTTGAGATTTCCTCAATAAATATATCATTTTCGTAATCAGCGCGAAAAAATACATAAGATAGGATGGTCGAGAATTCGATTCCAGAGATTTCGATTTTTGCGAAAAATCGCATTTTCTGTAAGGTCCCGACCTTACAGAAATTGTCAATTTTTTCGAAAAATGAAAATCTTCGGAATTGGAATCTCGACCACCCTATCCGATGTATTTTTTTACGCTGATTCCGAAAAGCACGGTTATTTGGTCGAGATCTCAAAGGAAATATGAAATAACGCTGATTTTGTGTATAAAGACATTTTTTTTCCCGCAAGAAATCATCGATATCTCGGTGTTCCGTTGAGATTTCCTCAATAAATATATCATTTTCGTAATCAGCGCGAAAAAATACATAAGATAGGATGGTCGAGAATTCGATTCCAGAGATTTCGATTTTTGCGAAAAATCGCATTTTCTGTAAGGTCCCGACCTTACAGAAATTGTCAATTTTTTCGAAAAATGAAAATCTTCGGAATTGGAATCTCGACCACCCTATCCGATGTATTTTTTTACGCTGATTCCGAAAAGCACGGTTATTTGGTCGAAATCTCAAAGGAAATATGAAATAACGCTGATTTTGTGTATAAAGAAATTTTTTTTTCCGCAAGAAATCATCGATATCTCGGTGTTCCGTTGAGATTTCCTCAATAAATATATCATTTTCGTAATCAGCGCGAAAAAATACATAAGATAGGATGGTCGAGAATTCGATTCCAGAGATTTCGATTTTTGC
The DNA here is from genome assembly GCA_963678675.1 of Xiphydria camelus. Classification (NCBI taxonomy): domain Eukaryota; kingdom Metazoa; phylum Arthropoda; class Insecta; order Hymenoptera; family Xiphydriidae; genus Xiphydria; species Xiphydria camelus. Next base: position 17,462,339 of record OY783199.1, on the reverse strand, counting down.
GAAAAATCGCATTTTCTGTAAGGTCCCGACCTTACAGAAATTGTCAATTTTTTCGAAAAATGAAAATCTTCGGAATTGGAATCTCGACCACCCTATCCGATGTATTTTTTTACGCTGATTCCGAAAAGCACGGTTATTTGGTCGAAATCTCAAAGGAAATATGAAATAACGCTGATTTTGTGTATAAAGAAATTTTTTTTTCCGCAAGAAATCATCGATATCTCGGTGTTCCGTTGAGATTTCCTCAATAAATATATCATTTTCGTAATCAGCGCGAAAAAATACATAAGATAGGATGGTCGAGAATTCGATTCCAGAGATTTCGATTTTTGCGAAAAATCGCATTTTCTGTAAGGTCCCGACCTTACAGAAATTGTCAATTTTTTCGAAAAATGAAAATCTTCGGAATTGGAATCTCGACCACCCTATCCGATGTATTTTTTTACGCTGATTCCGAAAAGCACGGTTATTTGGTCGAAATCTCAAAGGAAATATGAAATAACGCTGATTTTGTGTATAAAGAAATTTTTTTTTCCGCAAGAAATCATCGATATCTCGGTGTTCCGTTGAGATTTCCTCAATAAATATATCATTTTCGTAATCAGCGCGAAAAAATACATAAGATAGGATGGTCGAGAATTCGATTCCAGAGATTTCGATTTTTGCGAAAAATCGCATTTTCTGTAAGGTCCCGACCTTACAGAAATTGTCAATTTTTTCGAAAAATGAAAATCTTCGGAATTGGAATCTCGACCACCCTATCCGATGTATTTTTTTACGCTGATTCCGAAAAGCACGGTTATTTGGTCGAAATCTCAAAGGAAATATGAAATAACGCTGATTTTGTGTATAAAGAAATTTTTTTTTCCGCAAGAAATCATCGATATCTCGGTGTTCCGTTGAGATTTCCTCAATAAATATATCATTTTCGTAATCAGCGCGAAAAAATACATAAGATAGGATGGTCGAAAATTCGATTCCAGAGATTTCGATTTTTGCGAAAAATCGCATTTTCTGTAAGGTCCCGACCTTACAGAAATTGTCAATTTTTTCGAAAAATGAAAATCTTCGGAATTGGAATCTCGACCACCCTATCCGATGTATTTTTTTACGCTGATTCCGAAAAGCACGGTTATTTGGTCGAAATCTCAAAGGAAATATGAAATAACGCTGATTTTGTGTATAAAGAAATTTTTTTTTCCGCAAGAAATCATCGATATCTCGGTGTTCCGTTGAGATTTCCTATGTAAATATATCATTTTCGTAATCAGCGCGAAAAAATACATAAGATAGGATGGTCGAGAATTCGATTCCAGAGATTTCGATTTTTGCGAAAAATCGCATTTTCTGTAAGGTCCCGACCTTACAGAAATTGTCAATTTTTTCGAAAAATGAAAATCTTCGGAATTGGAATCTCGACCACCCTATCCGATGTATTTTTTTACGCTGATTCCGAAAAGCACGGTTATTTGGTCGAAATCTCAAAGGAAATATGAAATAACGCTGATTTTGTGTATAAAGAAATTTTTTTTTCCGCAAGAAATCATCGATATCTCGGTGTTCCGTTGAGATTTCCTCAATAAATATATCATTTTCGTAATCAGCGCGAAAAAATACATAAGATAGGATGGTCGAGAATTCGATTCCAGAGATTTCGATTTTTGCGAAAAATCCCGACCCCGAAAAATCTAAGGGGTATGCCTTAGATTTTTTGCAAAAATCGAAATCTCTGGAATCGAATTCTGGATCACCCTATCTTATGTATTTTTTTACGCTGATTCCGAAAAGCACGGTTATTTGGTCGAGATCTCAAAGGAAATATGAAATAACGCTGATTTTGTGTATAAAGACATTTTTTTTCCCGCAAGAAATCATCGATATCTCGGTGTTCCGTTGAGATTTCCTCAATAAATATATCATTTTCGTAATCAGCGCGAAAAAATACATAAGATAGGATGGTCGAAAATTCGATTCCAGAGATTTCGATTTTTGCGAAAAATCGCATTTTCTGTAAGGTCCCGACCTTACAGAAATTGTCAATTTTTTCGAAAAATGAAAATCTTCGGAATTGGAATCTCGACCACCCTATCCGATGTATTTTTTTACGCTGATTCCGAAAAGCACGGTTATTTGGTCGAAATCTCAAAGGAAATATGAAATAACGCTGATTTTGTGTATAAAGAAATTTTTTTTCCGCAAGAAATCATCGATATCTCGGTGTTCCGTTGAGATTTCCTCAATAAATATATCATTTTCGTAATCAGCGCGAAAAAATACATAAGATAGGATGGTCGAGAATTCGATTCCAGAGATTTCGATTTTTGCGAAAAATCGCATTTTCTGTAAGGTCCCGACCTTACAGAAATTGTCAATTTTTTCGAAAAATGAAAATCTTCGGAATTGGAATCTCGACCACCCTATCCGATGTATTTTTTTACGCTGATTCCGAAAAGCACGCTTATTTGTTCGAGATCTCAAAGGAAATATGAAATAACGCTGATTTTGTGTATAAAGAATTTTTTTTTTCCGCAAGAAATCATCGATATCTCGGTGTTCCGTTGAGATTTCCTCAATAAATATATCATTTTCGTAATCAGCGCGAAAAAATACATAAGATAGGATGGTCGAGAATTCGATTCCAGAGATTTCGATTTTTGCGAAAAATCGCATTTTCTGTAAGGTCCCGACCTTACAGAAATTGTCAATTTTTTCGAAAAATGAAAATCTTCGGAATTGGAATCTCGACCAACCTATCCGATGTATTTTTTTACGCTGATTCCGAAAAGCACGGTTATTTGGTCGAAATCTCAAAGGAAATATGAAATAACGCTGATTTTGTGTATAAAGAAATTTTTTTTTCCGCAAGAAATCATCGATATCTCGGTGTTCCGTTGAGATTTCCTCAATAAATATATCATTTTCGTAATCAGCGCGAAAAAATACATAAGATAGGATGGTCGAGAATTCGATTCCAGAGATTTCGATTTTTGCGAAAAATCTAAGGGGTATGCCTTAGATTTTTTGCAAAAATCGAAATCTCTGGAATCGAATTCTGGATCACCCTATCTTATGTATTTTTTTACGCTGATTCCGAAAAGCACGGTTATTTGGTCGAGATCTCAAAGGAAATATGAAATAACGCTGATTTTGTGTATAAAGACATTTTTTTTCCCGCAAGAAATCATCGATATCTCGGTGTTCCGTTGAGATTTCCTCAATAAATATATCATTTTCGTAATCAGCGCGAAAAAATACATAAGATAGGATGGTCGAGAATTCGATTCCAGAGATTTCGATTTTTGCGAAAAATCGCATTTTCTGTAAGGTCCCGACCTTACAGAAATTGTCAATTTTTTCGAAAAATGAAAATCTTCGGAATTGGAATCTCGACCACCCTATCCGATGTATTTTTTTACGCTGATTCCGAAAAGCACGGTTATTTGGTCGAGATCTCAAAGGAAATATGAAATAACGCTGATTTTGTGTATAAAGACATTTTTTTTCCCGCAAGAAATCATCGATATCTCGGTGTTCCGTTGAGATTTCCTCAATAAATATATCATTTTCGTAATCAGCGCGAAAAAATACATAAGATAGGATGGTCGAGAATTCGATTCCAGAGATTTCGATTTTTGCGAAAAATCTAAGGGGTATGCCTTAGATTTTTTGCAAAAATCGAAATCTCTGGAATCGAATTCTGGATCACCCTATCTTATGTATTTTTTTACGCTGATTCCGAAAAGCACGGTTATTTGGTCGAGATCTCAAGGGAAATATGAAATAACGCTGATTTTGTGTATAAAGAAATTTTTTTTCCCGCAAGAAATCATCGATATCTCGGTGTTCCGTTGAGATTTCCTCAATAAATATATCATTTTCGTAATCAGCGCGAAAAAATACATAAGATAGGATGGTCGAGAATTCGATTCCAGAGATTTCGATTTTTGCGAAAAATCGAAATCTCTGGAATTGGAATCTCGACCACCCTATCTTATGTATTTTTTTACGCTGATTCCGAAAAGCACGGTTATTTGGTCGAAATCTCAAAGGAAATATGAAATAACGCTGATTTTGTGTATAAAGAAATTTTTTTTTCCGCAAGAAATCATCGATATCTCGGTGTTCCGTTGAAATTTCCTCAATAAATATATCATTTTCGTAATCAGCGCGAAAAAATACATAAGATAGGATGGTCGAGAATTCGATTCCAGAGATTTCGATTTTTGCGAAAAATCGCATTTTCTGTAAGGTCCCGACCTTACAGAAATTGTCAATTTTTTCGAAAAATGAAAATCTTCGGAATTGGAATCTCGACCACCCTATCCGATGTATTTTTTTACGCTGATTCCGAAAAGCACGGTTATTTGGTCGAAATCTCAAAGGAAATATGAAATAACGCTGATTTTGTGTATAAAGAAATTTTTTTTTCCGCAAGAAATCATCGATATCTCGGTGTTCCGTTGAGATTTCCGCAATAAATATATCATTTTCGTAATCAGCGCGAAAAAATACATAAGATAGGATGGTCGAGAATTCGATTCCCGAGATTTCGATTTTTGCGAAAAATCGCATTTTCTGTAAGGTCCCGACCTTACAGAAATTGTCAATTTTTTCGAAAAATGAAAATCTTCGGAATTGGAATCTCGACCACCCTATCCGATGTATTTTTTTACGCTGATTCCGAAAAGCACGGTTATTTGGTCGAAATCTCAAAGGAAATATGAAATAACGCTGATTTTGTGTATAAAGAAATTTTTTTTTCCGCAAGAAATCATCGATATCTCGGTGTTCCGTTGAGATTTCCTCAATAAATATATCATTTTCGTAATCAGCGCGAAAAAATACATAAGATAGGATGGTCGAGAATTCGATTCCAGAGATTTCGATTTTTGCGAAAAATCGCATTTTCTGTAAGGTCCCGACCTTACAGAAATTGTCAATTTTTTCGAAAAATGAAAATCTTCGGAATTGGAATCTCGACCACCCTATCCGATGTATTTTTTTACGCTGATTCCGAAAAGCACGGTTATTTGGTCGAAATCTCAAAGGAAATATGAAATAACGCTGATTTTGTGTATAAAGAAATTTTTTTTTCCGCAAGAAATCATCGATATCTCGGTGTTCCGTTGAGATTTCCTCAATAAATATATCATTTTCGTAATCAGCGCGAAAAAATACATAAGATAGGATGGTCGAGAATTCGATTCCAGAGATTTCGATTTTTGCGAAAAATCGCATTTTCTGTAAGGTCCCGACCTTACAGAAATTGTCAATTTTTTCGAAAAATGAAAATCTTCGGAATTGGAATCTCGACCACCCTATCCGATGTATTTTTTTACGCTGATTCCGAAAAGCACGGTTATTTGGTCGAAATCTCAAAGGAAATATGAAATAACGCTGATTTTGTGTATAAAGAAATTTTTTTTTCCGCAAGAAATCATCGATATCTCGGTGTTCCGTTGAGATTTCCTCAATAAATATATCATTTTCGTAATCAGCGCGAAAAAATACATAAGATAGGATGGTCGAGAATTCGATTCCAGAGATTTCGATTTTTGCGAAAAATCTAAGGGGTATGCCTTAGATTTTTTGCAAAAATCGAAATCTCTGGAATCGAATTCTGGATCACCCTATCTTATGTATTTTTTTACGCTGATTCCGAAAAGCACGGTTATTTGGTCGAGATCTCAAAGGAAATATGAAATAACGCTGATTTTGTGTATAAAGACATTTTTTTTCCCGCAAGAAATCATCGATATCTCGGTGTTCCGTTGAGATTTCCTCAATAAATATATCATTTTCGTAATCAGCGCGAAAAAATACATAAGATAGGATGGTCGAAAATTCGATTCCAGAGATTTCGATTTTTGCGAAAAATCGCATTTTCTGTAAGGTCCCGACCTTACAGAAATTGTCAATTTTTTCGAAAAATGAAAATCTTCGGAATTGGAATCTCGACCACCCTATCCGATGTATTTTTTTACGCTGATTCCGAAAAGCACGGTTATTTGGTCGAAATCTCAAAGGAAATATGAAATAACGCTGATTTTGTGTATAAAGAAATTTTTTTTTCCGCAAGAAATCATCGATATCTCGGTGTTCCGTTGAGATTTCCTCAATAAATATATCATTTTCGTAATCAGCGCGAAAAAATACATAAGATAGGATGGTCGAGAATTCGATTCCAGAGATTTCGATTTTTGCGAAAAATCCCGACCCCGAAAAATCTAAGGGGTATGCCTTAGATTTTTTGCAAAAATCGAAATCTCTGGAATCGAATTCTGGATCACCCTATCTTATGTATTTTTTTACGCTGATTCCGAAAAGCACGGTTATTTGGTCGAGATCTCAAAGGAAATATGAAATAACGCTGATTTTGTGTATAAAGACATTTTTTTTCCCGCAAGAAATCATCGATATCTCGGTGTTCCGTTGAGATTTCCTCAATAAATATATCATTTTCGTAATCAGCGCGAAAAAATACATAAGATAGGATGGTCGAAAATTCGATTCCAGAGATTTCGATTTTTGCGAAAAATCGCATTTTCTGTAAGGTCCCGACCTTACAGAAATTGTCAATTTTTTCGAAAAATGAAAATCTTCGGAATTGGAATCTCGACCACCCTATCCGATGTATTTTTTTACGCTGATTCCGAAAAGCACGGTTATTTGGTCGAAATCTCAAAGGAAATATGAAATAACGCTGATTTTGTGTATAAAGAAATTTTTTTTCCGCAAGAAATCATCGATATCTCGGTGTTCCGTTGAGATTTCCTCAATAAATATATCATTTTCGTAATCAGCGCGAAAAAATACATAAGATAGGATGGTCGAGAATTCGATTCCAGAGATTTCGATTTTTGCGAAAAATCGCATTTTCTGTAAGGTCCCGACCTTACAGAAATTGTCAATTTTTTCGAAAAATGAAAATCTTCGGAATTGGAATCTCGACCACCCTATCCGATGTATTTTTTTACGCTGATTCCGAAAAGCACGCTTATTTGTTCGAGATCTCAAAGGAAATATGAAATAACGCTGATTTTGTGTATAAAGAAATTTTTTTTTCCGCAAGAAATCATCGATATCTCGGTGTTCCGTTGAGATTTCCTCAATAAATATATCATTTTCGTAATCAGCGCGAAAAAATACATAAGATAGGATGGTCGAGAATTCGATTCCAGAGATTTCGATTTTTGCGAAAAATCGCATTTTCTGTAAGGTCCCGACCTTACAGAAATTGTCAATTTTTTCGAAAAATGAAAATCTTCGGAATTGGAATCTCGACCACCCTATCCGATGTATTTTTTTACGCTGATTCCGAAAAGCACGGTTATTTGGTCGAGATCTCAAAGGAAATATGAAATAACGCTGATTTTGTGTATAAAGACATTTTTTTTCCCGCAAGAAATCATCGATATCTCGGTGTTCCGTTGAGATTTCCTCAATAAATATATCATTTTCGTAATCAGCGCGAAAAAATACATAAGATAGGATGGTCGAGAATTCGATTCCAGAGATTTCGATTTTTGCGAAAAATCTAAGGGGTATGCCTTAGATTTTTTGCAAAAATCGAAATCTCTGGAATCGAATTCTGGATCACCCTATCTTATGTATTTTTTTACGCTGATTCCGAAAAGCACGGTTATTTGGTCGAGATCTCAAGGGAAATATGAAATAACGCTGATTTTGTGTATAAAGAAATTTTTTTTCCCGCAAGAAATCATCGATATCTCGGTGTTCCGTTGAGATTTCCTCAATAAATATATCATTTTCGTAATCAGCGCGAAAAAATACATAAGATAGGATGGTCGAGAATTCGATTCCAGAGATTTCGATTTTTGCGAAAAATCGAAATCTCTGGAATTGGAATCTCGACCACCCTATCTTATGTATTTTTTTACGCTGATTCCGAAAAGCACGGTTATTTGGTCGAAATCTCAAAGGAAATATGAAATAACGCTGATTTTGTGTATAAAGAAATTTTTTTTTCCGCAAGAAATCATCGATATCTCGGTGTTCCGTTGAGATTTCCTCAATAAATATATCATTTTCGTAATCAGCGCGAAAAAATACATAAGATAGGATGGTCGAGAATTCGATTCCAGAGATTTCGATTTTTGCGAAAAATCGCATTTTCTGTAAGGTCCCGACCTTACAGAAATTGTCAATTTTTTCGAAAAATGAAAATCTTCGGAATTGGAATCTCGACCACCCTATCCGATGTATTTTTTTACGCTGATTCCGAAAAGCACGGTTATTTGGTCGAAATCTCAAAGGAAATATGAAATAACGCTGATTTTGTGTATAAAGAAATTTTTTTTTCCGCAAGAAATCATCGATATCTCGGTGTTCCGTTGAGATTTCCGCAATAAATATATCATTTTCGTAATCAGCGCGAAAAAATACATAAGATAGGATGGTCGAGAATTCGATTCCCGAGATTTCGATTTTTGCGAAAAATCGCATTTTCTGTAAGGTCCCGACCTTACAGAAATTGTCAATTTTTTCGAAAAATGAAAATCTTCGGAATTGGAATCTCGACCACCCTATCCGATGTATTTTTTTACGCTGATTCCGAAAAGCACGGTTATTTGGTCGAAATCTCAAAGGAAATATGAAATAACGCTGATTTTGTGTATAAAGAAATTTTTTTTTCCGCAAGAAATCATCGATATCTCGGTGTTCCGTTGAGATTTCCTCAATAAATATATCATTTTCGTAATCAGCGCGAAAAAATACATAAGATAGGATGGTCGAGAATTCGATTCCAGAGATTTCGATTTTTGCGAAAAATCGCATTTTCTGTAAGGTCCCGACCTTACAGAAATTGTCAATTTTTTCGAAAAATGAAAATCTTCGGAATTGGAATCTCGACCACCCTATCCGATGTATTTTTTTACGCTGATTCCGAAAAGCACGGTTATTTGGTCGAAATCTCAAAGGAAATATGAAATAACGCTGATTTTGTGTATAAAGAAATTTTTTTTTCCGCAAGAAATCATCGATATCTCGGTGTTCCGTTGAGATTTCCTCAATAAATATATCATTTTCGTAATCAGCGCGAAAAAATACATAAGATAGGATGGTCGAGAATTCGATTCCAGAGATTTCGATTTTTGCGAAAAATCTAAGGGGTATGCCTTAGATTTTTTGCAAAAATCGAAATCTCTGGAATCGAATTCTGGATCACCCTATCTTATGTATTTTTTTACGCTGATTCCGAAAAGCACGGTTATTTGGTCGAGATCTCAAAGGAAATATGAAATAACGCTGATTTTGTGTATAAAGACATTTTTTTTCCCGCAAGAAATCATCGATATCTCGGTGTTCCGTTGAGATTTCCTCAATAAATATATCATTTTCGTAATCAGCGCGAAAAAATACATAAGATAGGATGGTCGAAAATTCGATTCCAGAGATTTCGATTTTTGCGAAAAATCGCATTTTCTGTAAGGTCCCGACCTTACAGAAATTGTCAATTTTTTCGAAAAATGAAAATCTTCGGAATTGGAATCTCGACCACCCTATCCGATGTATTTTTTTACGCTGATTCCGAAAAGCACGGTTATTTGGTCGAAATCTCAAAGGAAATATGAAATAACGCTGATTTTGTGTATAAAGAAATTTTTTTTTCCGCAAGAAATCATCGATATCTCGGTGTTCCGTTGAGATTTCCTCAATAAATATATCATTTTCGTAATCAGCGCGAAAAAATACATAAGATAGGATGGTCGAGAATTCGATTCCAGAGATTTCGATTTTTGCGAAAAATCGCATTTTCTGTAAGGTCCCGACCTTACAGAAATTGTCAATTTTTTCGAAAAATGAAAATCTTCGGAATTGGAATCTCGACCACCCTATCCGATGTATTTTTTTACGCTGATTCCGAAAAGCACGCTTATTTGTTCGAGATCTCAAAGGAAATATGAAATAACGCTGATTTTGTGTATAAAGAAATTTTTTTTTCCGCAAGAAATCATCGATATCTCGGTGTTCCGTTGAGATTTCCTCAATAAATATATCATTTTCGTAATCAGCGCGAAAAAATACATAAGATAGGATGGTCGAGAATTCGATTCCAGAGATTTCGATTTTTGCGAAAAATCGCATTTTCTGTAAGGTCCCGACCTTACAGAAATTGTCAATTTTTTCGAAAAATGAAAATCTTCGGAATTGGAATCTCGACCACCCTATCCGATGTATTTTTTTACGCTGATTCCGAAAAGCACGGTTATTTGGTCGAGATCTCAAAGGAAATATGAAATAACGCTGATTTTGTGTATAAAGACATTTTTTTTCCCGCAAGAAATCATCGATATCTCGGTGTTCCGTTGAGATTTCCTCAATAAATATATCATTTTCGTAATCAGCGCGAAAAAATACATAAGATAGGATGGTCGAGAATTCGATTCCAGAGATTTCGATTTTTGCGAAAAATCGCATTTTCTGTAAGGTCCCGACCTTACAGAAATTGTCAATTTTTTCGAAAAATGAAAATCTTCGGAATTGGAATCTCGACCACCCTATCCGATGTATTTTTTTACGCTGATTCCGAAAAGCACGGTTATTTGGTCGAGATCTCAAAGGAAATATGAAATAACGCTGATTTTGTGTATAAAGACATTTTTTTTCCCGCAAGAAATCATCGATATCTCGGTGTTCCGTTGAGATTTCCTCAATAAATATATCATTTTCGTAATCAGCGCGAAAAAATACATAAGATAGGATGGTCGAGAATTCGATTCCAGAGATTTCGATTTTTGCGAAAAATCTAAGGGGTATGCCTTAGATTTTTTGCAAAAATCGAAATCTCTGGAATCGAATTCTGGATCACCCTATCTTATGTATTTTTTTACGCTGATTCCGAAAAGCACGGTTATTTGGTCGAGATCTCAAGGGAAATATGAAATAACGCTGATTTTGTGTATAAAGAAATTTTTTTTCCCGCAAGAAATCATCGATATCTCGGTGTTCCGTTGAGATTTCCTCAATAAATATATCATTTTCGTAATCAGCGCGAAAAAATACATAAGATAGGATGGTCGAGAATTCGATTCCAGAGATTTCGATTTTTGCGAAAAATCGCATTTTCTGTAAGGTCCCGACCTTACAGAAATTGTCAATTTTTTCGAAAAATGAAAATCTTCGGAATTGGAATCTCGACCACCCTATCCGATGTATTTTTTTACGCTGATTCCGAAAAGCACGCTTATTTGTTCGAGATCTCAAAGGAAATATGAAATAACGCTGATTTTGTGTATAAAGAAATTTTTTTTTCCGCAAGAAATCATCGATATCTCGGTGTTCCGTTGAGATTTCCTCAATAAATATATCATTTTCGTAATCAGCGCGAAAAAATACATAAGATAGGATGGTCGAGAATTCGATTCCAGAGATTTCGATTTTTGCGAAAAATCGCATTTTCTGTAAGGTCCCGACCTTACAGAAATTGTCAATTTTTTCGAAAAATGAAAATCTTCGGAATTGGAATCTCGACCACCCTATCCGATGTATTTTTTTACGCTGATTCCGAAAAGCACGGTTATTTGGTCGAGATCTCAAAGGAAATATGAAATAACGCTGATTTTGTGTATAAAGACATTTTTTTTCCCGCAAGAAATCATCGATATCTCGGTGTTCCGTTGAGATTTCCTCAATAAATATATCATTTTCGTAATCAGCGCGAAAAAATACATAAGATAGGATGGTCGAGAATTCGATTCCAGAGATTTCGATTTTTGCGAAAAATCGCATTTTCTGTAAGGTCCCGACCTTACAGAAATTGTCAATTTTTTCGAAAAATGAAAATCTTCGGAATTGGAATCTCGACCACCCTATCCGATGTATTTTTTTACGCTGATTCCGAAAAGCACGGTTATTTGGTCGAGATCTCAAAGGAAATATGAAATAACGCTGATTTTGTGTATAAAGACATTTTTTTTCCCGCAAGAAATCATCGATATCTCGGTGTTCCGTTGAGATTTCCTCAATAAATATATCATTTTCGTAATCAGCGCGAAAAAATACATAAGATAGGATGGTCGAGAATTCGATTCCAGAGATTTCGATTTTTGCGAAAAATCTAAGGGGTATGCCTTAGATTTTTTGCAAAAATCGAAATCTCTGGAATCGAATTCTGGATCACCCTATCTTATGTATTTTTTTACGCTGATTCCGAAAAGCACGGTTATTTGGTCGAGATCTCAAGGGAAATATGAAATAACGCTGATTTTGTGTATAAAGAAATTTTTTTTCCCGCAAGAAATCATCGATATCTCGGTGTTCCGTTGAGATTTCCTCAATAAATATATCATTTTCGTAATCAGCGCGAAAAAATACATAAGATAGGATGGTCGAGAATTCGATTCCAGAGATTTCGATTTTTGCGAAAAATCAAATCTCTGGAATTGGAATCTCGACCACCCTATCTTATGTATTTTTTTACGCTGATTCCGAAAAGCACGGTTATTTGGTCGAAATCTCAAAGGAAATATGAAATAACGCTGATTTTGTGTATAAAGAAATTTTTTTTTCCGCAAGAAATCATCGATATCTCGGTGTTCCGTTGAGATTTCCTCAATAAATATATCATTTTCGTAATCAGCGCGAAAAAATACATAAGATAGGATGGTCGAGAATTCGATTCCAGAGATTTCGATTTTTGCGAAAAATCGCATTTTCTGTAAGGTCCCGACCTTACAGAAATTGTCAATTTTTTCGAAAAATGAAAATCTTCGGAATTGGAATCTCGACCACCCTATCCGATGTATTTTTTTACGCTGATTCCGAAAAGCACGGTTATTTGGTCGAAATCTCAAAGGAAATATGAAATAACGCTGATTTTGTGTATAAAGAAATTTTTTTTTCCGCAAGAAATCATCGATATCTCGGTGTTCCGTTGAGATTTCCGCAATAAATATATCATTTTCGTAATCAGCGCGAAAAAATACATAAGATAGGATGGTCGAGAATTCGATTCCCGAGATTTCGATTTTTGCGAAAAATCGCATTTTCTGTAAGGTCCCGACCTTACAGAAATTGTCAATTTTTTCGAAAAATGAAAATCTTCGGAATTGGAATCTCGACCACCCTATCCGATGTATTTTTTTACGCTGATTCCGAAAAGCACGGTTATTTGGTCGAGATCTCAAAGGAAATATGAAATAACGCTGATTTTGTGTATAAAGAAATTTTTTTTCCCGCAAGAAATCATCGATATCTCGGTGTTCCGTTGAGATTTCCTCAATAAATATATCATTTTCGTAATCAGCGCGAAAAAATACATAAGATAGGATGGTCGAGAATTCGATTCCAGAGATTTCGATTTTTGCGAAAAATCTAAGGGGTATGCCTTAGATTTTTTGCAAAAATCGAAATCTCTGGAATCGAATTCTGGATCACCCTATCTTATGTATTTTTTTACGCTGATTCCGAAAAGCACGGTTATTTGGTCGAGATCTCAAAGGAAATATGAAATAACGCTGATTTTGTGTATAAAGACATTTTTTTTCCCGCAAGAAATCATCGATATCTCGGTGTTCCGTTGAGATTTCCTCAATAAATATATCATTTTCGTAATCAGCGCGAAAAAATACATAAGATAGGATGGTCGAGAATTCGATTCCAGAGATTTCGATTTTTGCGAAAAATCGCATTTTCTGTAAGGTCCCGACCTTACAGAAATTGTCAATTTTTTCGAAAAATGAAAATCTTCGGAATTGGAATCTCGACCACCCTATCCGATGTATTTTTTTACGCTGATTCCGAAAAGCACGGTTATTTGGTCGAGATCTCAAAGGAAATATGAAATAACGCTGATTTTGTGTATAAAGACATTTTTTTTCCCGCAAGAAATCATCGATATCTCGGTGTTCCGTTGAGATTTCCTCAATAAATATATCATTTTCGTAATCAGCGCGAAAAAATACATAAGATAGGATGGTCGAGAATTCGATTCCAGAGATTTCGATTTTTGCGAAAAATCTAAGGGGTATGCCTTAGATTTTTTGCAAAAATCGAAATCTCTGGAATCGAATTCTGGATCACCCTATCTTATGTATTTTTTTACGCTGATTCCGAAAAGCACGGTTATTTGGTCGAGATCTCAAGGGAAATATGAAATAACGCTAATTTTGTGTATAAAGAAATTTTTTTTCCCGCAAGAAATCATCGATATCTCGGTGTTCCGTTGAGATTTCCTCAATAAATATATCATTTTCGTAATCAGCGCGAAAAAATACATAAGATAGGATGGTCGAGAATTCGATTCCAGAGATTTCGATTTTTGCGAAAAATCGAAATCTCTGGAATTGGAATCTCGACCACCCTATCTTATGTATTTTTTTACGCTGATTCCGAAAAGCACGGTTATTTGGTCGAAATCTCAAAGGAAATATGAAATAACGCTGATTTTGTGTATAAAGAAATTTTTTTTTCCGCAAGAAATCATCGATATCTCGGTGTTCCGTTGAGATTTCCTCAATAAATATATCATTTTCGTAATCAGCGCGAAAAAATACATAAGATAGGATGGTCGAGAATTCGATTCCAGAGATTTCGATTTTTGCGAAAAATCTAAGGGGTATGCCTTAGATTTTTTGCAAAAATCGAAATCTCTGGAATCGAATTCTGGATCACCCTATCTTATGTATTTTTTTACGCTGATTCCGAAAAGCACGGTTATTTGGTCGAGATCTCAAAGGAAATATGAAATAACGCTGATTTTGTGTATAAAGACATTTTTTTTCCCGCAAGAAATCATCGATATCTCGGTGTTCCGTTGAGATTTCCTCAATAAATATATCATTTTCGTAATCAGCGCGAAAAAATACATAAGATAGGATGGTCGAGAATTCGATTCCAGAGATTTCGATTTTTGCGAAAAATCGCATTTTCTGTAAGGTCCCGACCTTACAGAAATTGTCAATTTTTTCGAAAAATGAAAATCTTCGGAATTGGAATCTCGACCACCCTATCCGATGTATTTTTTTACGCTGATTCCGAAAAGCACGGTTATTTGGTCGAGATCTCAAAGGAAATATGAAATAACGCTGATTTTGTGTATAAAGACATTTTTTTTCCCGCAAGAAATCATCGATATCTCGGTGTTCCGTTGAGATTTCCTCAATAAATATATCATTTTCGTAATCAGCGCGAAAAAATACATAAGATAGGATGGTCGAGAATTCGATTCCAGAGATTTCGATTTTTGCGAAAAATCTAAGGGGTATGCCTTAGATTTTTTGCAAAAATCGAAATCTCTGGAATCGAATTCTGGATCACCCTATCTTATGTATTTTTTTACGCTGATTCCGAAAAGCACGGTTATTTGGTCGAGATCTCAAGGGAAATATGAAATAACGCTGATTTTGTGTATAAAGAAATTTTTTTTCCCGCAAGAAATCATCGATATCTCGGTGTTCCGTTGAGATTTCCTCAATAAATATATCATTTTCGTAATCAGCGCGAAAAAATACATAAGATAGGATGGTCGAGAATTCGATTCCAGAGATTTCGATTTTTGCGAAAAATCGAAATCTCTGGAATTGGAATCTCGACCACCCTATCTTATGTATTTTTTTACGCTGATTCCGAAAAGCACGGTTATTTGGTCGAAATCTCAAAGGAAATATGAAATAACGCTGATTTTGTGTATAAAGAAATTTTTTTTTCCGCAAGAAATCATCGATATCTCGGTGTTCCGTTGAGATTTCCTCAATAAATATATCATTTTCGTAATCAGCGCGAAAAAATACATAAGATAGGATGGTCGAGAATTCGATTCCAGAGATTTCGATTTTTGCGAAAAATCGCATTTTCTGTAAGGTCCCGACCTTACAGAAATTGTCAATTTTTTCGAAAAATGAAAATCTTCGGAATTGGAATCTCGACCACCCTATCCGATGTATTTTTTTACGCTGATTCCGAAAAGCACGGTTATTTGGTCGAGATCTCAAAGGAAATATGAAATAACGCTGATTTTGTGTATAAAGACATTTTTTTTCCCGCAAGAAATCATCGATATCTCGGTGTTCCGTTGAGATTTCCTCAATAAATATATCATTTTCGTAATCAGCGCGAAAAAATACATAAGATAGGATGGTCGAGAATTCGATTCCAGAGATTTCGATTTTTGCGAAAAATCTAAGGGGTATGCCTTAGATTTTTTGCAAAAATCGAAATCTCTGGAATCGAATTCTGGATCACCCTATCTTATGTATTTTTTTACGCTGATTCCGAAAAGCACGGTTATTTGGTCGAGATCTCAAGGGAAATATGAAATAACGCTGATTTTGTGTATAAAGAAATTTTTTTTCCCGCAAGAAATCATCGATATCTCGGTGTTCCGTTGAGATTTCCTCAATAAATATATCATTTTCGTAATCAGCGCGAAAAAATACATAAGATAGGATGGTCGAGAATTCGATTCCAGAGATTTCGATTTTTGCGAAAAATCGAAATCTCTGGAATTGGAATCTCGACCACCCTATCTTATGTATTTTTTTACGCTGATTCCGAAAAGCACGGTTATTTGGTCGAAATCTCAAAGGAAATATGAAATAACGCTGATTTTGTGTATAAAGAAATTTTTTTTTCCGCAAGAAATCATCGATATCTCGGTGTTCCGTTGAGATTTCCTCAATAAATATATCATTTTCGTAATCAGCGCGAAAAAATACATAAGATAGGATGGTCGAGAATTCGATTCCAGAGATTTCGATTTTTGCGAAAAATCGCATTTTCTGTAAGGTCCCGACCTTACAGAAATTGTCAATTTTTTCGAAAAATGAAAATCTTCGGAATTGGAATCTCGACCACCCTATCCGATGTATTTTTTTACGCTGATTCCGAAAAGCACGGTTATTTGGTCGAAATCTCAAAGGAAATATGAAATAACGCTGATTTTGTGTATAAAGAAATTTTTTTTTCCGCAAGAAATCATCGATATCTCGGTGTTCCGTTGAGATTTCCTCAATAAATATATCATTTTCGTAATCAGCGCGAAAAAATACATAAGATAGGATGGTCGAGAATTCGATTCCAGAGATTTCGATTTTTGCGAAAAATCGCATTTTCTGTAAGGTCCCGACCTTACAGAAATTGTCAATTTTTTCGAAAAATGAAAATCTTCGGAATTGGAATCTCGACCACCCTATCCGATGTATTTTTTTACGCTGATTCCGAAAAGCACGGTTATTTGGTCGAAATCTCAAAGGAAATATGAAATAACGCTGATTTTGTGTATAAAGAAATTTTTTTTTCCGCAAGAAATCATCGATATCTCGGTGTTCCGTTGAGATTTCCTCAATAAATATATCATTTTCGTAATCAGCGCGAAAAAATACATAAGATAGGATGGTCGAGAATTCGATTCCAGAGATTTCGATTTTTGCGAAAAATCTAAGGGGTATGCCTTAGATTTTTTGCAAAAATCGAAATCTCTGGAATCGAATTCTGGATCACCCTATCTTATGTATTTTTTTACGCTGATTCCGAAAAGCACGGTTATTTGGTCGAGATCTCAAAGGAAATATGAAATAACGCTGATTTTGTGTATAAAGACATTTTTTTTCCCGCAAGAAATCATCGATATCTCGGTGTTCCGTTGAGATTTCCTCAATAAATATATCATTTTCGTAATCAGCGCGAAAAAATACATAAGATAGGATGGTCGAAAATTCGATTCCAGAGATTTCGATTTTTGCGAAAAATCGAAATCTCTGGAATTGGAATCTCGACCACCCTATCTTATGTATTTTTTTACGCTGATTCCGAAAAGCACGGTTATTTGGTCGAGATCTCAAAGGAAATATGAAATAACGCTGATTTTGTGTATAAAGAAATTTTTTTTCCCGCAAGAAATCATCGATATCTCGGTGTTCCGTTGAGATTTCCTCAATAAATATATCATTTTCGTAATCAGCGCGAAAAAATACATAAGATAGGATGGTCGAGAATTCGATTCCAGAGATTTCGATTTTTGCGAAAAATCTAAGGGGTATGCCTTAGATTTTTTGCAAAAATCGAAATCTCTGGAATCGAATTCTGGATCACCCTATCTTATGTATTTTTTTACGCTGATTCCGAAAAGCACGGTTATTTGGTCGAGATCTCAAAGGAAATATGAAATAACGCTGATTTTGTGTATAAAGACATTTTTTTTCCCGCAAGAAATCATCGATATCTCGGTGTTCCGTTGAGATTTCCTCAATAAATATATCATTTTCGTAATCAGCGCGAAAAAATACATAAGATAGGATGGTCGAGAATTCGATTCCAGAGATTTCGATTTTTGCGAAAAATCGCATTTTCTGTAAGGTCCCGACCTTACAGAAATTGTCAATTTTTTCGAAAAATGAAAATCTTCGGAATTGGAATCTCGACCACCCTATCCGATGTATTTTTTTACGCTGATTCCGAAAAGCACGGTTATTTGGTCGAGATCTCAAAGGAAATATGAAATAACGCTGATTTTGTGTATAAAGACATTTTTTTTCCCGCAAGAAATCATCGATATCTCGGTGTTCCGTTGAGATTTCCTCAATAAATATATCATTTTCGTAATCAGCGCGAAAAAATACATAAGATAGGATGGTCGAGAATTCGATTCCAGAGATTTCGATTTTTGCGAAAAATCTAAGGGGTATGCCTTAGATTTTTTGCAAAAATCGAAATCTCTGGAATCGAATTCTGGATCACCCTATCTTATGTATTTTTTTACGCTGATTCCGAAAAGCACGGTTATTTGGTCGAGATCTCAAGGGAAATATGAAATAACGCTAATTTTGTGTATAAAGAAATTTTTTTTCCCGCAAGAAATCATCGATATCTCGGTGTTCCGTTGAGATTTCCTCAATAAATATATCATTTTCGTAATCAGCGCGAAAAAATACATAAGATAGGATGGTCGAGAATTCGATTCCAGAGATTTCGATTTTTGCGAAAAATCGAAATCTCTGGAATTGGAATCTCGACCACCCTATCTTATGTATTTTTTTACGCTGATTCCGAAAAGCACGGTTATTTGGTCGAAATCTCAAAGGAAATATGAAATAACGCTGATTTTGTGTATAAAGAAATTTTTTTTTCCGCAAGAAATCATCGATATCTCGGTGTTCCGTTGAGATTTCCTCAATAAATATATCATTTTCGTAATCAGCGCGAAAAAATACATAAGATAGGATGGTCGAGAATTCGATTCCAGAGATTTCGATTTTTGCGAAAAATCTAAGGGGTATGCCTTAGATTTTTTGCAAAAATCGAAATCTCTGGAATCGAATTCTGGATCACCCTATCTTATGTATTTTTTTACGCTGATTCCGAAAAGCACGGTTATTTGGTCGAGATCTCAAAGGAAATATGAAATAACGCTGATTTTGTGTATAAAGACATTTTTTTTCCCGCAAGAAATCATCGATATCTCGGTGTTCCGTTGAGATTTCCTCAATAAATATATCATTTTCGTAATCAGCGCGAAAAAATACATAAGATAGGATGGTCGAGAATTCGATTCCAGAGATTTCGATTTTTGCGAAAAATCGCATTTTCTGTAAGGTCCCGACCTTACAGAAATTGTCAATTTTTTCGAAAAATGAAAATCTTCGGAATTGGAATCTCGACCACCCTATCCGATGTATTTTTTTACGCTGATTCCGAAAAGCACGGTTATTTGGTCGAGATCTCAAAGGAAATATGAAATAACGCTGATTTTGTGTATAAAGACATTTTTTTTCCCGCAAGAAATCATCGATATCTCGGTGTTCCGTTGAGATTTCCTCAATAAATATATCATTTTCGTAATCAGCGCGAAAAAATACATAAGATAGGATGGTCGAGAATTCGATTCCAGAGATTTCGATTTTTGCGAAAAATCTAAGGGGTATGCCTTAGATTTTTTGCAAAAATCGAAATCTCTGGAATCGAATTCTGGATCACCCTATCTTATGTATTTTTTTACGCTGATTCCGAAAAGCACGGTTATTTGGTCGAGATCTCAAGGGAAATATGAAATAACGCTGATTTTGTGTATAAAGAAATTTTTTTTCCCGCAAGAAATCATCGATATCTCGGTGTTCCGTTGAGATTTCCTCAATAAATATATCATTTTCGTAATCAGCGCGAAAAAATACATAAGATAGGATGGTCGAGAATTCGATTCCAGAGATTTCGATTTTTGCGAAAAATCGAAATCTCTGGAATTGGAATCTCGACCACCCTATCTTATGTATTTTTTTACGCTGATTCCGAAAAGCACGGTTATTTGGTCGAAATCTCAAAGGAAATATGAAATAACGCTGATTTTGTGTATAAAGAAATTTTTTTTTCCGCAAGAAATCATCGATATCTCGGTGTTCCGTTGAGATTTCCTCAATAAATATATCATTTTCGTAATCAGCGCGAAAAAATACATAAGATAGGATGGTCGAGAATTCGATTCCAGAGATTTCGATTTTTGCGAAAAATCGCATTTTCTGTAAGGTCCCGACCTTACAGAAATTGTCAATTTTTTCGAAAAATGAAAATCTTCGGAATTGGAATCTCGACCACCCTATCCGATGTATTTTTTTACGCTGATTCCGAAAAGCACGGTTATTTGGTCGAGATCTCAAAGGAAATATGAAATAACGCTGATTTTGTGTATAAAGACATTTTTTTTCCCGCAAGAAATCATCGATATCTCGGTGTTCCGTTGAGATTTCCTCAATAAATATATCATTTTCGTAATCAGCGCGAAAAAATACATAAGATAGGATGGTCGAGAATTCGATTCCAGAGATTTCGATTTTTGCGAAAAATCTAAGGGGTATGCCTTAGATTTTTTGCAAAAATCGAAATCTCTGGAATCGAATTCTGGATCACCCTATCTTATGTATTTTTTTACGCTGATTCCGAAAAGCACGGTTATTTGGTCGAGATCTCAAGGGAAATATGAAATAACGCTGATTTTGTGTATAAAGAAATTTTTTTTCCCGCAAGAAATCATCGATATCTCGGTGTTCCGTTGAGATTTCCTCAATAAATATATCATTTTCGTAATCAGCGCGAAAAAATACATAAGATAGGATGGTCGAGAATTCGATTCCAGAGATTTCGATTTTTGCGAAAAATCGAAATCTCTGGAATTGGAATCTCGACCACCCTATCTTATGTATTTTTTTACGCTGATTCCGAAAAGCACGGTTATTTGGTCGAAATCTCAAAGGAAATATGAAATAACGCTGATTTTGTGTATAAAGAAATTTTTTTTTCCGCAAGAAATCATCGATATCTCGGTGTTCCGTTGAGATTTCCTCAATAAATATATCATTTTCGTAATCAGCGCGAAAAAATACATAAGATAGGATGGTCGAGAATTCGATTCCAGAGATTTCGATTTTTGCGAAAAATCGCATTTTCTGTAAGGTCCCGACCTTACAGAAATTGTCAATTTTTTCGAAAAATGAAAATCTTCGGAATTGGAATCTCGACCACCCTATCCGATGTATTTTTTTACGCTGATTCCGAAAAGCACGGTTATTTGGTCGAAATCTCAAAGGAAATATGAAATAACGCTGATTTTGTGTATAAAGAAATTTTTTTTTCCGCAAGAAATCATCGATATCTCGGTGTTCCGTTGAGATTTCCTCAATAAATATATCATTTTCGTAATCAGCGCGAAAAAATACATAAGATAGGATGGTCGAGAATTCGATTCCAGAGATTTCGATTTTTGCGAAAAATCGCATTTTCTGTAAGGTCCCGACCTTACAGAAATTGTCAATTTTTTCGAAAAATGAAAATCTTCGGAATTGGAATCTCGACCACCCTATCCGATGTATTTTTTTACGCTGATTCCGAAAAGCACGGTTATTTGGTCGAAATCTCAAAGGAAATATGAAATAACGCTGATTTTGTGTATAAAGAAATTTTTTTTTCCGCAAGAAATCATCGATATCTCGGTGTTCCGTTGAGATTTCCTCAATAAATATATCATTTTCGTAATCAGCGCGAAAAAATACATAAGATAGGATGGTCGAGAATTCGATTCCAGAGATTTCGATTTTTGCGAAAAATCTAAGGGGTATGCCTTAGATTTTTTGCAAAAATCGAAATCTCTGGAATCGAATTCTGGATCACCCTATCTTATGTATTTTTTTACGCTGATTCCGAAAAGCACGGTTATTTGGTCGAGATCTCAAAGGAAATATGAAATAACGCTGATTTTGTGTATAAAGACATTTTTTTTCCCGCAAGAAATCATCGATATCTCGGTGTTCCGTTGAGATTTCCTCAATAAATATATCATTTTCGTAATCAGCGCGAAAAAATACATAAGATAGGATGGTCGAAAATTCGATTCCAGAGATTTCGATTTTTGCGAAAAATCGAAATCTCTGGAATTGGAATCTCGACCACCCTATCTTATGTATTTTTTTACGCTGATTCCGAAAAGCACGGTTATTTGGTCGAAATCTCAAAGGAAATATGAAATAACGCTGATTTTGTGTATAAAGAAATTTTTTTTTCCGCAAGAAATCATCGATATCTCGGTGTTCCGTTGAGATTTCCTCAATAAATATATCATTTTCGTAATCAGCGCGAAAAAATACATAAGATAGGATGGTCGAGAATTCGATTCCAGAGATTTCGATTTTTGCGAAAAATCGCATTTTCTGTAAGGTCCCGACCTTACAGAAATTGTCAATTTTTTCGAAAAATGAAAATCTTCGGAATTGGAATCTCGACCACCCTATCCGATGTATTTTTTTACGCTGATTCCGAAAAGCACGGTTATTTGGTCGAGATCTCAAAGGAAATATGAAATAACGCTGATTTTGTGTATAAAGACATTTTTTTTCCCGCAAGAAATCATCGATATCTCGGTGTTCCGTTGAGATTTCCTCAATAAATATATCATTTTCGTAATCAGCGCGAAAAAATACATAAGATAGGATGGTCGAGAATTCGATTCCAGAGATTTCGATTTTTGCGAAAAATCTAAGGGGTATGCCTTAGATTTTTTGCAAAAATCGAAATCTCTGGAATCGAATTCTGGATCACCCTATCTTATGTATTTTTTTACGCTGATTCCGAAAAGCACGGTTATTTGGTCGAGATCTCAAGGGAAATATGAAATAACGCTGATTTTGTGTATAAAGAAATTTTTTTTCCCGCAAGAAATCATCGATATCTCGGTGTTCCGTTGAGATTTCCTCAATAAATATATCATTTTCGTAATCAGCGCGAAAAAATACATAAGATAGGATGGTCGAGAATTCGATTCCAGAGATTTCGATTTTTGCGAAAAATCGAAATCTCTGGAATTGGAATCTCGACCACCCTATCTTATGTATTTTTTTACGCTGATTCCGAAAAGCACGGTTATTTGGTCGAAATCTCAAAGGAAATATGAAATAACGCTGATTTTGTGTATAAAGAAATTTTTTTTTCCGCAAGAAATCATCGATATCTCGGTGTTCCGTTGAGATTTCCTCAATAAATATATCATTTTCGTAATCAGCGCGAAAAAATACATAAGATAGGATGGTCGAGAATTCGATTCCAGAGATTTCGATTTTTGCGAAAAATCGCATTTTCTGTAAGGTCCCGACCTTACAGAAATTGTCAATTTTTTCGAAAAATGAAAATCTTCGGAATTGGAATCTCGACCACCCTATCCGATGTATTTTTTTACGCTGATTCCGAAAAGCACGGTTATTTGGTCGAAATCTCAAAGGAAATATGAAATAACGCTGATTTTGTGTATAAAGAAATTTTTTTTTCCGCAAGAAATCATCGATATCTCGGTGTTCCGTTGAGATTTCCTCAATAAATATATCATTTTCGTAATCAGCGCGAAAAAATACATAAGATAGGATGGTCGAGAATTCGATTCCAGAGATTTCGATTTTTGCGAAAAATCGCATTTTCTGTAAGGTCCCGACCTTACAGAAATTGTCAATTTTTTCGAAAAATGAAAATCTTCGGAATTGGAATCTCGACCACCCTATCCGATGTATTTTTTTACGCTGATTCCGAAAAGCACGGTTATTTGGTCGAAATCTCAAAGGAAATAAGAAAAAAAGCTGATTTTGTGTATAAAGAAATTTTTTTTTCCGCAAGAAATCATCGATATCTCGGTGTTCCGTTGAGATTTCCTCAATAAATATATCATTTTCGTAATCAGCGCGAAAAAATACATAAGATAGGATGGTCGAGAATTCGATTCCAGAGATTTCGATTTTTGCGAAAAATCGCATTTTCTGTAAGGTCCCGACCTTACAGAAATTGTCAATTTTTTCGAAAAATGAAAATCTTCGGAATTGGAATCTCGACCACCCTATCCGATGTATTTTTTTACGCTGATTCCGAAAAGCACGGTTATTTGGTCGAAATCTCAAAGGAAATATGAAATAACGCTGATTTTGTGTATAAAGACATTTTTTTTCCCGCAAGAAATCATCGATATCTCGGTGTTCCGTTGAGATTTCCTCAATAAATATATCATTTTCGTAATCAGCGCGAAAAAATACATAAGATAGGATGGTCGAGAATTCGATTCCAGAGATTTCGATTTTTGCGAAAAATCGCATTTTCTGTAAGGTCCCGACCTTACAGAAATTGTCAATTTTTTCGAAAAATGAAAATCTTCGGAATTGGAATCTCGACCACCCTATCCGATGTATTTTTTTACGCTGATTCCGAAAAGCACGGTTATTTGGTCGAAATCTCAAAGGAAATATGAAATAACGCTGATTTTGTGTATAAAGAAATTTTTTTTTCCGCAAGAAATCATCGATATCTCGGTGTTCCGTTGAGATTTCCTCAATAAATATATCATTTTCGTAATCAGCGCGAAAAAATACATAAGATAGGATGGTCGAGAATTCGATTCCAGAGATTTCGATTTTTGCGAAAAATCGCATTTTCTGTAAGGTCCCGACCTTACAGAAATTGTCAATTTTTTCGAAAAATGAAAATCTTCGGAATTGGAATCTCGACCACCCTATCCGATGTATTTTTTTACGCTGATTCCGAAAAGCACGGTTATTTGGTCGAAATCTCAAAGGAAATATGAAATAACGCTGATTTTGTGTATAAAGAAATTTTTTTTTCCGCAAGAAATCATCGATATCTCGGTGTTCCGTTGAGATTTCCTCAATAAATATATCATTTTCGTAATCAGCGCGAAAAAATACATAAGATAGGATGGTCGAGAATTCGATTCCAGAGATTTCGATTTTTGCGAAAAATCTAAGGGGTATGCCTTAGATTTTTTGCAAAAATCGAAATCTCTGGAATCGAATTCTGGATCACCCTATCTTATGTATTTTTTTACGCTGATTCCGAAAAGCACGGTTATTTGGTCGAGATCTCAAAGGAAATATGAAATAACGCTGATTTTGTGTATAAAGACATTTTTTTTCCCGCAAGAAATCATCGATATCTCGGTGTTCCGTTGAGATTTCCTCAATAAATATATCATTTTCGTAATCAGCGCGAAAAAATACATAAGATAGGATGGTCGAGAATTCGATTCCAGAGATTTCGATTTTTGCGAAAAATCGCATTTTCTGTAAGGTCCCGACCTTACAGAAATTGTCAATTTTTTCGAAAAATGAAAATCTTCGGAATTGGAATCTCGACCACCCTATCCGATGTATTTTTTTACGCTGATTCCGAAAAGCACGGTTATTTGGTCGAGATCTCAAAGGAAATATGAAATAACGCTGATTTTGTGTATAAAGACATTTTTTTTCCCGCAAGAAATCATCGATATCTCGGTGTTCCGTTGAGATTTCCTCAATAAATATATCATTTTCGTAATCAGCGCGAAAAAATACATAAGATAGGATGGTCGAGAATTCGATTCCAGAGATTTCGATTTTTGCGAAAAATCTAAGGGGTATGCCTTAGATTTTTTGCAAAAATCGAAATCTCTGGAATCGAATTCTGGATCACCCTATCTTATGTATTTTTTTACGCTGATTCCGAAAAGCACGGTTATTTGGTCGAGATCTCAAGGGAAATATGAAATAACGCTGATTTTGTGTATAAAGAAATTTTTTTTCCCGCAAGAAATCATCGATATCTCGGTGTTCCGTTGAGATTTCCTCAATAAATATATCATTTTCGTAATCAGCGCGAAAAAATACATAAGATAGGATGGTCGAGAATTCGATTCCAGAGATTTCGATTTTTGCGAAAAATCGAAATCTCTGGAATTGGAATCTCGACCACCCTATCTTATGTATTTTTTTACGCTGATTCCGAAAAGCACGGTTATTTGGTCGAAATCTCAAAGGAAATATGAAATAACGCTGATTTTGTGTATAAAGAAATTTTTTTTTCCGCAAGAAATCATCGATATCTCGGTGTTCCGTTGAGATTTCCTCAATAAATATATCATTTTCGTAATCAGCGCGAAAAAATACATAAGATAGGATGGTCGAGAATTCGATTCCAGAGATTTCGATTTTTGCGAAAAATCGCATTTTCTGTAAGGTCCCGACCTTACAGAAATTGTCAATTTTTTCGAAAAATGAAAATCTTCGGAATTGGAATCTCGACCACCCTATCCGATGTATTTTTTTACGCTGATTCCGAAAAGCACGGTTATTTGGTCGAGATCTCAAAGGAAATATGAAATAACGCTGATTTTGTGTATAAAGACATTTTTTTTCCCGCAAGAAATCATCGATATCTCGGTGTTCCGTTGAGATTTCCTCAATAAATATATCATTTTCGTAATCAGCGCGAAAAAATACATAAGATAGGATGGTCGAGAATTCGATTCCAGAGATTTCGATTTTTGCGAAAAATCTAAGGGGTATGCCTTAGATTTTTTGCAAAAATCGAAATCTCTGGAATCGAATTCTGGATCACCCTATCTTATGTATTTTTTTACGCTGATTCCGAAAAGCACGGTTATTTGGTCGAGATCTCAAGGGAAATATGAAATAACGCTGATTTTGTGTATAAAGAAATTTTTTTTCCCGCAAGAAATCATCGATATCTCGGTGTTCCGTTGAGATTTCCTCAATAAATATATCATTTTCGTAATCAGCGCGAAAAAATACATAAGATAGGATGGTCGAGAATTCGATTCCAGAGATTTCGATTTTTGCGAAAAATCGAAATCTCTGGAATTGGAATCTCGACCACCCTATCTTATGTATTTTTTTACGCTGATTCCGAAAAGCACGGTTATTTGGTCGAAATCTCAAAGGAAATATGAAATAACGCTGATTTTGTGTATAAAGAAATTTTTTTTTCCGCAAGAAATCATCGATATCTCGGTGTTCCGTTGAGATTTCCTCAATAAATATATCATTTTCGTAATCAGCGCGAAAAAATACATAAGATAGGATGGTCGAGAATTCGATTCCAGAGATTTCGATTTTTGCGAAAAATCGCATTTTCTGTAAGGTCCCGACCTTACAGAAATTGTCAATTTTTTCGAAAAATGAAAATCTTCGGAATTGGAATCTCGACCACCCTATCCGATGTATTTTTTTACGCTGATTCCGAAAAGCACGGTTATTTGGTCGAAATCTCAAAGGAAATATGAAATAACGCTGATTTTGTGTATAAAGAAATTTTTTTTTCCGCAAGAAATCATCGATATCTCGGTGTTCCGTTGAGATTTCCTCAATAAATATATCATTTTCGTAATCAGCGCGAAAAAATACATAAGATAGGATGGTCGAGAATTCGATTCCAGAGATTTCGATTTTTGCGAAAAATCGCATTTTCTGTAAGGTCCCGACCTTACAGAAATTGTCAATTTTTTCGAAAAATGAAAATCTTCGGAATTGGAATCTCGACCACCCTATCCGATGTATTTTTTTACGCTGATTCCGAAAAGCACGCTTATTTGTTCGAGATCTCAAAGGAAATATGAAATAACGCTGATTTTGTGTATAAAGAAATTTTTTTTTCCGCAAGAAATCATCGATATCTCGGTGTTCCGTTGAGATTTCCTCAATAAATATATCATTTTCGTAATCAGCGCGAAAAAATACATAAGATAGGATGGTCGAGAATTCGATTCCAGAGATTTCGATTTTTGCGAAAAATCGCATTTTCTGTAAGGTCCCGACCTTACAGAAATTGTCAATTTTTTCGAAAAATGAAAATCTTCGGAATTGGAATCTCGACCACCCTATCCGATGTATTTTTTTACGCTGATTCCGAAAAGCACGGTTATTTGGTCGAGATCTCAAAGGAAATATGAAATAACGCTGATTTTGTGTATAAAGACATTTTTTTTCCCGCAAGAAATCATCGATATCTCGGTGTTCCGTTGAGATTTCCTCAATAAATATATCATTTTCGTAATCAGCGCGAAAAAATACATAAGATAGGATGGTCGAGAATTCGATTCCAGAGATTTCGATTTTTGCGAAAAATCGCATTTTCTGTAAGGTCCCGACCTTACAGAAATTGTCAATTTTTTCGAAAAATGAAAATCTTCGGAATTGGAATCTCGACCACCCTATCCGATGTATTTTTTTACGCTGATTCCGAAAAGCACGGTTATTTGGTCGAGATCTCAAAGGAAATATGAAATAACGCTGATTTTGTGTATAAAGACATTTTTTTTCCCGCAAGAAATCATCGATATCTCGGTGTTCCGTTGAGATTTCCTCAATAAATATATCATTTTCGTAATCAGCGCGAAAAAATACATAAGATAGGATGGTCGAGAATTCGATTCCAGAGATTTCGATTTTTGCGAAAAATCTAAGGGGTATGCCTTAGATTTTTTGCAAAAATCGAAATCTCTGGAATCGAATTCTGGATCACCCTATCTTATGTATTTTTTTACGCTGATTCCGAAAAGCACGGTTATTTGGTCGAGATCTCAAGGGAAATATGAAATAACGCTGATTTTGTGTATAAAGAAATTTTTTTTCCCGCAAGAAATCATCGATATCTCGGTGTTCCGTTGAGATTTCCTCAATAAATATATCATTTTCGTAATCAGCGCGAAAAAATACATAAGATAGGATGGTCGAGAATTCGATTCCAGAGATTTCGATTTTTGCGAAAAATCGAAATCTCTGGAATTGGAATCTCGACCACCCTATCTTATGTATTTTTTTACGCTGATTCCGAAAAGCACGGTTATTTGGTCGAAATCTCAAAGGAAATATGAAATAACGCTGATTTTGTGTATAAAGAAATTTTTTTTTCCGCAAGAAATCATCGATATCTCGGTGTTCCGTTGAGATTTCCTCAATAAATATATCATTTTCGTAATCAGCGCGAAAAAATACATAAGATAGGATGGTCGAGAATTCGATTCCAGAGATTTCGATTTTTGCGAAAAATCGCATTTTCTGTAAGGTCCCGACCTTACAGAAATTGTCAATTTTTTCGAAAAATGAAAATCTTCGGAATTGGAATCTCGACCACCCTATCCGATGTATTTTTTTACGCTGATTCCGAAAAGCACGGTTATTTGGTCGAGATCTCAAAGGAAATATGAAATAACGCTGATTTTGTGTATAAAGACATTTTTTTTCCCGCAAGAAATCATCGATATCTCGGTGTTCCGTTGAGATTTCCTCAATAAATATATCATTTTCGTAATCAGCGCGAAAAAATACATAAGATAGGATGGTCGAGAATTCGATTCCAGAGATTTCGATTTTTGCGAAAAATCTAAGGGGTATGCCTTAGATTTTTTGCAAAAATCGAAATCTCTGGAATCGAATTCTGGATCACCCTATCTTATGTATTTTTTTACGCTGATTCCGAAAAGCACGGTTATTTGGTCGAGATCTCAAGGGAAATATGAAATAACGCTGATTTTGTGTATAAAGAAATTTTTTTTCCCGCAAGAAATCATCGATATCTCGGTGTTCCGTTGAGATTTCCTCAATAAATATATCATTTTCGTAATCAGCGCGAAAAAATACATAAGATAGGATGGTCGAGAATTCGATTCCAGAGATTTCGATTTTTGCGAAAAATCGAAATCTCTGGAATTGGAATCTCGACCACCCTATCTTATGTATTTTTTTACGCTGATTCCGAAAAGCACGGTTATTTGGTCGAAATCTCAAAGGAAATATGAAATAACGCTGATTTTGTGTATAAAGAAATTTTTTTTTCCGCAAGAAATCATCGATATCTCGGTGTTCCGTTGAGATTTCCTCAATAAATATATCATTTTCGTAATCAGCGCGAAAAAATACATAAGATAGGATGGTCGAGAATTCGATTCCAGAGATTTCGATTTTTGCGAAAAATCGCATTTTCTGTAAGGTCCCGACCTTACAGAAATTGTCAATTTTTTCGAAAAATGAAAATCTTCGGAATTGGAATCTCGACCACCCTATCCGATGTATTTTTTTACGCTGATTCCGAAAAGCACGGTTATTTGGTCGAAATCTCAAAGGAAATATGAAATAACGCTGATTTTGTGTATAAAGAAATTTTTTTTTCCGCAAGAAATCATCGATATCTCGGTGTTCCGTTGAGATTTCCGCAATAAATATATCATTTTCGTAATCAGCGCGAAAAAATACATAAGATAGGATGGTCGAGAATTCGATTCCCGAGATTTCGATTTTTGCGAAAAATCGCATTTTCTGTAAGGTCCCGACCTTACAGAAATTGTCAATTTTTTCGAAAAATGAAAATCTTCGGAATTGGAATCTCGACCACCCTATCCGATGTATTTTTTTACGCTGATTCCGAAAAGCACGGTTATTTGGTCGAGATCTCAAAGGAAATATGAAATAACGCTGATTTTGTGTATAAAGAAATTTTTTTTCCCGCAAGAAATCATCGATATCTCGGTGTTCCGTTGAGATTTCCTCAATAAATATATCATTTTCGTAATCAGCGCGAAAAAATACATAAGATAGGATGGTCGAGAATTCGATTCCAGAGATTTCGATTTTTGCGAAAAATCGCATTTTCTGTAAGGTCCCGACCTTACAGAAATTGTCAATTTTTTCGAAAAATGAAAATCTTCGGAATTGGAATCTCGACCACCCTATCCGATGTATTTTTTTACGCTGATTCCGAAAAGCACGGTTATTTGGTCGAAATCTCAAAGGAAATATGAAATAACGCTGATTTTGTGTATAAAGACATTTTTTTTCCCGCAAGAAATCATCGATATCTCGGTGTTCCGTTGAGATTTCCTCAATAAATATATCATTTTCGTAATCAGCGCGAAAAAATACATAAGATAGGATGGTCGAGAATTCGATTCCAGAGATTTCGATTTTTGCGAAAAATCGCATTTTCTGTAAGGTCCCGACCTTACAGAAATTGTCAATTTTTTCGAAAAATGAAAATCTTCGGAATTGGAATCTCGACCACCCTATCCGATGTATTTTTTTACGCTGATTCCGAAAAGCACGGTTATTTGGTCGAAATCTCAAAGGAAATATGAAATAACGCTGATTTTGTGTATAAAGAAATTTTTTTTTCCGCAAGAAATCATCGATATCTCGGTGTTCCGTTGAGATTTCCTCAATAAATATATCATTTTCGTAATCAGCGCGAAAAAATACATAAGATAGGATGGTCGAGAATTCGATTCCAGAGATTTCGATTTTTGCGAAAAATCGCATTTTCTGTAAGGTCCCGACCTTACAGAAATTGTCAATTTTTTCGAAAAATGAAAATCTTCGGAATTGGAATCTCGACCACCCTATCCGATGTATTTTTTTACGCTGATTCCGAAAAGCACGGTTATTTGGTCGAAATCTCAAAGGAAATATGAAATAACGCTGATTTTGTGTATAAAGAAATTTTTTTTTCCGCAAGAAATCATCGATATCTCGGTGTTCCGTTGAGATTTCCTCAATAAATATATCATTTTCGTAATCAGCGCGAAAAAATACATAAGATAGGATGGTCGAGAATTCGATTCCAGAGATTTCGATTTTTGCGAAAAATCGCATTTTCTGTAAGGTCCCGACCTTACAGAAATTGTCAATTTTTTCGAAAAATGAAAATCTTCGGAATTGGAATCTCGACCACCCTATCCGATGTATTTTTTTACGCTGATTCCGAAAAGCACGGTTATTTGGTCGAAATCTCAAAGGAAATATGAAATAACGCTGATTTTGTGTATAAAGACATTTTTTTTCCCGCAAGAAATCATCGATATCTCGGTGTTCCGTTGAGATTTCCTCAATAAATATATCATTTTCGTAATCAGCGCGAAAAAATACATAAGATAGGATGGTCGAGAATTCGATTCCAGAGATTTCGATTTTTGCGAAAAATCGCATTTTCTGTAAGGTCCCGACCTTACAGAAATTGTCAATTTTTTCGAAAAATGAAAATCTTCGGAATTGGAATCTCGACCACCCTATCCGATGTATTTTTTTACGCTGATTCCGAAAAGCACGGTTATTTGGTCGAAATCTCAAAGGAAATATGAAATAACGCTGATTTTGTGTATAAAGAAATTTTTTTTTCCGCAAGAAATCATCGATATCTCGGTGTTCCGTTGAGATTTCCTCAATAAATATATCATTTTCGTAATCAGCGCGAAAAAATACATAAGATAGGATGGTCGAGAATTCGATTCCAGAGATTTCGATTTTTGCGAAAAATCGCATTTTCTGTAAGGTCCCGACCTTACAGAAATTGTCAATTTTTTCGAAAAATGAAAATCTTCGGAATTGGAATCTCGACCACCCTATCCGATGTATTTTTTTACGCTGATTCCGAAAAGCACGCTTATTTGTTCGAGATCTCAAAGGAAATATGAAATAACGCTGATTTTGTGTATAAAGAAATTTTTTTTTCCGCAAGAAATCATCGATATCTCGGTGTTCCGTTGAGATTTCCTCAATAAATATATCATTTTCGTAATCAGCGCGAAAAAATACATAAGATAGGATGGTCGAGAATTCGATTCCAGAGATTTCGATTTTTGCGAAAAATCGCATTTTCTGTAAGGTCCCGACCTTACAGAAATTGTCAATTTTTTCGAAAAATGAAAATCTTCGGAATTGGAATCTCGACCACCCTATCCGATGTATTTTTTTACGCTGATTCCGAAAAGCACGGTTATTTGGTCGAGATCTCAAAGGAAATATGAAATAACGCTGATTTTGTGTATAAAGACATTTTTTTTCCCGCAAGAAATCATCGATATCTCGGTGTTCCGTTGAGATTTCCTCAATAAATATATCATTTTCGTAATCAGCGCGAAAAAATACATAAGATAGGATGGTCGAGAATTCGATTCCAGAGATTTCGATTTTTGCGAAAAATCGCATTTTCTGTAAGGTCCCGACCTTACAGAAATTGTCAATTTTTTCGAAAAATGAAAATCTTCGGAATTGGAATCTCGACCACCCTATCCGATGTATTTTTTTACGCTGATTCCGAAAAGCACGGTTATTTGGTCGAGATCTCAAAGGAAATATGAAATAACGCTGATTTTGTGTATAAAGACATTTTTTTTCCCGCAAGAAATCATCGATATCTCGGTGTTCCGTTGAGATTTCCTCAATAAATATATCATTTTCGTAATCAGCGCGAAAAAATACATAAGATAGGATGGTCGAGAATTCGATTCCAGAGATTTCGATTTTTGCGAAAAATCTAAGGGGTATGCCTTAGATTTTTTGCAAAAATCGAAATCTCTGGAATCGAATTCTGGATCACCCTATCTTATGTATTTTTTTACGCTGATTCCGAAAAGCACGGTTATTTGGTCGAGATCTCAAGGGAAATATGAAATAACGCTGATTTTGTGTATAAAGAAATTTTTTTTCCCGCAAGAAATCATCGATATCTCGGTGTTCCGTTGAGATTTCCTCAATAAATATATCATTTTCGTAATCAGCGCGAAAAAATACATAAGATAGGATGGTCGAGAATTCGATTCCAGAGATTTCGATTTTTGCGAAAAATCGAAATCTCTGGAATTGGAATCTCGACCACCCTATCTTATGTATTTTTTTACGCTGATTCCGAAAAGCACGGTTATTTGGTCGAAATCTCAAAGGAAATATGAAATAACGCTGATTTTGTGTATAAAGAAATTTTTTTTTCCGCAAGAAATCATCGATATCTCGGTGTTCCGTTGAGATTTCCTCAATAAATATATCATTTTCGTAATCAGCGCGAAAAAATACATAAGATAGGATGGTCGAGAATTCGATTCCAGAGATTTCGATTTTTGCGAAAAATCGCATTTTCTGTAAGGTCCCGACCTTACAGAAATTGTCAATTTTTTCGAAAAATGAAAATCTTCGGAATTGGAATCTCGACCACCCTATCCGATGTATTTTTTTACGCTGATTCCGAAAAGCACGGTTATTTGGTCGAGATCTCAAAGGAAATATGAAATAACGCTGATTTTGTGTATAAAGACATTTTTTTTCCCGCAAGAAATCATCGATATCTCGGTGTTCCGTTGAGATTTCCTCAATAAATATATCATTTTCGTAATCAGCGCGAAAAAATACATAAGATAGGATGGTCGAGAATTCGATTCCAGAGATTTCGATTTTTGCGAAAAATCTAAGGGGTATGCCTTAGATTTTTTGCAAAAATCGAAATCTCTGGAATCGAATTCTGGATCACCCTATCTTATGTATTTTTTTACGCTGATTCCGAAAAGCACGGTTATTTGGTCGAGATCTCAAGGGAAATATGAAATAACGCTGATTTTGTGTATAAAGAAATTTTTTTTCCCGCAAGAAATCATCGATATCTCGGTGTTCCGTTGAGATTTCCTCAATAAATATATCATTTTCGTAATCAGCGCGAAAAAATACATAAGATAGGATGGTCGAGAATTCGATTCCAGAGATTTCGATTTTTGCGAAAAATCGAAATCTCTGGAATTGGAATCTCGACCACCCTATCTTATGTATTTTTTTACGCTGATTCCGAAAAGCACGGTTATTTGGTCGAAATCTCAAAGGAAATATGAAATAACGCTGATTTTGTGTATAAAGAAATTTTTTTTTCCGCAAGAAATCATCGATATCTCGGTGTTCCGTTGAGATTTCCTCAATAAATATATCATTTTCGTAATCAGCGCGAAAAAATACATAAGATAGGATGGTCGAGAATTCGATTCCAGAGATTTCGATTTTTGCGAAAAATCGCATTTTCTGTAAGGTCCCGACCTTACAGAAATTGTCAATTTTTTCGAAAAATGAAAATCTTCGGAATTGGAATCTCGACCACCCTATCCGATGTATTTTTTTACGCTGATTCCGAAAAGCACGGTTATTTGGTCGAAATCTCAAAGGAAATATGAAATAACGCTGATTTTGTGTATAAAGAAATTTTTTTTTCCGCAAGAAATCATCGATATCTCGGTGTTCCGTTGAGATTTCCGCAATAAATATATCATTTTCGTAATCAGCGCGAAAAAATACATAAGATAGGATGGTCGAGAATTCGATTCCCGAGATTTCGATTTTTGCGAAAAATCGAATTTTCTGTAAGGTCCCGACCTTACAGAAATTGTCAATTTTTTCGAAAAATGAAAATCTTCGGAATTGGAATCTCGACCACCCTATCCGATGTATTTTTTTACGCTGATTCCGAAAAGCACGGTTATTTGGTCGAGATCTCAAAGGAAATATGAAATAACGCTGATTTTGTGTATAAAGAAATTTTTTTTCCCGCAAGAAATCATCGATATCTCGGTGTTCCGTTGAGATTTCCTCAATAAATATATCATTTTCGTAATCAGCGCGAAAAAATACATAAGATAGGATGGTCGAGAATTCGATTCCAGAGATTTCGATTTTTGCGAAAAATCTAAGGGGTATGCCTTAGATTTTTTGCAAAAATCGAAATCTCTGGAATCGAATTCTGGATCACCCTATCTTATGTATTTTTTTACGCTGATTCCGAAAAGCACGGTTATTTGGTCGAGATCTCAAAGGAAATATGAAATAACGCTGATTTTGTGTATAAAGACATTTTTTTTCCCGCAAGAAATCATCGATATCTCGGTGTTCCGTTGAGATTTCCTCAATAAATATATCATTTTCGTAATCAGCGCGAAAAAATACATAAGATAGGATGGTCGAGAATTCGATTCCAGAGATTTCGATTTTTGCGAAAAATCGCATTTTCTGTAAGGTCCCGACCTTACAGAAATTGTCAATTTTTTCGAAAAATGAAAATCTTCGGAATTGGAATCTCGACCACCCTATCCGATGTATTTTTTTACGCTGATTCCGAAAAGCACGGTTATTTGGTCGAAATCTCAAAGGAAATATGAAATAACGCTGATTTTGTGTATAAAGAAATTTTTTTTCCGCAACAAATCATCGATATCTCGGTGTTTCGTTGAGATTTCCTCAATAAATATATCATTTTCGTAATCAGCGCGAAAAAATACATAAGATAGGATGGTCGAGAATTCGATTCCAGAGATTTCGATTTTTGCGAAAAATCGCATTTTCTGTAAGGTCCCGACCTTACAGAAATTGTCAATTTTTTCGAAAAATGAAAATCTTCGGAATTGGAATCTCGACCACCCTATCCGATGTATTTTTTTACGCTGATTCCGAAAAGCACGGTTATTTGGTCGAAATCTCAAAGGAAATATGAAATAACGCTGATTTTGTGTATAAAGAAATTTTTTTTTCCGCAAGAAATCATCGATATCTCGGTGTTCCGTTGAGATTTCCTCAATAAATATATCATTTTCGTAATCAGCGCGAAAAAATACATAAGATAGGATGGTCGAGAATTCGATTCCAGAGATTTCGATTTTTGCGAAAAATCGCATTTTCTGTAAGGTCCCGACCTTACAGAAATTGTCAATTTTTTCGAAAAATGAAAATCTTCGGAATTGGAATCTCGACCACCCTATCCGATGTATTTTTTTACGCTGATTCCGAAAAGCACGGTTATTTGGTCGAAATCTCAAAGGAAATATGAAATAACGCTGATTTTGTGTATAAAGAAATTTTTTTTTCCGCAAGAAATCATCGATATCTCGGTGTTCCGTTGAGATTTCCTCAATAAATATATCATTTTCGTAATCAGCGCGAAAAAATACATAAGATAGGATGGTCGAGAATTCGATTCCAGAGATTTCGATTTTTGCGAAAAATCTAAGGGGTATGCCTTAGATTTTTTGCAAAAATCGAAATCTCTGGAATCGAATTCTGGATCACCCTATCTTATGTATTTTTTTACGCTGATTCCGAAAAGCACGGTTATTTGGTCGAGATCTCAAAGGAAATATGAAATAACGCTGATTTTGTGTATAAAGACATTTTTTTTCCCGCAAGAAATCATCGATATCTCGGTGTTCCGTTGAGATTTCCTCAATAAATATATCATTTTCGTAATCAGCGCGAAAAAATACATAAGATAGGATGGTCGAGAATTCGATTCCAGAGATTTCGATTTTTGCGAAAAATCGCATTTTCTGTAAGGTCCCGACCTTACAGAAATTGTCAATTTTTTCGAAAAATGAAAATCTTCGGAATTGGAATCTCGACCACCCTATCCGATGTATTTTTTTACGCTGATTCCGAAAAGCACGGTTATTTGGTCGAGATCTCAAAGGAAATATGAAATAACGCTGATTTTGTGTATAAAGACATTTTTTTTCCCGCAAGAAATCATCGATATCTCGGTGTTCCGTTGAGATTTCCTCAATAAATATATCATTTTCGTAATCAGCGCGAAAAAATACATAAGATAGGATGGTCGAGAATTCGATTCCAGAGATTTCGATTTTTGCGAAAAATCTAAGGGGTATGCCTTAGATTTTTTGCAAAAATCGAAATCTCTGGAATCGAATTCTGGATCACCCTATCTTATGTATTTTTTTACGCTGATTCCGAAAAGCACGGTTATTTGGTCGAGATCTCAAGGGAAATATGAAATAACGCTGATTTTGTGTATAAAGAAATTTTTTTTCCCGCAAGAAATCATCGATATCTCGGTGTTCCGTTGAGATTTCCTCAATAAATATATCATTTTCGTAATCAGCGCGAAAAAATACATAAGATAGGATGGTCGAGAATTCGATTCCAGAGATTTCGATTTTTGCGAAAAATCGAAATCTCTGGAATTGGAATCTCGACCACCCTATCTTATGTATTTTTTTACGCTGATTCCGAAAAGCACGGTTATTTGGTCGAAATCTCAAAGGAAATATGAAATAACGCTGATTTTGTGTATAAAGAAATTTTTTTTTCCGCAAGAAATCATCGATATCTCGGTGTTCCGTTGAGATTTCCTCAATAAATATATCATTTTCGTAATCAGCGCGAAAAAATACATAAGATAGGATGGTCGAGAATTCGATTCCAGAGATTTCGATTTTTGCGAAAAATCGCATTTTCTGTAAGGTCCCGACCTTACAGAAATTGTCAATTTTTTCGAAAAATGAAAATCTTCGGAATTGGAATCTCGACCACCCTATCCGATGTATTTTTTTACGCTGATTCCGAAAAGCACGGTTATTTGGTCGAAATCTCAAAGGAAATATGAAATAACGCTGATTTTGTGTATAAAGAAATTTTTTTTTCCGCAAGAAATCATCGATATCTCGGTGTTCCGTTGAGATTTCCGCAATAAATATATCATTTTCGTAATCAGCGCGAAAAAATACATAAGATAGGATGGTCGAGAATTCGATTCCCGAGATTTCGATTTTTGCGAAAAATCGCATTTTCTGTAAGGTCCCGACCTTACAGAAATTGTCAATTTTTTCGAAAAATGAAAATCTTCGGAATTGGAATCTCGACCACCCTATCCGATGTATTTTTTTACGCTGATTCCGAAAAGCACGGTTATTTGGTCGAAATCTCAAAGGAAATATGAAATAACGCTGATTTTGTGTATAAAGAAATTTTTTTTTCCGCAAGAAATCATCGATATCTCGGTGTTCCGTTGAGATTTCCTCAATAAATATATCATTTTCGTAATCAGCGCGAAAAAATACATAAGATAGGATGGTCGAGAATTCGATTCCAGAGATTTCGATTTTTGCGAAAAATCGCATTTTCTGTAAGGTCCCGACCTTACAGAAATTGTCAATTTTTTCGAAAAATGAAA
The DNA here is from genome assembly GCA_963678675.1 of Xiphydria camelus. Classification (NCBI taxonomy): domain Eukaryota; kingdom Metazoa; phylum Arthropoda; class Insecta; order Hymenoptera; family Xiphydriidae; genus Xiphydria; species Xiphydria camelus. The sequence continues at coordinate 17,423,318 of OY783199.1, read as the reverse complement.
ATCTTCGGAATTGGAATCTCGACCACCCTATCCGATGTATTTTTTTACGCTGATTCCGAAAAGCACGGTTATTTGGTCGAAATCTCAAAGGAAATATGAAATAACGCTGATTTTGTGTATAAAGAAATTTTTTTTTCCGCAAGAAATCATCGATATCTCGGTGTTCCGTTGAGATTTCCTCAATAAATATATCATTTTCGTAATCAGCGCGAAAAAATACATAAGATAGGATGGTCGAGAATTCGATTCCAGAGATTTCGATTTTTGCGAAAAATCGCATTTTCTGTAAGGTCCCGACCTTACAGAAATTGTCAATTTTTTCGAAAAATGAAAATCTTCGGAATTGGAATCTCGACCACCCTATCCGATGTATTTTTTTACGCTGATTCCGAAAAGCACGGTTATTTGGTCGAAATCTCAAAGGAAATATGAAATAACGCTGATTTTGTGTATAAAGAAATTTTTTTTTCCGCAAGAAATCATCGATATCTCGGTGTTCCGTTGAGATTTCCTCAATAAATATATCATTTTCGTAATCAGCGCGAAAAAATACATAAGATAGGATGGTCGAGAATTCGATTCCAGAGATTTCGATTTTTGCGAAAAATCTAAGGGGTATGCCTTAGATTTTTTGCAAAAATCGAAATCTCTGGAATCGAATTCTGGATCACCCTATCTTATGTATTTTTTTACGCTGATTCCGAAAAGCACGGTTATTTGGTCGAGATCTCAAAGGAAATATGAAATAACGCTGATTTTGTGTATAAAGACATTTTTTTTCCCGCAAGAAATCATCGATATCTCGGTGTTCCGTTGAGATTTCCTCAATAAATATATCATTTTCGTAATCAGCGCGAAAAAATACATAAGATAGGATGGTCGAAAATTCGATTCCAGAGATTTCGATTTTTGCGAAAAATCGCATTTTCTGTAAGGTCCCGACCTTACAGAAATTGTCAATTTTTTCGAAAAATGAAAATCTTCGGAATTGGAATCTCGACCACCCTATCCGATGTATTTTTTTACGCTGATTCCGAAAAGCACGGTTATTTGGTCGAAATCTCAAAGGAAATATGAAATAACGCTGATTTTGTGTATAAAGAAATTTTTTTTTCCGCAAGAAATCATCGATATCTCGGTGTTCCGTTGAGATTTCCTCAATAAATATATCATTTTCGTAATCAGCGCGAAAAAATACATAAGATAGGATGGTCGAGAATTCGATTCCAGAGATTTCGATTTTTGCGAAAAATCGCATTTTCTGTAAGGTCCCGACCTTACAGAAATTGTCAATTTTTTCGAAAAATGAAAATCTTCGGAATTGGAATCTCGACCACCCTATCCGATGTATTTTTTTACGCTGATTCCGAAAAGCACGCTTATTTGTTCGAGATCTCAAAGGAAATATGAAATAACGCTGATTTTGTGTATAAAGAAATTTTTTTTTCCGCAAGAAATCATCGATATCTCGGTGTTCCGTTGAGATTTCCTCAATAAATATATCATTTTCGTAATCAGCGCGAAAAAATACATAAGATAGGATGGTCGAGAATTCGATTCCAGAGATTTCGATTTTTGCGAAAAATCGCATTTTCTGTAAGGTCCCGACCTTACAGAAATTGTCAATTTTTTCGAAAAATGAAAATCTTCGGAATTGGAATCTCGACCACCCTATCCGATGTATTTTTTTACGCTGATTCCGAAAAGCACGGTTATTTGGTCGAGATCTCAAAGGAAATATGAAATAACGCTGATTTTGTGTATAAAGACATTTTTTTTCCCGCAAGAAATCATCGATATCTCGGTGTTCCGTTGAGATTTCCTCAATAAATATATCATTTTCGTAATCAGCGCGAAAAAATACATAAGATAGGATGGTCGAGAATTCGATTCCAGAGATTTCGATTTTTGCGAAAAATCGCATTTTCTGTAAGGTCCCGACCTTACAGAAATTGTCAATTTTTTCGAAAAATGAAAATCTTCGGAATTGGAATCTCGACCACCCTATCCGATGTATTTTTTTACGCTGATTCCGAAAAGCACGGTTATTTGGTCGAGATCTCAAAGGAAATATGAAATAACGCTGATTTTGTGTATAAAGACATTTTTTTTCCCGCAAGAAATCATCGATATCTCGGTGTTCCGTTGAGATTTCCTCAATAAATATATCATTTTCGTAATCAGCGCGAAAAAATACATAAGATAGGATGGTCGAGAATTCGATTCCAGAGATTTCGATTTTTGCGAAAAATCTAAGGGGTATGCCTTAGATTTTTTGCAAAAATCGAAATCTCTGGAATCGAATTCTGGATCACCCTATCTTATGTATTTTTTTACGCTGATTCCGAAAAGCACGGTTATTTGGTCGAGATCTCAAGGGAAATATGAAATAACGCTGATTTTGTGTATAAAGAAATTTTTTTTCCCGCAAGAAATCATCGATATCTCGGTGTTCCGTTGAGATTTCCTCAATAAATATATCATTTTCGTAATCAGCGCGAAAAAATACATAAGATAGGATGGTCGAGAATTCGATTCCAGAGATTTCGATTTTTGCGAAAAATCGAAATCTCTGGAATTGGAATCTCGACCACCCTATCTTATGTATTTTTTTACGCTGATTCCGAAAAGCACGGTTATTTGGTCGAAATCTCAAAGGAAATATGAAATAACGCTGATTTTGTGTATAAAGAAATTTTTTTTTCCGCAAGAAATCATCGATATCTCGGTGTTCCGTTGAGATTTCCTCAATAAATATATCATTTTCGTAATCAGCGCGAAAAAATACATAAGATAGGATGGTCGAGAATTCGATTCCAGAGATTTCGATTTTTGCGAAAAATCGCATTTTCTGTAAGGTCCCGACCTTACAGAAATTGTCAATTTTTTCGAAAAATGAAAATCTTCGGAATTGGAATCTCGACCACCCTATCCGATGTATTTTTTTACGCTGATTCCGAAAAGCACGGTTATTTGGTCGAGATCTCAAAGGAAATATGAAATAACGCTGATTTTGTGTATAAAGACATTTTTTTTCCCGCAAGAAATCATCGATATCTCGGTGTTCCGTTGAGATTTCCTCAATAAATATATCATTTTCGTAATCAGCGCGAAAAAATACATAAGATAGGATGGTCGAGAATTCGATTCCAGAGATTTCGATTTTTGCGAAAAATCTAAGGGGTATGCCTTAGATTTTTTGCAAAAATCGAAATCTCTGGAATCGAATTCTGGATCACCCTATCTTATGTATTTTTTTACGCTGATTCCGAAAAGCACGGTTATTTGGTCGAGATCTCAAGGGAAATATGAAATAACGCTGATTTTGTGTATAAAGAAATTTTTTTTCCCGCAAGAAATCATCGATATCTCGGTGTTCCGTTGAGATTTCCTCAATAAATATATCATTTTCGTAATCAGCGCGAAAAAATACATAAGATAGGATGGTCGAGAATTCGATTCCAGAGATTTCGATTTTTGCGAAAAATCGAAATCTCTGGAATTGGAATCTCGACCACCCTATCTTATGTATTTTTTTACGCTGATTCCGAAAAGCACGGTTATTTGGTCGAAATCTCAAAGGAAATATGAAATAACGCTGATTTTGTGTATAAAGAAATTTTTTTTTCCGCAAGAAATCATCGATATCTCGGTGTTCCGTTGAGATTTCCTCAATAAATATATCATTTTCGTAATCAGCGCGAAAAAATACATAAGATAGGATGGTCGAGAATTCGATTCCAGAGATTTCGATTTTTGCGAAAAATCGCATTTTCTGTAAGGTCCCGACCTTACAGAAATTGTCAATTTTTTCGAAAAATGAAAATCTTCGGAATTGGAATCTCGACCACCCTATCCGATGTATTTTTTTACGCTGATTCCGAAAAGCACGGTTATTTGGTCGAAATCTCAAAGGAAATATGAAATAACGCTGATTTTGTGTATAAAGAAATTTTTTTTTCCGCAAGAAATCATCGATATCTCGGTGTTCCGTTGAGATTTCCGCAATAAATATATCATTTTCGTAATCAGCGCGAAAAAATACATAAGATAGGATGGTCGAGAATTCGATTCCCGAGATTTCGATTTTTGCGAAAAATCGCATTTTCTGTAAGGTCCCGACCTTACAGAAATTGTCAATTTTTTCGAAAAATGAAAATCTTCGGAATTGGAATCTCGACCACCCTATCCGATGTATTTTTTTACGCTGATTCCGAAAAGCACGGTTATTTGGTCGAGATCTCAAAGGAAATATGAAATAACGCTGATTTTGTGTATAAAGAAATTTTTTTTCCCGCAAGAAATCATCGATATCTCGGTGTTCCGTTGAGATTTCCTCAATAAATATATCATTTTCGTAATCAGCGCGAAAAAATACATAAGATAGGATGGTCGAGAATTCGATTCCAGAGATTTCGATTTTTGCGAAAAATCTAAGGGGTATGCCTTAGATTTTTTGCAAAAATCGAAATCTCTGGAATCGAATTCTGGATCACCCTATCTTATGTATTTTTTTACGCTGATTCCGAAAAGCACGGTTATTTGGTCGAGATCTCAAAGGAAATATGAAATAACGCTGATTTTGTGTATAAAGACATTTTTTTTCCCGCAAGAAATCATCGATATCTCGGTGTTCCGTTGAGATTTCCTCAATAAATATATCATTTTCGTAATCAGCGCGAAAAAATACATAAGATAGGATGGTCGAGAATTCGATTCCAGAGATTTCGATTTTTGCGAAAAATCGCATTTTCTGTAAGGTCCCGACCTTACAGAAATTGTCAATTTTTTCGAAAAATGAAAATCTTCGGAATTGGAATCTCGACCACCCTATCCGATGTATTTTTTTACGCTGATTCCGAAAAGCACGGTTATTTGGTCGAAATCTCAAAGGAAATATGAAATAACGCTGATTTTGTGTATAAAGAAATTTTTTTTCCGCAACAAATCATCGATATCTCGGTGTTTCGTTGAGATTTCCTCAATAAATATATCATTTTCGTAATCAGCGCGAAAAAATACATAAGATAGGATGGTCGAGAATTCGATTCCAGAGATTTCGATTTTTGCGAAAAATCGCATTTTCTGTAAGGTCCCGACCTTACAGAAATTGTCAATTTTTTCGAAAAATGAAAATCTTCGGAATTGGAATCTCGACCACCCTATCCGATGTATTTTTTTACGCTGATTCCGAAAAGCACGGTTATTTGGTCGAAATCTCAAAGGAAATATGAAATAACGCTGATTTTGTGTATAAAGAAATTTTTTTTTCCGCAAGAAATCATCGATATCTCGGTGTTCCGTTGAGATTTCCTCAATAAATATATCATTTTCGTAATCAGCGCGAAAAAATACATAAGATAGGATGGTCGAGAATTCGATTCCAGAGATTTCGATTTTTGCGAAAAATCGCATTTTCTGTAAGGTCCCGACCTTACAGAAATTGTCAATTTTTTCGAAAAATGAAAATCTTCGGAATTGGAATCTCGACCACCCTATCCGATGTATTTTTTTACGCTGATTCCGAAAAGCACGGTTATTTGGTCGAAATCTCAAAGGAAATATGAAATAACGCTGATTTTGTGTATAAAGAAATTTTTTTTTCCGCAAGAAATCATCGATATCTCGGTGTTCCGTTGAGATTTCCTCAATAAATATATCATTTTCGTAATCAGCGCGAAAAAATACATAAGATAGGATGGTCGAGAATTCGATTCCAGAGATTTCGATTTTTGCGAAAAATCTAAGGGGTATGCCTTAGATTTTTTGCAAAAATCGAAATCTCTGGAATCGAATTCTGGATCACCCTATCTTATGTATTTTTTTACGCTGATTCCGAAAAGCACGGTTATTTGGTCGAGATCTCAAAGGAAATATGAAATAACGCTGATTTTGTGTATAAAGACATTTTTTTTCCCGCAAGAAATCATCGATATCTCGGTGTTCCGTTGAGATTTCCTCAATAAATATATCATTTTCGTAATCAGCGCGAAAAAATACATAAGATAGGATGGTCGAGAATTCGATTCCAGAGATTTCGATTTTTGCGAAAAATCGCATTTTCTGTAAGGTCCCGACCTTACAGAAATTGTCAATTTTTTCGAAAAATGAAAATCTTCGGAATTGGAATCTCGACCACCCTATCCGATGTATTTTTTTACGCTGATTCCGAAAAGCACGGTTATTTGGTCGAGATCTCAAAGGAAATATGAAATAACGCTGATTTTGTGTATAAAGACATTTTTTTTCCCGCAAGAAATCATCGATATCTCGGTGTTCCGTTGAGATTTCCTCAATAAATATATCATTTTCGTAATCAGCGCGAAAAAATACATAAGATAGGATGGTCGAGAATTCGATTCCAGAGATTTCGATTTTTGCGAAAAATCTAAGGGGTATGCCTTAGATTTTTTGCAAAAATCGAAATCTCTGGAATCGAATTCTGGATCACCCTATCTTATGTATTTTTTTACGCTGATTCCGAAAAGCACGGTTATTTGGTCGAGATCTCAAGGGAAATATGAAATAACGCTGATTTTGTGTATAAAGAAATTTTTTTTCCCGCAAGAAATCATCGATATCTCGGTGTTCCGTTGAGATTTCCTCAATAAATATATCATTTTCGTAATCAGCGCGAAAAAATACATAAGATAGGATGGTCGAGAATTCGATTCCAGAGATTTCGATTTTTGCGAAAAATCGAAATCTCTGGAATTGGAATCTCGACCACCCTATCTTATGTATTTTTTTACGCTGATTCCGAAAAGCACGGTTATTTGGTCGAAATCTCAAAGGAAATATGAAATAACGCTGATTTTGTGTATAAAGAAATTTTTTTTTCCGCAAGAAATCATCGATATCTCGGTGTTCCGTTGAGATTTCCTCAATAAATATATCATTTTCGTAATCAGCGCGAAAAAATACATAAGATAGGATGGTCGAGAATTCGATTCCAGAGATTTCGATTTTTGCGAAAAATCGCATTTTCTGTAAGGTCCCGACCTTACAGAAATTGTCAATTTTTTCGAAAAATGAAAATCTTCGGAATTGGAATCTCGACCACCCTATCCGATGTATTTTTTTACGCTGATTCCGAAAAGCACGGTTATTTGGTCGAGATCTCAAAGGAAATATGAAATAACGCTGATTTTGTGTATAAAGACATTTTTTTTCCCGCAAGAAATCATCGATATCTCGGTGTTCCGTTGAGATTTCCTCAATAAATATATCATTTTCGTAATCAGCGCGAAAAAATACATAAGATAGGATGGTCGAGAATTCGATTCCAGAGATTTCGATTTTTGCGAAAAATCTAAGGGGTATGCCTTAGATTTTTTGCAAAAATCGAAATCTCTGGAATCGAATTCTGGATCACCCTATCTTATGTATTTTTTTACGCTGATTCCGAAAAGCACGGTTATTTGGTCGAGATCTCAAGGGAAATATGAAATAACGCTGATTTTGTGTATAAAGAAATTTTTTTTCCCGCAAGAAATCATCGATATCTCGGTGTTCCGTTGAGATTTCCTCAATAAATATATCATTTTCGTAATCAGCGCGAAAAAATACATAAGATAGGATGGTCGAGAATTCGATTCCAGAGATTTCGATTTTTGCGAAAAATCGAAATCTCTGGAATTGGAATCTCGACCACCCTATCTTATGTATTTTTTTACGCTGATTCCGAAAAGCACGGTTATTTGGTCGAAATCTCAAAGGAAATATGAAATAACGCTGATTTTGTGTATAAAGAAATTTTTTTTTCCGCAAGAAATCATCGATATCTCGGTGTTCCGTTGAGATTTCCTCAATAAATATATCATTTTCGTAATCAGCGCGAAAAAATACATAAGATAGGATGGTCGAGAATTCGATTCCAGAGATTTCGATTTTTGCGAAAAATCGCATTTTCTGTAAGGTCCCGACCTTACAGAAATTGTCAATTTTTTCGAAAAATGAAAATCTTCGGAATTGGAATCTCGACCACCCTATCCGATGTATTTTTTTACGCTGATTCCGAAAAGCACGGTTATTTGGTCGAAATCTCAAAGGAAATATGAAATAACGCTGATTTTGTGTATAAAGAAATTTTTTTTTCCGCAAGAAATCATCGATATCTCGGTGTTCCGTTGAGATTTCCGCAATAAATATATCATTTTCGTAATCAGCGCGAAAAAATACATAAGATAGGATGGTCGAGAATTCGATTCCCGAGATTTCGATTTTTGCGAAAAATCGCATTTTCTGTAAGGTCCCGACCTTACAGAAATTGTCAATTTTTTCGAAAAATGAAAATCTTCGGAATTGGAATCTCGACCACCCTATCCGATGTATTTTTTTACGCTGATTCCGAAAAGCACGGTTATTTGGTCGAGATCTCAAAGGAAATATGAAATAACGCTGATTTTGTGTATAAAGAAATTTTTTTTCCCGCAAGAAATCATCGATATCTCGGTGTTCCGTTGAGATTTCCTCAATAAATATATCATTTTCGTAATCAGCGCGAAAAAATACATAAGATAGGATGGTCGAGAATTCGATTCCAGAGATTTCGATTTTTGCGAAAAATCTAAGGGGTATGCCTTAGATTTTTTGCAAAAATCGAAATCTCTGGAATCGAATTCTGGATCACCCTATCTTATGTATTTTTTTACGCTGATTCCGAAAAGCACGGTTATTTGGTCGAGATCTCAAAGGAAATATGAAATAACGCTGATTTTGTGTATAAAGACATTTTTTTTCCCGCAAGAAATCATCGATATCTCGGTGTTCCGTTGAGATTTCCTCAATAAATATATCATTTTCGTAATCAGCGCGAAAAAATACATAAGATAGGATGGTCGAGAATTCGATTCCAGAGATTTCGATTTTTGCGAAAAATCGCATTTTCTGTAAGGTCCCGACCTTACAGAAATTGTCAATTTTTTCGAAAAATGAAAATCTTCGGAATTGGAATCTCGACCACCCTATCCGATGTATTTTTTTACGCTGATTCCGAAAAGCACGGTTATTTGGTCGAAATCTCAAAGGAAATATGAAATAACGCTGATTTTGTGTATAAAGAAATTTTTTTTTCCGCAAGAAATCATCGATATCTCGGTGTTCCGTTGAGATTTCCTCAATAAATATATCATTTTCGTAATCAGCGCGAAAAAATACATAAGATAGGATGGTCGAGAATTCGATTCCAGAGATTTCGATTTTTGCGAAAAATCGCATTTTCTGTAAGGTCCCGACCTTACAGAAATTGTCAATTTTTTCGAAAAATGAAAATCTTCGGAATTGGAATCTCGACCACCCTATCCGATGTATTTTTTTACGCTGATTCCGAAAAGCACGGTTATTTGGTCGAAATCTCAAAGGAAATATGAAATAACGCTGATTTTGTGTATAAAGAAATTTTTTTTTCCGCAAGAAATCATCGATATCTCGGTGTTCCGTTGAGATTTCCTCAATAAATATATCATTTTCGTAATCAGCGCGAAAAAATACATAAGATAGGATGGTCGAGAATTCGATTCCAGAGATTTCGATTTTTGCGAAAAATCTAAGGGGTATGCCTTAGATTTTTTGCAAAAATCGAAATCTCTGGAATCGAATTCTGGATCACCCTATCTTATGTATTTTTTTACGCTGATTCCGAAAAGCACGGTTATTTGGTCGAGATCTCAAAGGAAATATGAAATAACGCTGATTTTGTGTATAAAGACATTTTTTTTCCCGCAAGAAATCATCGATATCTCGGTGTTCCGTTGAGATTTCCTCAATAAATATATCATTTTCGTAATCAGCGCGAAAAAATACATAAGATAGGATGGTCGAGAATTCGATTCCAGAGATTTCGATTTTTGCGAAAAATCGCATTTTCTGTAAGGTCCCGACCTTACAGAAATTGTCAATTTTTTCGAAAAATGAAAATCTTCGGAATTGGAATCTCGACCACCCTATCCGATGTATTTTTTTACGCTGATTCCGAAAAGCACGGTTATTTGGTCGAGATCTCAAAGGAAATATGAAATAACGCTGATTTTGTGTATAAAGACATTTTTTTTCCCGCAAGAAATCATCGATATCTCGGTGTTCCGTTGAGATTTCCTCAATAAATATATCATTTTCGTAATCAGCGCGAAAAAATACATAAGATAGGATGGTCGAGAATTCGATTCCAGAGATTTCGATTTTTGCGAAAAATCTAAGGGGTATGCCTTAGATTTTTTGCAAAAATCGAAATCTCTGGAATCGAATTCTGGATCACCCTATCTTATGTATTTTTTTACGCTGATTCCGAAAAGCACGGTTATTTGGTCGAGATCTCAAGGGAAATATGAAATAACGCTGATTTTGTGTATAAAGAAATTTTTTTTCCCGCAAGAAATCATCGATATCTCGGTGTTCCGTTGAGATTTCCTCAATAAATATATCATTTTCGTAATCAGCGCGAAAAAATACATAAGATAGGATGGTCGAGAATTCGATTCCAGAGATTTCGATTTTTGCGAAAAATCGAAATCTCTGGAATTGGAATCTCGACCACCCTATCTTATGTATTTTTTTACGCTGATTCCGAAAAGCACGGTTATTTGGTCGAAATCTCAAAGGAAATATGAAATAACGCTGATTTTGTGTATAAAGAAATTTTTTTTTCCGCAAGAAATCATCGATATCTCGGTGTTCCGTTGAGATTTCCTCAATAAATATATCATTTTCGTAATCAGCGCGAAAAAATACATAAGATAGGATGGTCGAGAATTCGATTCCAGAGATTTCGATTTTTGCGAAAAATCGCATTTTCTGTAAGGTCCCGACCTTACAGAAATTGTCAATTTTTTCGAAAAATGAAAATCTTCGGAATTGGAATCTCGACCACCCTATCCGATGTATTTTTTTACGCTGATTCCGAAAAGCACGGTTATTTGGTCGAGATCTCAAAGGAAATATGAAATAACGCTGATTTTGTGTATAAAGACATTTTTTTTCCCGCAAGAAATCATCGATATCTCGGTGTTCCGTTGAGATTTCCTCAATAAATATATCATTTTCGTAATCAGCGCGAAAAAATACATAAGATAGGATGGTCGAGAATTCGATTCCAGAGATTTCGATTTTTGCGAAAAATCTAAGGGGTATGCCTTAGATTTTTTGCAAAAATCGAAATCTCTGGAATCGAATTCTGGATCACCCTATCTTATGTATTTTTTTACGCTGATTCCGAAAAGCACGGTTATTTGGTCGAGATCTCAAGGGAAATATGAAATAACGCTGATTTTGTGTATAAAGAAATTTTTTTTCCCGCAAGAAATCATCGATATCTCGGTGTTCCGTTGAGATTTCCTCAATAAATATATCATTTTCGTAATCAGCGCGAAAAAATACATAAGATAGGATGGTCGAGAATTCGATTCCAGAGATTTCGATTTTTGCGAAAAATCGAAATCTCTGGAATTGGAATCTCGACCACCCTATCTTATGTATTTTTTTACGCTGATTCCGAAAAGCACGGTTATTTGGTCGAAATCTCAAAGGAAATATGAAATAACGCTGATTTTGTGTATAAAGAAATTTTTTTTTCCGCAAGAAATCATCGATATCTCGGTGTTCCGTTGAGATTTCCTCAATAAATATATCATTTTCGTAATCAGCGCGAAAAAATACATAAGATAGGATGGTCGAGAATTCGATTCCAGAGATTTCGATTTTTGCGAAAAATCGCATTTTCTGTAAGGTCCCGACCTTACAGAAATTGTCAATTTTTTCGAAAAATGAAAATCTTCGGAATTGGAATCTCGACCACCCTATCCGATGTATTTTTTTACGCTGATTCCGAAAAGCACGGTTATTTGGTCGAAATCTCAAAGGAAATATGAAATAACGCTGATTTTGTGTATAAAGAAATTTTTTTTTCCGCAAGAAATCATCGATATCTCGGTGTTCCGTTGAGATTTCCGCAATAAATATATCATTTTCGTAATCAGCGCGAAAAAATACATAAGATAGGATGGTCGAGAATTCGATTCCCGAGATTTCGATTTTTGCGAAAAATCGCATTTTCTGTAAGGTCCCGACCTTACAGAAATTGTCAATTTTTTCGAAAAATGAAAATCTTCGGAATTGGAATCTCGACCACCCTATCCGATGTATTTTTTTACGCTGATTCCGAAAAGCACGGTTATTTGGTCGAGATCTCAAAGGAAATATGAAATAACGCTGATTTTGTGTATAAAGAAATTTTTTTTCCCGCAAGAAATCATCGATATCTCGGTGTTCCGTTGAGATTTCCTCAATAAATATATCATTTTCGTAATCAGCGCGAAAAAATACATAAGATAGGATGGTCGAGAATTCGATTCCAGAGATTTCGATTTTTGCGAAAAATCTAAGGGGTATGCCTTAGATTTTTTGCAAAAATCGAAATCTCTGGAATCGAATTCTGGATCACCCTATCTTATGTATTTTTTTACGCTGATTCCGAAAAGCACGGTTATTTGGTCGAGATCTCAAAGGAAATATGAAATAACGCTGATTTTGTGTATAAAGACATTTTTTTTCCCGCAAGAAATCATCGATATCTCGGTGTTCCGTTGAGATTTCCTCAATAAATATATCATTTTCGTAATCAGCGCGAAAAAATACATAAGATAGGATGGTCGAGAATTCGATTCCAGAGATTTCGATTTTTGCGAAAAATCGCATTTTCTGTAAGGTCCCGACCTTACAGAAATTGTCAATTTTTTCGAAAAATGAAAATCTTCGGAATTGGAATCTCGACCACCCTATCCGATGTATTTTTTTACGCTGATTCCGAAAAGCACGGTTATTTGGTCGAAATCTCAAAGGAAATATGAAATAACGCTGATTTTGTGTATAAAGAAATTTTTTTTTCCGCAAGAAATCATCGATATCTCGGTGTTCCGTTGAGATTTCCTCAATAAATATATCATTTTCGTAATCAGCGCGAAAAAATACATAAGATAGGATGGTCGAGAATTCGATTCCAGAGATTTCGATTTTTGCGAAAAATCGCATTTTCTGTAAGGTCCCGACCTTACAGAAATTGTCAATTTTTTCGAAAAATGAAAATCTTCGGAATTGGAATCTCGACCACCCTATCCGATGTATTTTTTTACGCTGATTCCGAAAAGCACGGTTATTTGGTCGAAATCTCAAAGGAAATATGAAATAACGCTGATTTTGTGTATAAAGAAATTTTTTTTTCCGCAAGAAATCATCGATATCTCGGTGTTCCGTTGAGATTTCCTCAATAAATATATCATTTTCGTAATCAGCGCGAAAAAATACATAAGATAGGATGGTCGAGAATTCGATTCCAGAGATTTCGATTTTTGCGAAAAATCTAAGGGGTATGCCTTAGATTTTTTGCAAAAATCGAAATCTCTGGAATCGAATTCTGGATCACCCTATCTTATGTATTTTTTTACGCTGATTCCGAAAAGCACGGTTATTTGGTCGAGATCTCAAAGGAAATATGAAATAACGCTGATTTTGTGTATAAAGACATTTTTTTTCCCGCAAGAAATCATCGATATCTCGGTGTTCCGTTGAGATTTCCTCAATAAATATATCATTTTCGTAATCAGCGCGAAAAAATACATAAGATAGGATGGTCGAGAATTCGATTCCAGAGATTTCGATTTTTGCGAAAAATCGCATTTTCTGTAAGGTCCCGACCTTACAGAAATTGTCAATTTTTTCGAAAAATGAAAATCTTCGGAATTGGAATCTCGACCACCCTATCCGATGTATTTTTTTACGCTGATTCCGAAAAGCACGGTTATTTGGTCGAGATCTCAAAGGAAATATGAAATAACGCTGATTTTGTGTATAAAGACATTTTTTTTCCCGCAAGAAATCATCGATATCTCGGTGTTCCGTTGAGATTTCCTCAATAAATATATCATTTTCGTAATCAGCGCGAAAAAATACATAAGATAGGATGGTCGAGAATTCGATTCCAGAGATTTCGATTTTTGCGAAAAATCTAAGGGGTATGCCTTAGATTTTTTGCAAAAATCGAAATCTCTGGAATCGAATTCTGGATCACCCTATCTTATGTATTTTTTTACGCTGATTCCGAAAAGCACGGTTATTTGGTCGAGATCTCAAGGGAAATATGAAATAACGCTGATTTTGTGTATAAAGAAATTTTTTTTCCCGCAAGAAATCATCGATATCTCGGTGTTCCGTTGAGATTTCCTCAATAAATATATCATTTTCGTAATCAGCGCGAAAAAATACATAAGATAGGATGGTCGAGAATTCGATTCCAGAGATTTCGATTTTTGCGAAAAATCGAAATCTCTGGAATTGGAATCTCGACCACCCTATCTTATGTATTTTTTTACGCTGATTCCGAAAAGCACGGTTATTTGGTCGAAATCTCAAAGGAAATATGAAATAACGCTGATTTTGTGTATAAAGAAATTTTTTTTTCCGCAAGAAATCATCGATATCTCGGTGTTCCGTTGAGATTTCCTCAATAAATATATCATTTTCGTAATCAGCGCGAAAAAATACATAAGATAGGATGGTCGAGAATTCGATTCCAGAGATTTCGATTTTTGCGAAAAATCGCATTTTCTGTAAGGTCCCGACCTTACAGAAATTGTCAATTTTTTCGAAAAATGAAAATCTTCGGAATTGGAATCTCGACCACCCTATCCGATGTATTTTTTTACGCTGATTCCGAAAAGCACGGTTATTTGGTCGAAATCTCAAAGGAAATATGAAATAACGCTGATTTTGTGTATAAAGAAATTTTTTTTTCCGCAAGAAATCATCGATATCTCGGTGTTCCGTTGAGATTTCCGCAATAAATATATCATTTTCGTAATCAGCGCGAAAAAATACATAAGATAGGATGGTCGAGAATTCGATTCCCGAGATTTCGATTTTTGCGAAAAATCGCATTTTCTGTAAGGTCCCGACCTTACAGAAATTGTCAATTTTTTCGAAAAATGAAAATCTTCGGAATTGGAATCTCGACCACCCTATCCGATGTATTTTTTTACGCTGATTCCGAAAAGCACGGTTATTTGGTCGAAATCTCAAAGGAAATATGAAATAACGCTGATTTTGTGTATAAAGAAATTTTTTTTTCCGCAAGAAATCATCGATATCTCGGTGTTCCGTTGAGATTTCCTCAATAAATATATCATTTTCGTAATCAGCGCGAAAAAATACATAAGATAGGATGGTCGAGAATTCGATTCCAGAGATTTCGATTTTTGCGAAAAATCGCATTTTCTGTAAGGTCCCGACCTTACAGAAATTGTCAATTTTTTCGAAAAATGAAAATCTTCGGAATTGGAATCTCGACCACCCTATCCGATGTATTTTTTTACGCTGATTCCGAAAAGCACGGTTATTTGGTCGAAATCTCAAAGGAAATATGAAATAACGCTGATTTTGTGTATAAAGAAATTTTTTTTCCGCAAGAAATCATCGATATCTCGGTGTTCCGTTGAGATTTCCTCAATAAATATATCATTTTCGTAATCAGCGCGAAAAAATACATAAGATAGGATGGTCGAGAATTCGATTCCAGAGATTTCGATTTTTGCGAAAAATCGCATTTTCTGTAAGGTCCCGACCTTACAGAAATTGTCAATTTTTTCGAAAAATGAAAATCTTCGGAATTGGAATCTCGACCACCCTATCCGATGTATTTTTTTACGCTGATTCCGAAAAGCACGGTTATTTGGTCGAAATCTCAAAGGAAATATGAAATAACGCTGATTTTGTGTATAAAGAAATTTTTTTTTCCGCAAGAAATCATCGATATCTCGGTGTTCCGTTGAGATTTCCTCAATAAATATATCATTTTCGTAATCAGCGCGAAAAAATACATAAGATAGGATGGTCGAGAATTCGATTCCAGAGATTTCGATTTTTGCGAAAAATCTAAGGGGTATGCCTTAGATTTTTTGCAAAAATCGAAATCTCTGGAATCGAATTCTGGATCACCCTATCTTATGTATTTTTTTACGCTGATTCCGAAAAGCACGGTTATTTGGTCGAGATCTCAAAGGAAATATGAAATAACGCTGATTTTGTGTATAAAGACATTTTTTTTCCCGCAAGAAATCATCGATATCTCGGTGTTCCGTTGAGATTTCCTCAATAAATATATCATTTTCGTAATCAGCGCGAAAAAATACATAAGATAGGATGGTCGAAAATTCGATTCCAGAGATTTCGATTTTTGCGAAAAATCGCATTTTCTGTAAGGTCCCGACCTTACTGAAATTGTCAATTTTTTCGAAAAATGAAAATCTTCGGAATTGGAATCTCGACCACCCTATCCGATGTATTTTTTTACGCTGATTCCGAAAAGCACGGTTATTTGGTCGAAATCTCAAAGGAAATATGAAATAACGCTGATTTTGTGTATAAAGAAATTTTTTTTTCCGCAAGAAATCATCGATATCTCGGTGTTCCGTTGAGATTTCCTCAATAAATATATCATTTTCGTAATCAGCGCGAAAAAATACATAAGATAGGATGGTCGAGAATTCGATTCCAGAGATTTCGATTTTTGCGAAAAATCGCATTTTCTGTAAGGTCCCGACCTTACAGAAATTGTCAATTTTTTCGAAAAATGAAAATCTTCGGAATTGGAATCTCGACCACCCTATCCGATGTATTTTTTTACGCTGATTCCGAAAAGCACGCTTATTTGTTCGAGATCTCAAAGGAAATATGAAATAACGCTGATTTTGTGTATAAAGAAATTTTTTTTTCCGCAAGAAATCATCGATATCTCGGTGTTCCGTTGAGATTTCCTCAATAAATATATCATTTTCGTAATCAGCGCGAAAAAATACATAAGATAGGATGGTCGAGAATTCGATTCCAGAGATTTCGATTTTTGCGAAAAATCGCATTTTCTGTAAGGTCCCGACCTTACAGAAATTGTCAATTTTTTCGAAAAATGAAAATCTTCGGAATTGGAATCTCGACCACCCTATCCGATGTATTTTTTTACGCTGATTCCGAAAAGCACGGTTATTTGGTCGAGATCTCAAAGGAAATATGAAATAACGCTGATTTTGTGTATAAAGACATTTTTTTTCCCGCAAGAAATCATCGATATCTCGGTGTTCCGTTGAGATTTCCTCAATAAATATATCATTTTCGTAATCAGCGCGAAAAAATACATAAGATAGGATGGTCGAGAATTCGATTCCAGAGATTTCGATTTTTGCGAAAAATCGCATTTTCTGTAAGGTCCCGACCTTACAGAAATTGTCAATTTTTTCGAAAAATGAAAATCTTCGGAATTGGAATCTCGACCACCCTATCCGATGTATTTTTTTACGCTGATTCCGAAAAGCACGGTTATTTGGTCGAGATCTCAAAGGAAATATGAAATAACGCTGATTTTGTGTATAAAGACATTTTTTTTCCCGCAAGAAATCATCGATATCTCGGTGTTCCGTTGAGATTTCCTCAATAAATATATCATTTTCGTAATCAGCGCGAAAAAATACATAAGATAGGATGGTCGAGAATTCGATTCCAGAGATTTCGATTTTTGCGAAAAATCTAAGGGGTATGCCTTAGATTTTTTGCAAAAATCGAAATCTCTGGAATCGAATTCTGGATCACCCTATCTTATGTATTTTTTTACGCTGATTCCGAAAAGCACGGTTATTTGGTCGAGATCTCAAGGGAAATATGAAATAACGCTGATTTTGTGTATAAAGAAATTTTTTTTCCCGCAAGAAATCATCGATATCTCGGTGTTCCGTTGAGATTTCCTCAATAAATATATCATTTTCGTAATCAGCGCGAAAAAATACATAAGATAGGATGGTCGAGAATTCGATTCCAGAGATTTCGATTTTTGCGAAAAATCGAAATCTCTGGAATTGGAATCTCGACCACCCTATCTTATGTATTTTTTTACGCTGATTCCGAAAAGCACGGTTATTTGGTCGAAATCTCAAAGGAAATATGAAATAACGCTGATTTTGTGTATAAAGAAATTTTTTTTTCCGCAAGAAATCATCGATATCTCGGTGTTCCGTTGAGATTTCCTCAATAAATATATCATTTTCGTAATCAGCGCGAAAAAATACATAAGATAGGATGGTCGAGAATTCGATTCCAGAGATTTCGATTTTTGCGAAAAATCGCATTTTCTGTAAGGTCCCGACCTTACAGAAATTGTCAATTTTTTCGAAAAATGAAAATCTTCGGAATTGGAATCTCGACCACCCTATCCGATGTATTTTTTTACGCTGATTCCGAAAAGCACGGTTATTTGGTCGAAATCTCAAAGGAAATATGAAATAACGCTGATTTTGTGTATAAAGAAATTTTTTTTTCCGCAAGAAATCATCGATATCTCGGTGTTCCGTTGAGATTTCCGCAATAAATATATCATTTTCGTAATCAGCGCGAAAAAATACATAAGATAGGATGGTCGAGAATTCGATTCCCGAGATTTCGATTTTTGCGAAAAATCGCATTTTCTGTAAGGTCCCGACCTTACAGAAATTGTCAATTTTTTCGAAAAATGAAAATCTTCGGAATTGGAATCTCGACCACCCTATCCGATGTATTTTTTTACGCTGATTCCGAAAAGCACGGTTATTTGGTCGAGATCTCAAAGGAAATATGAAATAACGCTGATTTTGTGTATAAAGAAATTTTTTTTCCCGCAAGAAATCATCGATATCTCGGTGTTCCGTTGAGATTTCCTCAATAAATATATCATTTTCGTAATCAGCGCGAAAAAATACATAAGATAGGATGGTCGAGAATTCGATTCCAGAGATTTCGATTTTTGCGAAAAATCTAAGGGGTATGCCTTAGATTTTTTGCAAAAATCGAAATCTCTGGAATCGAATTCTGGATCACCCTATCTTATGTATTTTTTTACGCTGATTCCGAAAAGCACGGTTATTTGGTCGAGATCTCAAAGGAAATATGAAATAACGCTGATTTTGTGTATAAAGACATTTTTTTTCCCGCAAGAAATCATCGATATCTCGGTGTTCCGTTGAGATTTCCTCAATAAATATATCATTTTCGTAATCAGCGCGAAAAAATACATAAGATAGGATGGTCGAGAATTCGATTCCAGAGATTTCGATTTTTGCGAAAAATCTAAGGGGTATGCCTTAGATTTTTTGCAAAAATCGAAATCTCTGGAATCGAATTCTGGATCACCCTATCTTATGTATTTTTTTACGCTGATTCCGAAAAGCACGGTTATTTGGTCGAGATCTCAAGGGAAATATGAAATAACGCTGATTTTGTGTATAAAGAAATTTTTTTTCCCGCAAGAAATCATCGATATCTCGGTGTTCCGTTGAGATTTCCTCAATAAATATATCATTTTCGTAATCAGCGCGAAAAAATACATAAGATAGGATGGTCGAGAATTCGATTCCAGAGATTTCGATTTTTGCGAAAAATCGAAATCTCTGGAATTGGAATCTCGACCACCCTATCTTATGTATTTTTTTACGCTGATTCCGAAAAGCACGGTTATTTGGTCGAAATCTCAAAGGAAATATGAAATAACGCTGATTTTGTGTATAAAGAAATTTTTTTTTCCGCAAGAAATCATCGATATCTCGGTGTTCCGTTGAGATTTCCTCAATAAATATATCATTTTCGTAATCAGCGCGAAAAAATACATAAGATAGGATGGTCGAGAATTCGATTCCAGAGATTTCGATTTTTGCGAAAAATCGCATTTTCTGTAAGGTCCCGACCTTACAGAAATTGTCAATTTTTTCGAAAAATGAAAATCTTCGGAATTGGAATCTCGACCACCCTATCCGATGTATTTTTTTACGCTGATTCCGAAAAGCACGGTTATTTGGTCGAAATCTCAAAGGAAATATGAAATAACGCTGATTTTGTGTATAAAGAAATTTTTTTTTCCGCAAGAAATCATCGATATCTCGGTGTTCCGTTGAGATTTCCTCAATAAATATATCATTTTCGTAATCAGCGCGAAAAAATACATAAGATAGGATGGTCGAGAATTCGATTCCAGAGATTTCGATTTTTGCGAAAAATCGCATTTTCTGTAAGGTCCCGACCTTACAGAAATTGTCAATTTTTTCGAAAAATGAAAATCTTCGGAATTGGAATCTCGACCACCCTATCCGATGTATTTTTTTACGCTGATTCCGAAAAGCACGGTTATTTGGTCGAAATCTCAAAGGAAATATGAAATAACGCTGATTTTGTGTATAAAGAAATTTTTTTTTCCGCAAGAAATCATCGATATCTCGGTGTTCCGTTGAGATTTCCTCAATAAATATATCATTTTCGTAATCAGCGCGAAAAAATACATAAGATAGGATGGTCGAGAATTCGATTCCAGAGATTTCGATTTTTGCGAAAAATCTAAGGGGTATGCCTTAGATTTTTTGCAAAAATCGAAATCTCTGGAATCGAATTCTGGATCACCCTATCTTATGTATTTTTTTACGCTGATTCCGAAAAGCACGGTTATTTGGTCGAGATCTCAAAGGAAATATGAAATAACGCTGATTTTGTGTATAAAGACATTTTTTTTCCCGCAAGAAATCATCGATATCTCGGTGTTCCGTTGAGATTTCCTCAATAAATATATCATTTTCGTAATCAGCGCGAAAAAATACATAAGATAGGATGGTCGAAAATTCGATTCCAGAGATTTCGATTTTTGCGAAAAATCGCATTTTCTGTAAGGTCCCGACCTTACAGAAATTGTCAATTTTTTCGAAAAATGAAAATCTTCGGAATTGGAATCTCGACCACCCTATCCGATGTATTTTTTTACGCTGATTCCGAAAAGCACGGTTATTTGGTCGAAATCTCAAAGGAAATATGAAATAACGCTGATTTTGTGTATAAAGAAATTTTTTTTTCCGCAAGAAATCATCGATATCTCGGTGTTCCGTTGAGATTTCCTCAATAAATATATCATTTTCGTAATCAGCGCGAAAAAATACATAAGATAGGATGGTCGAGAATTCGATTCCAGAGATTTCGATTTTTGCGAAAAATCGCATTTTCTGTAAGGTCCCGACCTTACAGAAATTGTCAATTTTTTCGAAAAATGAAAATCTTCGGAATTGGAATCTCGACCACCCTATCCGATGTATTTTTTTACGCTGATTCCGAAAAGCACGCTTATTTGTTCGAGATCTCAAAGGAAATATGAAATAACGCTGATTTTGTGTATAAAGAAATTTTTTTTTCCGCAAGAAATCATCGATATCTCGGTGTTCCGTTGAGATTTCCTCAATAAATATATCATTTTCGTAATCAGCGCGAAAAAATACATAAGATAGGATGGTCGAGAATTCGATTCCAGAGATTTCGATTTTTGCGAAAAATCGCATTTTCTGTAAGGTCCCGACCTTACAGAAATTGTCAATTTTTTCGAAAAATGAAAATCTTCGGAATTGGAATCTCGACCACCCTATCCGATGTATTTTTTTACGCTGATTCCGAAAAGCACGGTTATTTGGTCGAGATCTCAAAGGAAATATGAAATAACGCTGATTTTGTGTATAAAGACATTTTTTTTCCCGCAAGAAATCATCGATATCTCGGTGTTCCGTTGAGATTTCCTCAATAAATATATCATTTTCGTAATCAGCGCGAAAAAATACATAAGATAGGATGGTCGAGAATTCGATTCCAGAGATTTCGATTTTTGCGAAAAATCTAAGGGGTATGCCTTAGATTTTTTGCAAAAATCGAAATCTCTGGAATCGAATTCTGGATCACCCTATCTTATGTATTTTTTTACGCTGATTCCGAAAAGCACGGTTATTTGGTCGAGATCTCAAGGGAAATATGAAATAACGCTGATTTTGTGTATAAAGAAATTTTTTTTCCCGCAAGAAATCATCGATATCTCGGTGTTCCGTTGAGATTTCCTCAATAAATATATCATTTTCGTAATCAGCGCGAAAAAATACATAAGATAGGATGGTCGAGAATTCGATTCCAGAGATTTCGATTTTTGCGAAAAATCGAAATCTCTGGAATTGGAATCTCGACCACCCTATCTTATGTATTTTTTTACGCTGATTCCGAAAAGCACGGTTATTTGGTCGAAATCTCAAAGGAAATATGAAATAACGCTGATTTTGTGTATAAAGAAATTTTTTTTTCCGCAAGAAATCATCGATATCTCGGTGTTCCGTTGAGATTTCCTCAATAAATATATCATTTTCGTAATCAGCGCGAAAAAATACATAAGATAGGATGGTCGAGAATTCGATTCCAGAGATTTCGATTTTTGCGAAAAATCGCATTTTCTGTAAGGTCCCGACCTTACAGAAATTGTCAATTTTTTCGAAAAATGAAAATCTTCGGAATTGGAATCTCGACCACCCTATCCGATGTATTTTTTTACGCTGATTCCGAAAAGCACGGTTATTTGGTCGAAATCTCAAAGGAAATATGAAATAACGCTGATTTTGTGTATAAAGAAATTTTTTTTTCCGCAAGAAATCATCGATATCTCGGTGTTCCGTTGAGATTTCCGCAATAAATATATCATTTTCGTAATCAGCGCGAAAAAATACATAAGATAGGATGGTCGAGAATTCGATTCCCGAGATTTCGATTTTTGCGAAAAATCGCATTTTCTGTAAGGTCCCGACCTTACAGAAATTGTCAATTTTTTCGAAAAATGAAAATCTTCGGAATTGGAATCTCGACCACCCTATCCGATGTATTTTTTTACGCTGATTCCGAAAAGCACGGTTATTTGGTCGAGATCTCAAAGGAAATATGAAATAACGCTGATTTTGTGTATAAAGAAATTTTTTTTCCCGCAAGAAATCATCGATATCTCGGTGTTCCGTTGAGATTTCCTCAATAAATATATCATTTTCGTAATCAGCGCGAAAAAATACATAAGATAGGATGGTCGAGAATTCGATTCCAGAGATTTCGATTTTTGCGAAAAATCTAAGGGGTATGCCTTAGATTTTTTGCAAAAATCGAAATCTCTGGAATCGAATTCTGGATCACCCTATCTTATGTATTTTTTTACGCTGATTCCGAAAAGCACGGTTATTTGGTCGAGATCTCAAAGGAAATATGAAATAACGCTGATTTTGTGTATAAAGACATTTTTTTTCCCGCAAGAAATCATCGATATCTCGGTGTTCCGTTGAGATTTCCTCAATAAATATATCATTTTCGTAATCAGCGCGAAAAAATACATAAGATAGGATGGTCGAGAATTCGATTCCAGAGATTTCGATTTTTGCGAAAAATCGCATTTTCTGTAAGGTCCCGACCTTACAGAAATTGTCAATTTTTTCGAAAAATGAAAATCTTCGGAATTGGAATCTCGACCACCCTATCCGATGTATTTTTTTACGCTGATTCCGAAAAGCACGGTTATTTGGTCGAAATCTCAAAGGAAATATGAAATAACGCTGATTTTGTGTATAAAGAAATTTTTTTTCCGCAACAAATCATCGATATCTCGGTGTTTCGTTGAGATTTCCTCAATAAATATATCATTTTCGTAATCAGCGCGAAAAAATACATAAGATAGGATGGTCGAGAATTCGATTCCAGAGATTTCGATTTTTGCGAAAAATCGCATTTTCTGTAAGGTCCCGACCTTACAGAAATTGTCAATTTTTTCGAAAAATGAAAATCTTCGGAATTGGAATCTCGACCACCCTATCCGATGTATTTTTTTACGCTGATTCCGAAAAGCACGGTTATTTGGTCGAAATCTCAAAGGAAATATGAAATAACGCTGATTTTGTGTATAAAGAAATTTTTTTTTCCGCAAGAAATCATCGATATCTCGGTGTTCCGTTGAGATTTCCTCAATAAATATATCATTTTCGTAATCAGCGCGAAAAAATACATAAGATAGGATGGTCGAGAATTCGATTCCAGAGATTTCGATTTTTGCGAAAAATCGCATTTTCTGTAAGGTCCCGACCTTACAGAAATTGTCAATTTTTTCGAAAAATGAAAATCTTCGGAATTGGAATCTCGACCACCCTATCCGATGTATTTTTTTACGCTGATTCCGAAAAGCACGGTTATTTGGTCGAAATCTCAAAGGAAATATGAAATAACGCTGATTTTGTGTATAAAGAAATTTTTTTTTCCGCAAGAAATCATCGATATCTCGGTGTTCCGTTGAGATTTCCTCAATAAATATATCATTTTCGTAATCAGCGCGAAAAAATACATAAGATAGGATGGTCGAGAATTCGATTCCAGAGATTTCGATTTTTGCGAAAAATCTAAGGGGTATGCCTTAGATTTTTTGCAAAAATCGAAATCTCTGGAATCGAATTCTGGATCACCCTATCTTATGTATTTTTTTACGCTGATTCCGAAAAGCACGGTTATTTGGTCGAAATCTCAAAGGAAATATGAAATAACGCTGATTTTGTGTATAAAGAAATTTTTTTTTCCGCAAGAAATCATCGATATCTCGGTGTTCCGTTGAGATTTCCTCAATAAATATATCATTTTCGTAATCAGCGCGAAAAAATACATAAGATAGGATGGTCGAGAATTCGATTCCAGAGATTTCGATTTTTGCGAAAAATCGCATTTTCTGTAAGGTCCCGACCTTACAGAAATTGTCAATTTTTTCGAAAAATGAAAATCTTCGGAATTGGAATCTCGACCACCCTATCCGATGTATTTTTTTACGCTGATTCCGAAAAGCACGGTTATTTGGTCGA
The DNA here is from genome assembly GCA_963678675.1 of Xiphydria camelus. Lineage (NCBI taxonomy): Eukaryota > Metazoa > Arthropoda > Insecta > Hymenoptera > Xiphydriidae > Xiphydria > Xiphydria camelus. The sequence continues at coordinate 17,398,602 of OY783199.1, read as the reverse complement.
AATCTCAAAGGAAATATGAAATAACGCTGATTTTGTGTATAAAGAAATTTTTTTTTCCGCAAGAAATCATCGATATCTCGGTGTTCCGTTGAGATTTCCTCAATAAATATATCATTTTCGTAATCAGCGCGAAAAAATACATAAGATAGGATGGTCGAGAATTCGATTCCAGAGATTTCGATTTTTGCGAAAAATCGCATTTTCTGTAAGGTCCCGACCTTACAGAAATTGTCAATTTTTTCGAAAAATGAAAATCTTCGGAATTGGAATCTCGACCACCCTATCCGATGTATTTTTTTACGCTGATTCCGAAAAGCACGGTTATTTGGTCGAAATCTCAAAGGAAATATGAAATAACGCTGATTTTGTGTATAAAGAAATTTTTTTTTCCGCAAGAAATCATCGATATCTCGGTGTTCCGTTGAGATTTCCTCAATAAATATATCATTTTCGTAATCAGCGCGAAAAAATACATAAGATAGGATGGTCGAGAATTCGATTCCAGAGATTTCGATTTTTGCGAAAAATCGCATTTTCTGTAAGGTCCCGACCTTACAGAAATTGTCAATTTTTTCGAAAAATGAAAATCTTCGGAATTGGAATCTCGACCACCCTATCCGATGTATTTTTTTACGCTGATTCCGAAAAGCACGGTTATTTGGTCGAAATCTCAAAGGAAATATGAAATAACGCTGATTTTGTGTATAAAGAAATTTTTTTTTCCGCAAGAAATCATCGATATCTCGGTGTTCCGTTGAGATTTCCTCAATAAATATATCATTTTCGTAATCAGCGCGAAAAAATACATAAGATAGGATGGTCGAGAATTCGATTCCAGAGATTTCGATTTTTGCGAAAAATCGCATTTTCTGTAAGGTCCCGACCTTACAGAAATTGTCAATTTTTTCGAAAAATGAAAATCTTCGGAATTGGAATCTCGACCACCCTATCCGATGTATTTTTTTACGCTGATTCCGAAAAGCACGGTTATTTGGTCGAAATCTCAAAGGAAATATGAAATAACGCTGATTTTGTGTATAAAGAAATTTTTTTTTCCGCAAGAAATCATCGATATCTCGGTGTTCCGTTGAGATTTCCTCAATAAATATATCATTTTCGTAATCAGCGCGAAAAAATACATAAGATAGGATGGTCGAGAATTCGATTCCAGAGATTTCGATTTTTGCGAAAAATCTAAGGGGTATGCCTTAGATTTTTTGCAAAAATCGAAATCTCTGGAATCGAATTCTGGATCACCCTATCTTATGTATTTTTTTACGCTGATTCCGAAAAGCACGGTTATTTGGTCGAGATCTCAAAGGAAATATGAAATAACGCTGATTTTGTGTATAAAGACATTTTTTTTCCCGCAAGAAATCATCGATATCTCGGTGTTCCGTTGAGATTTCCTCAATAAATATATCATTTTCGTAATCAGCGCGAAAAAATACATAAGATAGGATGGTCGAGAATTCGATTCCAGAGATTTCGATTTTTGCGGAAAATCGCATTTTCTGTAAGGTCCCGACCTTACAGAAATTGTCAATTTTTTCGAAAAATGAAAATCTTCGGAATTGGAATCTCGACCACCCTATCCGATGTATTTTTTTACGCTGATTCCGAAAAGCACGGTTATTTGGTCGAAATCTCAAAGGAAATATGAAATAACGCTGATTTTGTGTATAAAGAAATTTTTTTTTCCGCAAGAAATCATCGATATCTCGGTGTTCCGTTGAGATTTCCTCAATAAATATATCATTTTCGTAATCAGCGCGAAAAAATACATAAGATAGGATGGTCGAAAATTCGATTCCAGAGATTTCGATTTTTGCGAAAAATCGCATTTTCTGTAAGGTCCCGACCTTACAGAAATTGTCAATTTTTTCGAAAAATGAAAATCTTCGGAATTGGAATCTCGACCACCCTATCCGATGTATTTTTTTACGCTGATTCCGAAAAGCACGGTTATTTGGTCGAAATCTCAAAGGAAATATGAAATAACGCTGATTTTGTGTATAAAGAAATTTTTTTTTCCGCAAGAAATCATCGATATCTCGGTGTTCCGTTGAGATTTCCTCAATAAATATATCATTTTCGTAATCAGCGCGAAAAAATACATAAGATAGGATGGTCGAGAATTCGATTCCAGAGATTTCGATTTTTGCGAAAAATCGCATTTTCTGTAAGGTCCCGACCTTACAGAAATTGTCAATTTTTTCGAAAAATGAAAATCTTCGGAATTGGAATCTCGACCACCCTATCCGATGTATTTTTTTACGCTGATTCCGAAAAGCACGGTTATTTGGTCGAAATCTCAAAGGAAATATGAAATAACGCTGATTTTGTGTATAAAGAAATTTTTTTTTCCGCAAGAAATCATCGATATCTCGGTGTTCCGTTGAGATTTCCGCAATAAATATATCATTTTCGTAATCAGCGCGAAAAAATACATAAGATAGGATGGTCGAGAATTCGATTCCCGAGATTTCGATTTTTGCGAAAAATCGCATTTTCTGTAAGGTCCCGACCTTACAGAAATTGTCAATTTTTTCGAAAAATGAAAATCTTCGGAATTGGAATCTCGACCACCCTATCCGATGTATTTTTTTACGCTGATTCCGAAAAGCACGGTTATTTGGTCGAAATCTCAAAGGAAATATGAAATAACGCTGATTTTGTGTATAAAGAAATTTTTTTTTCCGCAAGAAATCATCGATATCTCGGTGTTCCGTTGAGATTTCCTCAATAAATATATCATTTTCGTAATCAGCGCGAAAAAATACATAAGATAGGATGGTCGAGAATTCGATTCCAGAGATTTCGATTTTTGCGAAAAATCGCATTTTCTGTAAGGTCCCGACCTTACAGAAATTGTCAATTTTTTCGAAAAATGAAAATCTTCGGAATTGGAATCTCGACCACCCTATCCGATGTATTTTTTTACGCTGATTCCGAAAAGCACGGTTATTTGGTCGAAATCTCAAAGGAAATATGAAATAACGCTGATTTTGTGTATAAAGAAATTTTTTTTTCCGCAAGAAATCATCGATATCTCGGTGTTCCGTTGAGATTTCCTCAATAAATATATCATTTTCGTAATCAGCGCGAAAAAATACATAAGATAGGATGGTCGAGAATTCGATTCCAGAGATTTCGATTTTTGCGAAAAATCGCATTTTCTGTAAGGTCCCGACCTTACAGAAATTGTCAATTTTTTCGAAAAATGAAAATCTTCGGAATTGGAATCTCGACCACCCTATCCGATGTATTTTTTTACGCTGATTCCGAAAAGCACGCTTATTTGGTCGAAATCTCAAAGGAAATATGAAATAACGCTGATTTTGTGTATAAAGAAATTTTTTTTTCCGCAAGAAATCATCGATATCTCGGTGTTCCGTTGAGATTTCCTCAATAAATATATCATTTTCGTAATCAGCGCGAAAAAATACATAAGATAGGATGGTCGAGAATTCGATTCCAGAGATTTCGATTTTTGCGAAAAATCGCATTTTTTGTAAGGTCCCGACCTTACAGAAATTGTCAATTTTTTCGAAAAATGAAAATCTTCGGAATTGGAATCTCGACCACCCTATCCGATGTATTTTTTTACGCTGATTCCGAAAAGCACGCTTATTTGGTCGAGATCTCAAAGGAAATATGAAATAACGCTGATTTTGTGTATAAAGAAATTTTTTTTCCCGCAAGAAATCATCGATATCTCGGTGTTCCGTTGAGATTTCCTCAATAAATATATCATTTTCGTAATCAGCGCGAAAAAATACATAAAATAGGATGGTCGAGAATTCGATTCCAGAGATTTCGATTTTTGCGAAAAATCGCATTTTCTGTAAGGTCCCGACCTTACAGAAATTGTCAATTTTTTCGAAAAATGAAAATCTTCGGAATTGGAATCTCGACCACCCTATCCGATGTATTTTTTTACGCTGATTCCGAAAAGCACGCTTATTTGGTCGAGATCTCAAAGGAAATATGAAATAACGCTGATTTTGTGTATAAAGAAATTTTTTTTCCCGCAAGAAATCATCGATATCTCGGTGTTCCGTTGAGATTTCCTCAATAAATATATCATTTTCGTAATCAGCGCGAAAAAATACATAAAATAGGATGGTCGAGAATTCGATTCCAGAGATTTCGATTTTTGCGAAAAATCGCATTTTCTGTAAGGTCCCGACCTTACAGAAATTGTCAATTTTTTCGAAAAATGAAAATCTTCGGAATTGGAATCTCGACCACCCTATCCGATGTATTTTTTTACGCTGATTCCGAAAAGCACGCTTATTTGGTCGAAATCTCAAAGGAAATATGAAATAACGCTGATTTTGTGTATAAAGAAATTTTTTTTCCCGCAAGAAATCATCGATATCTCGGTGTTCCGTTGAGATTTCCTCAATAAATATATCATTTTCGTAATCAGCGCGAAAAAATACATAAAATAGGATGGTCGAGAATTCGATTCCAGAGATTTCGATTTTTGCGAAAAATCGCATTTTTTGTAAGGTCCCGACCTTACAGAAATTGTCAATTTTTTCGAAAAATGAAAATCTTCGGAATTGGAATCTCGACCACCCTATCCGATGTATTTTTTTACGCTGATTCCGAAAAGCACGCTTATTTGTTCGAGATCTCAAAGGAAATATGAAATAACGCTGATTTTGTGTATAAAGAAATTTTTTTTCCGCAAGAAATCATCGATATCTCGGTGTTCCGTTGAGATTTCCTCAATAAATATATCATTTTCGTAATCAGCGCGAAAAAATACATAAGATAGGATGGTCGAGAATTCGATTCCAGAGATTTCGATTTTTGCGAAAAATCGCATTTTCTGTAAGGTCCCGACCTTACAGAAATTGTCAATTTTTTCGAAAAATGAAAATCTTCGGAATTGGAATCTCGACCACCCTATCCGATGTATTTTTTTACGCTGATTCCGAAAAGCACGGTTATTTGGTCGAAAACTCAAAGGAAATATGAAATAACGCTGATTTTGTGTATAAAGAATTTTTTTTTTCCGCAAGAAATCATCGATATCTCGGTGTTCCGTTGAGATTTCCTCAATAAATATATCATTTTCGTAATCAGCGCGAAAAAATACATAAGATAGGATGGTCGAGAATTCGATTCCAGAGATTTCGATTTTTGCGAAAAATCGCATTTTCTGTAAGGTCCCGACCTTACAGAAATTGTCAATTTTTTCGAAAAATGAAAATCTTCGGAATTGGAATCTCGACCACCCTATCCGATGTATTTTTTTACGCTGATTCCGAAAAGCACGGTTATTTGGTCGAAATCTCAAAGGAAATATGAAATAACGCTGATTTTGTGTATAAAGAAATTTTTTTTTCCGCAAGAAATCATCGATATCTCGGTGTTCCGTTGAGATTTCCTCAATAAATATATCATTTTCGTAATCAGCGCGAAAAAATACATAAGATAGGATGGTCGAGAATTCGATTCCAGAGATTTCGATTTTTGCGAAAAATCGCATTTTCTGTAAGGTCCCGACCTTACAGAAATTGTCAATTTTTTCGAAAAATGAAAATCTTCGGAATTGGAATCTCGACCACCCTATCCGATGTATTTTTTTACGCTGATTCCGAAAAGCACGGTTATTTGGTCGAAAACTCAAAGGAAATATGAAATAACGCTGATTTTGTGTATAAAGAATTTTTTTTTTCCGCAAGAAATCATCGATATCTCGGTGTTCCGTTGAGATTTCCTCAATAAATATATCATTTTCGTAATCAGCGCGAAAAAATACATAAGATAGGATGGTCGAGAATTCGATTCCAGAGATTTCGATTTTTGCGAAAAATCGCATTTTCTGTAAGGTCCCGACCTTACAGAAATTGTCAATTTTTTCGAAAAATGAAAATCTTCGGAATTGGAATCTCGACCACCCTATCCGATGTATTTTTTTACGCTGATTCCGAAAAGCACGGTTATTTGGTCGAAATCTCAAAGGAAATATGAAATAACGCTGATTTTGTGTATAAAGAAATTTTTTTTCCGCAAGAAATCATCGATATCTCGGTGTTCCGTTGAGATTTCCTCAATAAATATATCATTTTCGTAATCAGCGCGAAAAAATACATAAGATAGGATGGTCGAGAATTCGATTCCAGAGATTTCGATTTTTGCGAAAAATCTAAGGGGTATGCCTTAGATTTTTTGCAAAAATCGAAATCTCTGGAATCGAATTCTGGATCACCCTATCTTATGTATTTTTTTACGCTGATTCCGAAAAGCACGGTTATTTGGTCGAAATCTCAAAGGAAATATGAAATAACGCTGATTTTGTGTATAAAGAAATTTTTTTTTCCGCAAGAAATCATCGATATCTCGGTGTTCCGTTGAGATTTCCTCAATAAATATATCATTTTCGTAATCAGCGCGAAAAAATACATAAGATAGGATGGTCGAGAATTCGATTCCAGAGATTTCGATTTTTGCGAAAAATCTAAGGGGTATGCCTTAGATTTTTTGCAAAAATCGAAATCTCTGGAATCGAATTCTGGATCACCCTATGTTATGTATTTTTTTACGCTGATTCCGAAAAGCACGGTTATTTGGTCGAGATCTCAAAGGAAATATGAAATAACGCTGATTTTGTGTATAAAGAAATTTTTTTTCCCGCAAGAAATCATCGATATCTCGGTGTTCCGTTGAGATTTCCTCAATAAATATATCATTTTCGTAATCAGCGCGAAAAAATACATAAGATAGGATGGTCGAGAATTCGATTCCAGAGATTTCGATTTTTGCGAAAAATCGCATTTTCTGTAAGGTCCCGACCTTACAGAAATTGTCAATTTTTTCGAAAAATGAAAATCTTCGGAATTGGAATCTCGACCACCCTATCCGATGTATTTTTTTACGCTGATTCCGAAAAGCACGGTTATTTGGTCGAAATCTCAAAGGAAATATGAAATAACGCTGATTTTGTGTATAAAGAAATTTTTTTTTCCGCAAGAAATCATCGATATCTCGGTGTTCCGTTGAGATTTCCTCAATAAATATATCATTTTCGTAATCAGCGCGAAAAAATACATAAGATAGGATGGTCGAGAATTCGATTCCAGAGATTTCGATTTTTGCGAAAAATCGCATTTTCTGTAAGGTCCCGACCTTACAGAAATTGTCAATTTTTTCGAAAAATGATAATCTTCGGAATTGGAATCTCGACCACCCTATCCGATGTATTTTTTTACGCTGATTCCGAAAAGCACGGTTATTTGGTCGAAATCTCAAAGGAAATATGAAATAACGCTGATTTTGTGTATAAAGAAATTTTTTTTCCGCAAGAAATCATCGATATCTCGGTGTTCCGTTGAGATTTCCTCAATAAATATATCATTTTCGTAATCAGCGCGAAAAAATACATAAGATAGGATGGTCGAGAATTCGATTCCAGAGATTTCGATTTTTGCGAAAAATCGCATTTTCTGTAAGGTCCCGACCTTACAGAAATTGTCAATTTTTTCGAAAAATGAAAATCTTCGGAATTGGAATCTCGACCACCCTATCCGATGTATTTTTTTACGCTGATTCCGAAAAGCACGGTTATTTGGTCGAAATCTCAAAGGAAATATGAAATAACGCTGATTTTGTGTATAAAGAAATTTTTTTTTCCGCAAGAAATCATCGATATCTCGGTGTTCCGTTGAGATTTCCTCAATAAATATATCATTTTCGTAATCAGCGCGAAAAAATACATAAGATAGGATGGTCGAGAATTCGATTCCAGAGATTTCGATTTTTGCGAAAAATCTAAGGGGTATGCCTTAGATTTTTTGCAAAAATCGAAATCTCTGGAATCGAATTCTGGATCACCCTATCTTATGTATTTTTTTACGCTGATTCCGAAAAGCACGGTTATTTGGTCGAGATCTCAAAGGAAATATGAAATAACGCTGATTTTGTGTATAAAGACATTTTTTTTCTCGCAAGAAATCATCGATATCTCGGTGTTCCGTTGAGATTTCCTCAATAAATATATCATTTTCGTAATCAGCGCGAAAAAATACATAAGATAGGATGGTCGAGAATTCGATTCCAGAGATTTCGATTTTTGCGAAAAATCGCATTTTCTGTAAGGTCCCGACCTTACAGAAATTGTCAATTTTTTCGAAAAATGAAAATCTTCGGAATTGGAATCTCGACCACCCTATCCGATGTATTTTTTTACGCTGATTCCGAAAAGCACGGTTATTTGGTCGAAATCTCAAAGGAAATATGAAATAACGCTGATTTTGTGTATAAAGAAATTTTTTTTTCCGCAAGAAATCATCGATATCTCGGTGTTCCGTTGAGATTTCCTCAATAAATATATCATTTTCGTAATCAGCGCGAAAAAATACATAAGATAGGATGGTCGAGAATTCGATTCCAGAGATTTCGATTTTTGCGAAAAATCGCATTTTCTGTAAGGTCCCGACCTTACAGAAATTGTCAATTTTTTCGAAAAATGAAAATCTTCGGAATTGGAATCTCGACCACCCTATCCGATGTATTTTTTTACGCTGATTCCGAAAAGCACGGTTATTTGGTCGAAATCTCAAAGGAAATATGAAATAACGCTGATTTTGTGTATAAAGAAATTTTTTTTTCCGCAAGAAATCATCGATATCTCGGTGTTCCGTTGAGATTTCCTCAATAAATATATCATTTTCGTAATCAGCGCGAAAAAATACATAAGATAGGATGGTCGAGAATTCGATTCCAGAGATTTCGATTTTTGCGAAAAATCGCATTTTCTGTAAGGTCCCGACCTTACAGAAATTGTCAATTTTTTCGAAAAATGAAAATCTTCGGAATTGGAATCTCGACCACCCTATCCGATGTATTTTTTTACGCTGATTCCGAAAAGCACGCTTATTTGGTCGAAATCTCAAAGGAAATATGAAATAACGCTGATTTTGTGTATAAAGAAATTTTTTTTTCCGCAAGAAATCATCGATATCTCGGTGTTCCGTTGAGATTTCCTCAATAAATATATCATTTTCGTAATCAGCGCGAAAAAATACATAAGATAGGATGGTCGAGAATTCGATTCCAGAGATTTCGATTTTTGCGAAAAATCGCATTTTTTGTAAGGTCCCGACCTTACAGAAATTGTCAATTTTTTCGAAAAATGAAAATCTTCGGAATTGGAATCTCGACCACCCTATCCGATGTATTTTTTTACGCTGATTCCGAAAAGCACGCTTATTTGTTCGAGATCTCAAAGGAAATATGAAATAACGCTGATTTTGTGTATAAAGAAATTTTTTTTCCGCAAGAAATCATCGATATCTCGGTGTTCCGTTGAGATTTCCTCAATAAATATATCATTTTCGTAATCAGCGCGAAAAAATACATAAGATAGGATGGTCGAGAATTCGATTCCAGAGATTTCGATTTTTGCGAAAAATCGCATTTTCTGTAAGGTCCCGACCTTACAGAAATTGTCAATTTTTTCGAAAAATGAAAATCTTCGGAATTGGAATCTCGACCACCCTATCCGATGTATTTTTTTACGCTGATTCCGAAAAGCACGCTTATTTGGTCGAGATCTCAAAGGAAATATGAAATAACGCTGATTTTGTGTATAAAGAAATTTTTTTTCCCGCAAGAAATCATCGATATCTCGGTGTTCCGTTGAGATTTCCTCAATAAATATATCATTTTCGTAATCAGCGCGAAAAAATACATAAAATAGGATGGTCGAGAATTCGATTCCAGAGATTTCGATTTTTGCGAAAAATCGCATTTTCTGTAAGGTCCCGACCTTACAGAAATTGTCAATTTTTTCGAAAAATGAAAATCTTCGGAATTGGAATCTCGACCACCCTATCCGATGTATTTTTTTACGCTGATTCCGAAAAGCACGCTTATTTGGTCGAAATCTCAAAGGAAATATGAAATAACGCTGATTTTGTGTATAAAGACATTTTTTTTCCCGCAAGAAATCATCGATATCTCGGTGTTCCGTTGAGATTTCCTCAATAAATATATCATTTTCGTAATCAGCGCGAAAAAATACATAAAATAGGATGGTCGAGAATTCGATTCCAGAGATTTCGATTTTTGCGAAAAATCGCATTTTTTGTAAGGTCCCGACCTTACAGAAATTGTCAATTTTTTCGAAAAATGAAAATCTTCGGAATTGGAATCTCGACCACCCTATCCGATGTATTTTTTTACGCTGATTCCGAAAAGCACGCTTATTTGTTCGAGATCTCAAAGGAAATATGAAATAACGCTGATTTTGTGTATAAAGAAATTTTTTTTCCGCAAGAAATCATCGATATCTCGGTGTTCCGTTGAGATTTCCTCAATAAATATATCATTTTCGTAATCAGCGCGAAAAAATACATAAGATAGGATGGTCGAGAATTCGATTCCAGAGATTTCGATTTTTGCGAAAAATCGCATTTTCTGTAAGGTCCCGACCTTACAGAAATTGTCAATTTTTTCGAAAAATGAAAATCTTCGGAATTGGAATCTCGACCACCCTATCCGATGTATTTTTTTACGCTGATTCCGAAAAGCACGGTTATTTGGTCGAAAACTCAAAGGAAATATGAAATAACGCTGATTTTGTGTATAAAGAAATTTTTTTTTCCGCAAGAAATCATCGATATCTCGGTGTTCCGTTGAGATTTCCTCAATAAATATATCATTTTCGTAATCAGCGCGAAAAAATACATAAGATAGGATGGTCGAGAATTCGATTCCAGAGATTTCGATTTTTGCGAAAAATCGCATTTTCTGTAAGGTCCCGACCTTACAGAAATTGTCAATTTTTTCGAAAAATGAAAATCTTCGGAATTGGAATCTCGACCACCCTATCCGATGTATTTTTTTACGCTGATTCCGAAAAGCACGGTTATTTGGTCGAAATCTCAAAGGAAATATGAAATAACGCTGATTTTGTGTATAAAGAAATTTTTTTTTCCGCAAGAAATCATCGATATCTCGGTGTTCCGTTGAGATTTCCTCAATAAATATATCATTTTCGTAATCAGCGCGAAAAAATACATAAGATAGGATGGTCGAGAATTCGATTCCAGAGATTTCGATTTTTGCGAAAAATCGCATTTTCTGTAAGGTCCCGACCTTACAGAAATTGTCAATTTTTTCGAAAAATGAAAATCTGCGGAATTGGAATCTCGACCACCCTATCCGATGTATTTTTTTACGCTGATTCCGAAAAGCACGGTTATTTGGTCGAAATCTCAAAGGAAATATGAAATAACGCTGATTTTGTGTATAAAGAAATTTTTTTTCCGCAAGAAATCATCGATATCTCGGTGTTCCGTTGAGATTTCCTCAATAAATATATCATTTTCGTAATCAGCGCGAAAAAATACATAAGATAGGATGGTCGAGAATTCGATTCCAGAGATTTCGATTTTTGCGAAAAATCTAAGGGGTATGCCTTAGATTTTTTGCAAAAATCGAAATCTCTGGAATCGAATTCTGGATCACCCTATCTTATGTATTTTTTTACGCTGATTCCGAAAAGCACGGTTATTTGGTCGAGATCTCAAAGGAAATATGAAATAACGCTGATTTTGTGTATAAAGACATTTTTTTTCCCGCAAGAAATCATCGATATCTCGGTGTTCCGTTGAGATTTCCTCTATAAATATATCATTTTCGTAATCAGCGCGAAAAAATACATAAGATAGGATGGTCGAGAATTCGATTCCAGAGATTTCGATTTTTGCGAAAAATCGCATTTTCTGTAAGGTCCCGACCTTACAGAAATTGTCAATTTTTTCGAAAAATGAAAATCTTCGGAATTGGAATCTCGACCACCCTATCCGATGTATTTTTTTACGCTGATTCCGAAAAGCACGGTTATTTGGTCGAAATCTCAAAGGAAATATGAAATAACGCTGATTTTGTGTATAAAGAAATTTTTTTTTCCGCAAGAAATCATCGATATCTCGGTGTTCCGTTGAGATTTCCTCAATAAATATATCATTTTCGTAATCAGCGCGAAAAAATACATAAGATAGGATGGTCGAGAATTCGATTCCAGAGATTTCGATTTTTGCGAAAAATCTAAGGGGTATGCCTTAGATTTTTTGCAAAAATCGAAATCTCTGGAATCGAATTCTGGATCACCCTATGTTATGTATTTTTTTACGCTGATTCCGAAAAGCACGGTTATTTGGTCGAGATCTCAAAGGAAATATGAAATAACGCTGATTTTGTGTATAAAGAAATTTTTTTTCCCGCAAGAAATCATCGATATCTCGGTGTTCCGTTGAGATTTCCTCAATAAATATATCATTTTCGTAATCAGCGCGAAAAAATACATAAGATAGGATGGTCGAGAATTCGATTCCAGAGATTTCGATTTTTGCGAAAAATCGCATTTTCTGTAAGGTCCCGACCTTACAGAAATTGTCAATTTTTTCGAAAAATGAAAATCTTCGGAATTGGAATCTCGACCACCCTATCCGATGTATTTTTTTACGCTGATTCCGAAAAGCACGGTTATTTGGTCGAAATCTCAAAGGAAATATGAAATAACGCTGATTTTGTGTATAAAGAAATTTTTTTTTCCGCAAGAAATCATCGATATCTCGGTGTTCCGTTGAGATTTCCTCAATAAATATATCATTTTCGTAATCAGCGCGAAAAAATACATAAGATAGGATGGTCGAGAATTCGATTCCAGAGATTTCGATTTTTGCGAAAAATCTAAGGGGTATGCCTTAGATTTTTTGCAAAAATCGAAATCTCTGGAATCGAATTCTGGATCACCCTATGTTATGTATTTTTTTACGCTGATTCCGAAAAGCACGGTTATTTGGTCGAGATCTCAAAGGAAATATGAAATAACGCTGATTTTGTGTATAAAGAAATTTTTTTTCCCGCAAGAAATCATCGATATCTCGGTGTTCCGTTGAGATTTCCTCAATAAATATATCATTTTCGTAATCAGCGCGAAAAAATACATAAGATAGGATGGTCGAGAATTCGATTCCAGAGATTTCGATTTTTGCGAAAAATCGCATTTTCTGTAAGGTCCCGACCTTACAGAAATTGTCAATTTTTTCGAAAAATGAAAATCTTCGGAATTGGAATCTCGACCACCCTATCCGATGTATTTTTTTACGCTGATTCCGAAAAGCACGGTTATTTGGTCGAAATCTCAAAGGAAATATGAAATAACGCTGATTTTGTGTATAAAGAAATTTTTTTTTCCGCAAGAAATCATCGATATCTCGGTGTTCCGTTGAGATTTCCTCAATAAATATATCATTTTCGTAATCAGCGCGAAAAAATACATAAGATAGGATGGTCGAGAATTCGATTCCAGAGATTTCGATTTTTGCGAAAAATCGCATTTTCTGTAAGGTCCCGACCTTACAGAAATTGTCAATTTTTTCGAAAAATGAAAATCTTCGGAATTGGAATCTCGACCACCCTATCCGATGTATTTTTTTACGCTGATTCCGAAAAGCACGGTTATTTGGTCGAAATCTCAAAGGAAATATGAAATAACGCTGATTTTGTGTATAAAGAAATTTTTTTTTCCGCAAGAAATCATCGATATCTCGGTGTTCCGTTGAGATTTCCTCAATAAATATATCATTTTCGTAATCAGCGCGAAAAAATACATAAGATAGGATGGTCGAGAATTCGATTCCAGAGATTTCGATTTTTGCGAAAAATCTAAGGGGTATGCCTTAGATTTTTTGCAAAAATCGAAATCTCTGGAATCGAATTCTGGATCACCCTATCTTATGTATTTTTTTACGCTGATTCCGAAAAGCACGGTTATTTGGTCGAGATCTCAAAGGAAATATGAAATAACGCTGATTTTGTGTATAAAGACATTTTTTTTCCCGCAAGAAATCATCGATATCTCGGTGTTCCGTTGAGATTTCCTCAATAAATATATCATTTTCGTAATCAGCGCGAAAAAATACATAAGATAGGATGGTCGAGAATTCGATTCCAGAGATTTCGATTTTTGCGAAAAATCGCATTTTCTGTAAGGTCCCGACCTTACAGAAATTGTCAATTTTTTCGAAAAATGAAAATCTTCGGAATTGGAATCTCGACCACCCTATCCGATGTATTTTTTTACGCTGATTCCGAAAAGCACGGTTATTTGGTCGAAATCTCAAAGGAAATATGAAATAACGCTGATTTTGTGTATAAAGAAATTTTTTTTTCCGCAAGAAATCATCGATATCTCGGTGTTCCGTTGAGATTTCCTCAATAAATATATCATTTTCGTAATCAGCGCGAAAAAATACATAAGATAGGATGGTCGAGAATTCGATTCCAGAGATTTCGATTTTTGCGAAAAATCGCATTTTCTGTAAGGTCCCGACCTTACAGAAATTGTCAATTTTTTCGAAAAATGAAAATCTTCGGAATTGGAATCTCGACCACCCTATCCGATGTATTTTTTTACGCTGATTCCGAAAAGCACGGTTATTTGGTCGAAATCTCAAAGGAAATATGAAATAACGCTGATTTTGTGTATAAAGAAATTTTTTTTTCCGCAAGAAATCATCGATATCTCGGTGTTCCGTTGAGATTTCCTCAATAAATATATCATTTTCGTAATCAGCGCGAAAAAATACATAAGATAGGATGGTCGAGAATTCGATTCCAGAGATTTCGATTTTTGCGAAAATTATTTATTCTAATTATTTGTTCTAAAGTCACAAATTGCAATATCTAATTTTTGCATGTGAAAATATGTAAGTAGCATTAAAAGTGCCATAAAGAATCCAGCAAAGTTTAAAAATCTGCACCAAAATAAAAGTTATTAAGAAATAATTAGGATTTACTGAAGACATGGTTTTGTTCAAAAACTACGTTTTGAAAGATTGCTCCTCATATGTTCTATATACAAAAAATATATAATCCATATAAATCTTTTCTACCATTACGTACACATTCCGTACGTAAGTTCTTCTCAAATTATTTTAATAAAAATGCAACGGTAACGAGAATTCGCAAGATTGCAGTCCTACACGATTTCCGCGATAAAAAAAGTGAGACGGAGCGAGGCGAAGAAGCAAGAAATAAAGGGAGACGCGACTCAGACGCGCAGCGCTTGCATCCGGGACAAGGTTCTGACGGATCTCGACGTCGAGTCTTCGCGCACCTCTGGGAAATCATCGACCTCCGTGACCCCCATCTGCGGACCACCGATACCACCCCCTTCGACCGCCGCATCCTCCTCTCGATCTGACTTTTCAGCCGCAAAAGCGGCCTTCGTCTATACTCGAAAACCAATTACACGATCGAACGTACCCTTGTTTCCCATCCATGGATCGGAAGCGAAACGAGTAGGTACACGGAGAAGAAGGATTGGTAATTTTTACAGTGAATCTCTCAGTAGCAGGGCTCCTCGAGATGAAACATTGAATTTTTTAATAGACACGCAGTGGACTTTTTAGAGTTCGTTGCAGCATAAATCCATAAATAACTGGCACATATTAAGGGGAGATTGCCACAGAGAAAAATAAAATGTAGCATTTACAAAGTCTGTGGTAAATTTCGGGGCAAGGCCGATTTATTGTTACAATAACTACAATTCTAGTAAAAATTTTAGTAAAATTTGTAAATACATCGACTTCGCGTCGCGGCTTCTATAATTACATATAGGTATAATATATTTATTCAACGTAATAATTTTTTGTCACAGAAAAATTTATTTTATTGAAATTTCAAATTAATATATTTTGTTTGATGTTATTTGCTTTTTACGGTGAAGAAGGCATCTCGAATAAGTAAATACATCGACTTCGCGTCGCGGCTTTTATAATTATGTATTTATTTGACGTAATAATTTTTTGTCGCGGAAGAATTTGTTTTATTCAAATAGCAAATTACTTCGTTTAATATTATTTACTTGTTACAGTGAAAAAGTCTTCCCGAATCAATAAATCGACTTCGCGTCGCGGCTTCTATAATTATATACCTACATATTTATTCGACATAATAATTTTTTGTCAGTAGAATTTTTTTTATTGAAATTTCAAATTATTTTGTTTAATGTTATTTGCTTTTTACGGTGAAGAATGCTTCTCGAATAAGTACATCAACTTCGCGTCGCGGCTTCTATAATTATGTATTATATTTAGTCGACGTTTGCAAACGGTATAGGTATACAGCAAACAGCATCAGCGTGTGTACCTAATAGCCGTGCTTATCGCGCGTTCGATCGTCGAGTTTGCGCGGCATTCCTAGACGACGAGCGTATATCTATCTATATATATATAAAAATGAATGTTTGTCTGTCTGTCTGTCTGTCTGTATGTATGTCTCTTATGCCTTCCTAAACCGTTCATCCGATTGCCATGAAATGTTGGGAAATGGTTGGACGCATGCCCGCAATGGTTTCTGAGTTAGTAAATCTTATACAGGGTGTTCAAAAAGTCACGGTACGGCCTATTATCTCAGCGGGAAAACATTTTAGAGAAAAATGTTTAATACAAAACTTTAAGGATTTTCCCTTGGCTACCCAGTGGTCGTATTGGATTTGACCTTGACCGTGACCTTTAAGGTAATATCAAATGCCTTCCTAAACCGTTCATCCGATTGCGATGAAACTTTGGGGAATGGTTGGACGCATGCCTGCGAAGGTTTCTGAGTTAGTAAATCTTATACAGGGTGTTCAAAAAGTACCGGTACGGATGATTATTATGCCTTGCTAAACCATTCATCCGATTGCGATTAAACTTTGGGGAATGGTTGGACGCATGCCCGCGAAGATTTCTGAGTTAGTAAATCTTATACAGGGTGTTCAAAAAGTACCGGTACGGATGATTATTATGCCTTCCTAAACCGTTCATCCGATTGCGATGAAACTTTGGGGAATGGTTGAACGCATGCCCGCGAAGGTTTCTGAGTTAGTAAATCTTATAAGATAATCTTATACAGGGTGTTCAAAAAGTCTAGGCACAGCTGATTATCTCAGCGGGAAATCATTTTAGAGAAAAACGTTTAATATAAAACTTTTAGGATTTTTCCCTGGCTACCCAATGGTCATATTGGATTTGACATTGACAATGACCTTCTAGGTAAAATTGATTTTTTTAAATCCGAACCTCTATTTTATATACCGAAATGGAAAGAGCGGGAAATTTCACGTTCAAATATGTCCTTGACCATTATTTCCATGTGACCTTTATGGTCAGCGGAGGTCAAATTGAGGTCAAATACAGTTCGGCTTCGTACCATGAAAGCTATGGGCCCTATACAAATTTTTTTTGATAGTAGGATTTAGGATTTTTTAGTGGCTGTACAATGGTGATATTGTATTTGACCTTGACCATGACCTTCATTTAGAATCTCTTACATCTGACATAATATTCCAAATCAGTTACACGAAAAACCCCTTAGTGCCAACCAAATTTAATCGAGGTAACAATCATCACTGGCAAATTCAAAGGCGAAGACGTCCTCATTCACGCATACCTATGATTTCCAACGATTTAACATTCGAATTCAAGCGGCTCCAGTTCCCTTTGCGTCTTGCTTTTACTATTACCATCAACAAATCACAAGGTCAATCGTTGACTATTGCTGGCTTAAATTTGGAAAATTCATGTTTTTCACACGGCCAATTGTATGTGGCTTGCTCCAGAGTTGGCACACCGAAAAATTTACACGTTTTTACTCCAAATAAAAAAATAAAAAACATTGTCTATCCGCCGACCTTAAGATAATTTAATAAAAGAAATATACTTTCCAATTTAAATTAAATACATGTGTCTTTTTAGCGGAGCATGGCTCCCTACCTATGCGTACAGATATTTGCTAAAAATTCATTAAATGACGACCAAAATCAATCCACAATCTACCCGTGCGAAGCCGGGACGGGCTGCTAGTACTTAAATAATTGGCGCGACGTTTGCCCCTCAAAAAAATAAGAATGAGATAGTAAAACGGAAGGAGAGCTTTTCCACAAATTTGGTATTTGTGTAAAAGAAATATGCATATTTTTAAATTCAATTTATAATCCGTATCAAATACATTATCACACGAAAAATAAAATATCCGACGAAATAGTCATTCGTGAAGTTATAAATGCTTTTCTCTGTACAAGATTGTGACGTCATCGAAAGACAGACAGAAGCACTTATGTCAAGAAACGAGTGCAAAGGGGATAGCCTTACAAGACGATGACGTCAGTAGTCGAAAAATTTAGTCGTAGTCTGATGCTTTTAATGCTTCATTCGACCTACCATTGGCCTACTCAGCCTGTAAGTTCCTCTTTTGAACCTAAAGTTGGATAAAATAGCCAATAACGGATCATTTTTAGGCTCAACGGAGAACTTGGGTTCTCGAGTCGAAATTTTAAACTACTATGTTAAGTTTATAATAAGTAAGTTTTCCATTAATCGAAGCCCTACGTTAAATATAAAAATGGTCCATTATTATTAATAAGCTTAAAAACGATATTTAATAATGCAGATATCCTTAGTCGAAAAAACGTAGAAAAACTCAGCCTGTAAGTCCCTCTTTTGAACATAAAGTTGGATAAAATGGTTAATAACGAACCATTTTTAGATTTAACGTAGGACTTCGATTAATGGCAAATTTACAAAGGAAATTTACAATGAAAAAAATAGGACCGAAAATGAAAGCTGAAAAAATACGGGGTAAATAATATTGTTAAAATTTTTCGAATCTGCAAAAAGAATTTTAGGGAGAATATTTCCTCGAAGCTCTGTGTCGAGCGAGTGCGACGTGTAGCATACGAAATTTCGTGGAACACGCGTGAGATCGAACATCGTCGCGTATGGACGCTTTTACTCGTGTTTACGAGATCGCGCGTGGACCGCGACAAGCGAGGAAATACGAGCACGCGCGCGCGCGCGCGTCGGCGGGTGAGACTCTGACGGCGAACCTTTTATCGCACGCTCCCCGTCGTTACATCGACCTCGCGACTACGGGGAATCAATGATTCCCCCGCGACGCGGACGATAAATCATCGCCACGCGTGAAAATAGAAATACACCGAGTGCGTGAATAATGTGGCCGCGCCTATGAGACAAAGTAAGAGGCGACTGCGGAAGAGGGATGGTCTTATTATTCGGAGCAAAGCAGGAATTTGATGGATCGAGCGTCGAACTATCATACGCTTCCTTCTCTACTTCCCCGAATTCGATTTTGGGGCAGAACTGTCGCCAGACGTGAGTTTAAATTCATGTATTAATTGCTCCAAAAAACGTATAACCGAGTAATAGCTTTTATATACATATATACATATGTACATACGAATATACCCATCGCTATATATTGATAAAAAATTTAATAAGTTGATATGAGAAAAAATTATTTGGTTCGATCAAGTGATATATGGTCATCGGCTGTATAGTAAGTGTTTGACATAGAATGAAGCCACTAATGTAGTAAAAAGATACGAACTGGAAATATATAATACAAGATGCATAAATCAATCAAGTATTTAGTTAAAAAATAACATTTTTCTAAAAATCGAAGTCTCCGGAATCGATCGCTCCACCACTTTATCTTATGCATTTTATTGCGTCAATTGCGAAAGTCACGGTTACTTTTTCAATATTTGGGAAATATAAGATATCGATGGTTTTACTTATGAAAACATTATATTTCCATACAAAATTATCAATATCCCACAAGCAGTATGCATCACTATCACATTCCACGGTGGAACATAGAACTAATTGTTCTCGGTAACGTTAGAGTAAAAAATACATAATTAACAGAGTCGCTTATTTTATCTCGATTATCGGTAAAAACCATCACGATGTCTCGTGAAGCAAGGAAAACTGAAACTAATCTGACCTGTTGCGTTAGCTTCGAAAGTAGGGCGTCGCCCTCGGACCTCTCACGCCTTTCGTACGTTTGATAGTAAACCAGGCGCTCTTCTAAATGAATGAATCGAATGACAAGTGAGAAACTCTACACTCCTATATACAAAAAAAAGTATTAGTAAAATTAATTAAACAGTAGAATCAGAGGTAAAATGCTAAAGTAAAATTACTTGAAATAATTGCTTAATTAGAGCAAGAAAAATTCGGTTGGAGGGAGCAATATTTAATTCTATGAACAGCAATGATCTACGAAGAATTGAGTTTCTTTTTCTCCGATCAAAGAATAGTTGAAATAACTAAATATTTAGTTCACCACACCCATAGCTCTATTATTTAGTCGATCCGATTCATTTTTCTTTATATACTGCATTTCTTAATTTCTGGTTAAAATGTAATTTCCAAACTGATTGCGTTCCAAAATTAAGACTGTTAGTGGAAAGGGAGTTTGTTTAGAAGTTAAATCATAATTAAAGATAAGGGAGGAAAAATTGAGAAAAAACACAGTACACTCTGTCGAAGTCGAGCTTTTCGTGCTACGAGCAACGACGAAAGCTTTTCTGCTTCCGTCATATCGAGCTTCTCGTCATGCGAAATATTAGATGATTTCCCAGAACGAAGAGGGATCACTTCCTTTTCATTCCTGATGTAAGTGATTCCACGTGACAATACCACTCGATATAATAACACCGGGTCATATTTCCTATAGGCCTTTCTTAAAAGTATAGGTACTTCCGGCATCGAGCCTGCCATCACACTGGACCGATTCAATAGCAATAAGGAGAAGTAGTAAAGAAAAACATAATACATGTCTATCGATAAACCAACAAGTAGAGATGAAAGCGTCAGGGATACTTTTGCACAAAGTCAGAAAAAAAGAGAGTTAACTCGAGCACACAAAAAGAAATCCCTTTCACTGCCCCTTAGCATGCAATTTCTCAAGAGTAAATCGGATTAACATCTACAGGAATTTGACGAGGAAAGCTTTCCTGCTTCCGTTACCAAGCCTCCCGTGATGCCAAAGATCCGACGATTCGACGTAGCGCAGAGGGGAGAGATTCCTTTTCCTTTCCGACGCGAGTAATCTTACGTGACGACGCAGTTTAATAGCGATAGATGAGAAATC
The DNA here is from genome assembly GCA_963678675.1 of Xiphydria camelus. Classification (NCBI taxonomy): domain Eukaryota; kingdom Metazoa; phylum Arthropoda; class Insecta; order Hymenoptera; family Xiphydriidae; genus Xiphydria; species Xiphydria camelus. The sequence continues at coordinate 17,377,629 of OY783199.1, read as the reverse complement.
GAAGTCATTTATGTGTAAATGTAAATTGTTTTAAATGTAAAAAGAAACCTTTTCACTATTTCCCTCTGTAGCTAATTTTTCGGAAGGAAATAGAATTAACTTCTACGAGAATTTTTATGTAGATGGATTAGACTTATCAAAGGGGTTCCAGCTGAAGGTGAAGTTCGATTAATTCAAATTAGCACTGGCACAAACTTCCTATACGCGTGGATTATATACATTTATACAATTCGTTCCTCGTGCCAACCCCGTTACGCGGAATGCTGAACAAAAATAATGAACCACGCCCTCTTTCTAGTAACGTTCTTATATCTGATCAATAATTTGAAAATTATTCGCAAGTATCAAATAATTGTCCGTATTATAATTCGTTCGTCTACGACATTAAGAAAAATAATTTGTCGATCCAAGTAACCATTAACATGAATAATGCCAAGAACACATTTATTTAAGTTAAACACATTGTCGTTGAATCAACCCGGGTCGAGTTTTTTGACCTGGGAAGTCTTGGGAAGTCCCCGGGACGAGTTTTTTTGTACTGGCGAGACCTAAAGTTTTCGCTGCATATCTTGCAGCTCTCGCGGCTTTATGTGCAGCAAATGCTGCTTCGGCAGCTGCAACTGATGCTTTGAGAGCTTCAGCTGAAGCTTTTACTGCAGCTACAGTAGCTGCACCGGCTGCAAAATGGCTGTATTTGCTAGTCGTTGATCTTGCGGCGGCGGCGGCTGTGTCGGTGATCGAGTTGGTGATGGCGCCAACGACGGCGGTGGTGGCGAAGACGGCGATAGCTGTTGCCATTAGTATATATTATTCGAATTAAGAGTAGGTACGAATCAAGCGTGGATTCGTTCAAGTCACTGAACATACACTTGTCTTAGATAAATATGTTCTTGGCGCTATTTATGTCGACAGTTACTTAGGTAGATCGACAAATTGTTCTTCCTCACTCATGCCCATTTCGAGGCCTTTTCCAGCCTATTCTTAGATCGTAAGATGGCATTTTTTCCCGCGTGACATCGATCAAGAGTCCGCAGGCTGTCAAAAGGTTGCTTAGTCCGAAGTGAGTCCTTTTTCCAAACTGATAAACGCAACGTGAAATGAGCCGTGTATACTTCTGTTTGTTTTGCTTTGAGAAATGGGCATTCGTGAGAAAAAATAGTATATGTCATTCGGCTGAAATCCTCGGATTTTTAAGGCTGTGTTTAGGTCGTAGCACGAGGCATGGTGGAGGGACGAGGCTGATCGCCTTTCGCGAGCCTCGTCCTCCCACCGGTATGTGGTATTCGTGCTACGACCTAATTAAACACAGTCTGAAAAAACCTCGGATTTCCGCCTAACGACATAAGATACTATTTCTCAATGAATGACTCTATAGGTTCGTTGATTATCTGAGAAATGGAATTCTGTGAATTCTGAAAACTGGAACGAGCTACACTTAGCCATAGTCAAATTTGGAGCCAGATTCACTGGAGCCTTGAAGCTAACCATAAAAAATCATACAGTCCACGTGATCGTCTAAAATGCTACTAATTTGTAGAGGAAAAAATGTGTATTATTGTACAATACGTTACCGAGTATCGCACTTAAAGAGATTCGAGATGAACGAAATTCGTATTACAGGTGCATACCGCGATAATTAAGCTATAAATGCACATAACAATATACAATTTGCCATTCAATGCACACGCGAGGCTCTGGTTACATGAGCAAGACGTATCGGGACGGAAATTGGCTTAGAAATTAGTTCGCAGTTATCGTCGAATCGTGGCAAACCGCGTCGGTTTCACAGCAACACGTAGGTGGGTACTCGCATCTCGGTATGTGCATAAATTGTGGTACGTATCCATGGTTACATTACTACATATATCGACCAGTATTGTCAGCATCCTCGACACTCTCTATTCACCTTTACGTACATAATATGTACCTCCGAGTACCAGCCCGACGGAAGCACGCCACAGTGCTCTGTTTCGAGGAAACTCGATTCGTAGCTCGTATATTAATACTTGATTCTCCGGTTTGATGCGCATAATTCCCCGGCCACATTTGACGCAGATAATGGAACGAAAGTATTTTTGCAAGTTATACAAATTATAAGATGAAGTAATTGTGTTCCTAAAATTAAATTTTAAATATCTACGTACTATATAAATACGTGTTCACAGGTACGTCCAGCCCCCTGCAACTCTACGTTTCGCATGACCACACCGTTGTCGCCAACCGCGTGGTGGCGCAGTGTTGCTGGCCCGGCTGAAAGCGGGCGAATGAGGTGTGAATGATGGGACTTGAGTGCAATCAGTGCAATGAAGCATTATTCCATTTTGTAATAAATATGTAGGGATAAGGAATTTTATGAAGTAATAGAAATAGTCCAGTAAATGTTCGAACGAATTTTATATGAGCCAGCGTAGCCAACAGCCAGCAGTCAGCAGCAGCCAACACAGGGCCAGCGATAAGGCGCCACGTAGCGGATTAGTACGACTGGCGACAAAGCGTGGTCAAAGATATCTAATGGGAATATATATACGTGTAAGTTGCAGGGGGCTGGGTACGTCTTTATAAGAATGCGTTTCTAATTGTAAGATCTACCAGTACCTATTAATGGAAGTATGTGTAATGAGCGCGAGATGGTAACTGTAACGTCCTAACGTAGCCGTTTTCATGGAATAAAACGCAGCGGCGAGTAAAGCGATAGAATAAGAGGAATCAAATAGCGACGAGCAAGCCCGCTACGAAGACCGGAATGCCGACTCCGCACCGATCCAAAACTGCACCGCGAGTAACACGAACCCTCGCGCAAGGCGAAGGCGCGAAAACCTACACGTGCCACCTGCGTAGCATTAAAGGAAATGCACCAGTGAAAAACAAGACGCCAAGAGATCATCGGTGAGCCGCTGACAGGAAGAAGCTCCATGATTCAACGCATTCCTTCTCCTTCCCCTTTTCAACATCAGGAAGGATCCCCACCCGGGACGAAGTCTAACGGCATATATAAGGAGAATCCTGGACACCGGCAGAGCTTTTTGCCTTTTGCCTTTTAGCTTTTGGTCTTTTGTCTTTTTCCTCGAGTAACGCGTGTTCCGTTCTAAATAAAGAAGTTCCGAGACTGTGATTTGTGGAAACCTCCATTTCTATCCCTGTCGTGCTACCTACCAAGGAGAGAGCGCACCCCTTTCGATCCACCCCTCGGAGCAAGGATCCCACGGCCGACAGGAGGAGGAAGAGAGAGAGAGAGAGAGATCGAAGGACAAAGAAAGGTTAGTAGGAACAGAATATTCTTTTGCGATATAAAATGTCCTGAGTGTATCGATGATCCCTATTGTTTTCCCCGAATTGATAGTTAGTAGTAAATCTAGTTGTCCATGACGTGACATAACCAACGATATTTTCTCCACCATCCCAATACCGCAGATTCCCATTAAAGAGGATTACCAGCCACGGAGTAACTCAAACGATGCACTGAAGCTCGTATTTCAGAGAAATCCTTGTATCACATCGCATAAACTTCGCCTCGGCGAAGCTTGCCTATCATTACGTCGAGAACGGGAGGCTTCCACAGACTAGAAATTCTCCCCTGTATCTCGCATCTCCGCTATGCCCTTCCTCATTTCGCTCCCTACGTACTTCTATTCGTTTATATTCCAAACGTAAATCCCTTCTCTTCCTTCCCTCTCTCACCCTCATTCACATCATTCTTCACAAGACACGCGACAAAACGGAAAGCGACACGATGATCGATGACACCCGTCGACTTCGCGTGTTACTTATCTAATTTCTCCCTTCGCGCGCGGGGGAGTCACCGTATAACGAGGCACTTTTTATGGGCCGTGCATGCGGTAAATTTCGTGGACGCTTAAACGACGAAGACGACAGCGACACCCCTGTCCGTTTGTTGGGACCTCGTATATCATGTACATACACGCTTCACGACAATAGTGCTGAGATATTCGGCAAGGGTGTGGAAGGGGTTACAGTGTGTATCGCGGATATTGCACCGAGGGAGGCGCTAAGTGCTCGTGCCGTTGACCTCCTTTCGTTCTCGTAACCTCGTGCGCCTCGTCTGAGTGCGACGCGGAGTCTCCCAAGAAAGGGGGATGTTTCTCGAACCTCTCAACGTATAGAGGAGGAGGGGTTCGACGGGTAACCAACTTCGCGCGAATCGTTTTGATCGATGGCAGCGTGAAATGTAATTAGGACGTCCTCGAAAAATCGACGAACGGGAATCTCGTGTCGGCGGCTAAGTGCAGATGTATCGCTATACTATGGCGCGTCGGTGCAACGAACGACCTCTTCCGAGATACATCGCTACGATGAATTTAAATGCGCAATTGACACATTATAGATGTGAGGATCGCGCGAAGATGTACCATATAGGTACACAGAGAAAAAGGATTAGTTGGATCCACTTAAAATGACTTGGGGGTCGAAAGTAATTATTTATTTATATCAATGAAATATTTTATAATAATACATCAGTGTAAAATATCTTTCTTGCAATCATGTAGAATAGTATGTGATTGCAAAGAAAAAATATCAAATTAATATGAAAAAAGATCTAATTGATGTAAATAAATAATTACTTGCGACTATAATTATCAGTAGTTCCACACAGAGAAAAGGAATTAATTGGACCTACTGAAAATTACTTTCGGGGTCGCAAGTAATTATTTATTTATGTAAATGAAATTTTTTAATAGATCAATTTGATATCTCTTCCTTACAATCACGTGGAATAGTATGTGATTACAAGAAATAAATATCAAATTCATACGAAAAGAAGATCAAATTGATGTAAATAAATAATTACTTGCTACCCCGCAAGTAATTTTTAGTAGATTCAATTAATCATTTTTCTCTGTGCAACTAATTTTTTTTTCTCTATGTACGTATCTTTTCGCGTGAGAACCCAGTCAGACATTCCTGAAGCACAGGATGTGTCTAATTAAAGATGCTTTCGATTTTTTAAATTTTTACGAAAAATTAACAGAAATAATTCGTTTCTTATAAATAGCAAATGATACATTAAAGTAATTTGTCACCTTAGTTGTATTTTATAAAATTTATTTTGCGTAATAAATGTACGCAAAATTTAACTTACCAAATCACAATAATAATGTGCAAAATTTACTCATTATTTTCGAAGAATAATTCCATCATTTGATTAAATAAAAAATAGTACCAAGGGAGGACTCATAAAACATACAGCTGATGCTGCACGTAGTGATCTATATCAGTCACGTGTAATTGATCGATAGAAAAATTATCGTACCACTCCTTGTCTTCCGTTTTACGCCACGATGCACGCGACTATAAAAAATCTCGTCGTTAACGAGGATCGAGTATGACTTCGTTTACGGGAAATCTTTAACGCGCTGCATCCCTCCTACCCCTTCCTTCCTCCTTGTAAATGACCCCCAGCCACTTGCCAGCACCCCGGTAATCCGTTTAAGGGCCCGGGCACACAGAGCGCGGTCAGCGTTCCGCGTTCCGCGTTCTGCGTTCTTTGTAATGAATGGAGTTACAAGTAACAACACGCACTGCCAGCGGTCAGACCGCTGCGGTCAACGAGAACTTTTGCGTTCTGGCGTTCTATTCACAGAAAGACAGAGAACGCGTGAACGCTATGTCGGAAACAGAAAAATTAACTGAATTAGTTTGCGAAAGACGTTTGTTATATGACATACGAAAATAAATAAGAAATCGTTCTTCATCGTCAAGCAATTCAGCAAAAAGAGTATGAAATTCTTCTTCGTCTTCTCGCTTGCTGTTTATTGGGTGCACCCAGTGTTTCCTTTTTCTTTTTCTCCTGGTCGCTTCCAGGCTCCACAAAAGCAATGCTTCTTCTTCGTCGGAAGACAAACTATCTGAGAGCATGTTTCACGCACAATATTTTGAACAAAACTGGAACGCTGGTTAATTGACCGCCGCCTGTGTGCCGTCGGAACGCAGAACTCTGAACGCAGAACGCTGAACGCAGAGCGCGGTCAGCGTTCCGCGTTCTGCGTTCTGCGTTCTTTGTAATGAATGGAGTTACAAGTAACAACACGCACTGCCAGCGGTCAGACCGCTGCGGTCAACGAGAACTCTTGCGTTCTGGCGTTCTATTCACAGAAAGACAGAGAACGCGTGAACGCCATGTCGGAAACAGAAAAATTAAATGAATTAGTTCGCGAAAGACGTTTGTTATATGACATACGAAAATAAATAAGAAATCGTTCTTCATCGTCAAGCAATTCAGCAAAAAGAGTATGAAATTCTCCTTTGTCTTCTCGCTTGCTGTTTATTGGGTGCACCCAGTGTTTCCTTTTTCTTTTTCTCCTGGTCGCCTCCAGGCTCCACAAAAGCAATGCTTCTTCTTCGTCGAAAGACGAACTATCTGAAAGCATGTTTCACGCATAATATTTTGAACAAAACTGGAACGCTGGTTAATTGACCGCCGCCTGTGTGCCGTCGGAACGCAGAACTCTGAACGCAGAACGCTGAACGCAGAACGCGGAACGCCAGACCGCGCTCTGTGTGCCCGGGCTCTAAAAGATCCTCTCTTATCTTCCACCCCTTTCCAGCGACGAGAACCTTCGGCGGGGTCTCGCTTGTAATCCATCTAAGGGTTCACCGGTTGCTCTTTATTATTATACGCATAGGGTGTGTTCGAATGGTGATTCATATCTCGTTGAATTTTCAGGACTGTAGAAAATCGAATAGCCCTTGTTATACATTTACTGCGAATAATGGTCAGACTCGAAATCAAGAATGTTTTTTAATTGCAGAAAGCAAAACAAATTAATAAACAAAAATCGTATTTTATTCCTATAGAAGGTTTTAGTCGCCTCGAGAATATTTATAGTCGGGTTAGTTGGGGTAAAAGTGGAATAAACGCCCCCCGGTCTCCATTTAACTAAGGATGTAATCATATCGAAACGCAGATATATGAACAATTTAGAGCTGCTTTTTTATAATAAATATACAGACACGTATTTTTTTATTTAAACTTTTCTTCGGCATCTGCGTTGAATTTCAAGATAATCGATTTTGAACTTACTCTTCCTCTATTATTTTGTATTAGGTACTATTTTATATGTATAAATTTCATGGAAAGAAGATTCAATAAGTTGAACTGTTTCAGCATCGCGAAGCATAAAAATATCCCGAGATTAAATTCACGACGAATGTTTCAGAGGTATAACTGAAAATACGTGGAGCATAAACAGATATAAGCGTTCCGAAATATCCTTTCTCGGATATCCCGTAGATTCCAGTGACATTCCTGACGATCCTTCTCTTTTGCCTCACACAGGAGTATAGATATACTCGACGCGTCTATTGATCATTTCATTCTCATTGACGAATTCTTCCCATCGCCCTATATGTATCAATTTTCTCTTACTATAATTCCTATATAGATACGTATCCTTAGGATTAATTATTATGTACTGAGAAAAAACACTTGGTCAATTTAATAAAAATCCTGGAGATGATAACCAAACCATTTAGTGGAATATGGACCTTGCTCCATCTATTTGGCTAAACACTAACCATTATTTCGGTTAGAATAACTATATACATTTAACTAGATACGTTTTATCATTCTAACCTAATTATTTTTCTTAGTGTATCTTTCATACCATGGAAAATGCACTATACCTACATACTCTTATATGCAAAATAATTTAGAGATGAATGGTAAAAGAGGAGAAATAATATAAACTGGAGCAACATTAATAAGGCTTTAAGGAAGAATCAGAGAAGATTTATACAGGTACACAATTCTCCCTTCCATATAGATTAAACAAACTTCCCCTACTAACAGTTAAACCAGAATTAACCAGACTCCACGTTTCCCGGATTGACTCAATGGGCATCGAAGCTCTTACCACGACTATTAAAGTCTCATCTACAGCAGCCACCCCCAAGATTTCCAACGTTCTTTCCGATATTGAAAATCTATGGTAAACCAACCCTCTATCAAACGCCGGAAAAACTTAGCGGTCTGACGTATTACCCAAAATATTATACCACGTATCACGGAACATGGGGGACCCTTGAGATTGGTTTTACGACGGGGTGTCAGGGATAACACAAAGGGTGTGCGGGTAGTATAAAAGCGTTTCGCCAGACGTATCCCTTTAGGTATCCAAGGAGAGTCGAATGTTTTATCTCGAAGCTCCTTGTATCCCTCGACGGGCAGGTAGATACATACATATGTGCTCGGATGTGTCCGGCAGTCACGTAGTCGTCGTTAGAGTCTCGTTATACGAACTTCCCGACAGGTACTTTATCCCTCCCACGCGTTGTTGTCACCGGTACTAAATATGTGATCGTTTAGCGACACTTTCGCTTCTTCGGAAATGAATAAAGAGGGGTGAGCGAAATAACGGCCAAGAGAACGTGTGTCTTTCGCAATGGCGACTAAAATCGACGATATAAAGGCGAGGGAGAGGAAGAGGAAGAGGAAGCAGAAGAAAATTATAGAACGAGGCGTTATTTCCCTGCTCTCAAAACGTCGCTTTGTTAGATTTTAAAGAATTCTGAACCAGAAGTGACTGACGTGTTTACGAGAGCTTCAACCCGGTCGCCCACGAGTGCAGTGTGGGCGACGTTTCGCAATCGAGTTATTGAATTCAGTCTTCCGCTAAGTATTACCGTCGAAAACACGTTGAGAGGGCGTGAAAGAAGTTCTTTTATATTTTTGTATGCGAGAATATTCTTGTATATCGATTGAATGAGAATTCTAAATAACGAAATTCCTTCGTATCCAGGTAGACTTGTTGTGATTGTCACATTTATACAAAATGCAATAATTGGTCGATCTAAAGTTTACGTTTGTTTTGTCGCATAAATTTTGAAAATAACTATTCTTATATATTGTTAAATTTATATTAAAATATGATTCAAATTAATCGCTGTATTTATTGTTTTCTTATATTGAGTATTATTTTGAAATTATTTGGTTTTACAAATATACTTCCTTAATGACGACCCGCACACTGAGAGAAACAATTGCTATAGTGTTAAAAAAGGTTTCTCGAATCAAGAACATGTGATCTTGCAAGTTTTTAAGAATACAGATTCTTCATCGAAGAATATATATTTTTGATTCAAGAATACCGTCGTGGGAACAAGAATTTCCTTCTGCGAAAAAAAAGAACAATTACTCGAGCTTATCAAATATTTTCTTGCACGAAGAAAGCCATGGCTTGATTCTGAAAATGTATCATGTATAAATATGTATTTTATACATGTGATACCTATATATTATATTTTAATTGAAGAAAACATTTTTTAGCAATTACTTCCCTCAGCCTAAAGCGTATAAACCTTGATGCATCAGATGAGTCAATACTTACTAAAATTGTTATACAATTTACATATATTTGTCTATCTGGGATTCTATTCATTTCTTCTAAACTACTTAGACATTTTACAGGATATAGTTTCTTGGTTTTTTTTTCGTTTCATATTTATGAGAAAGTGGATCTGTGTGTAGCCTATAGAGGTAGTTTTTGACCAACCCTATAGATAGGTAACTGCACCAAATGAAGCGTAAACCCGAGTACATATAACGTACATAGAGATACCTATCTATACGGGTATTGACCTATATTATGGTGTTCGTAATTGGTGCCTGTGGGGAGGACTCGAAAGGCAGCCCAATTACACCGTTCCAATTACTCGCTGTTTGGTTTCGCATATAGCCGCCCTTTCATGTCGCCCCGATGCAACTAATGTACAACTACGACGCTAAGTAGACTTCGCGCCAATTTCAGAGGAGGAACGACGATTGACTTCCGGTATTTCTCAGTGTATATCATATGAGGTTAAGCGCTTACTCGCCAGGAAAGAAATTTCAATTCTTATTATCTTATTATCTATGAGGTTTTGGCTCATATATTTGTATAATATTTTTTATTAAGTTTAACCTCACGTGGTATACATGAATACGTCTGACCCCATATTAGGAAGAGTTGAAGAAAATATTTAATCAGCTCAAATATTTGATCCGTTTCTGACTTCTACTTCTGGTATAAAATTGCTCTCCTCTCTCGGCTGTAACATTTTCCTTTTTCTTCCTACCTTAGGCGGCAGTTTCCGGGTTACGAGGCACGTGGAATAATTCGGTATTTGTCTTCTGTTACTTATTCAAGACAAATGCGTATGAGAATATTACGCTTTTGGGTTTGGGACGAGAGTTTGATCGAAAGGGAACGTTTGAAGAGTAAAAGTTTTTCGTTTTAAAAAGTGTTTCTCGGGGTCTATACGAGTTCCCATTGTCCGTTCTCTTTAAATTGTTAATTTATAGCATTCTCAATTCTATTCGTTCCTTTTTTCATTATTCCACCCACGTCCGATTTGTGTAATTAAAGGAACAGATACAGCAAACTTTCAAAATCTTGTTATTTATATTTAAATGGAGCATGTATTTGCAATTTTACAGATAGGAAAAAAGTAATCTGATCGGAATACGAATATTTCATGAAATTGATTAGCGTAAAATGGAAATACTTAGATGATCAATGAAATAAATAAAAAATGATAATACTTTTCAGAACACTGAAAAGTTACTAAAAAATCGACAAATAGATTTTAACTAGGTATCCCTAATTCTGATGTATTAATAGAATGAATTGATAGTTATTTTTATTTGTATCCATATTTACACAGTCGAGCAAACGGAGGAATATTTGTGTCAATTAGCGGTCAAATATAATCGATCGTCATTATCCTCAAAAGATAAGTTCTAATTCTGTAAGCCATTCCGTCCATGTGATAATATCGACAAGAAATTATAAGTAATTATTTCTTCCTCGATCAACGACTTTTTATTACTCGCTATTCGCTCTTTCCCTTTAAAAATAGACCTCGAAATACGAGTAGTTCCCTCCTGCTATTTTTGTGTCGTAGTATTCTTTAACTCGCGAACATTGAATCGTTTTACCTGTCGCGCCATAAATAATAAAGGCGCTTACTCGTATAATCGTAACGTTATCGCCTATTCCAGCTCGTTCAATAAACGGACGCAATGTTTTACGGCATCATCGTAAATTACATAATAGGTACGTGTATTGCATGGCCCCCAATATCAGGGAGAAGGAGATCAGGGTAATGCGGACGAAAAAAGTTTAGCCTAAAGTTATTCCAAGGTCGTTCCGCATCGGACGCGAATGCAAAATAGCTTCGAAATAAAATTGCTCCTCGAAGAGACGCGTATGCAAGAAGAAATTGTATATTGCTCTTCATTTTCCATCCAAATAAAAAATCTATCGTTGCAAAAGCTCCAAAATAAAGTTGTAATTGGCTTTCTATGATGAAATTCTACGAAGTCAAACATTATCGTCAATATTACACATATATATATTTCTTATCAAACTTCCATAACCAACTTTCGACAAAACGAGCGAAGTAGAACTGTGCTTCCTGGGGCGTTACTTCGTACCGGACGTTGTGTATGTGTGTGATCACGTTATAGGACTCTCCCACAGGATCAACCTACACTTTGACTCAATCGTGTATTTGCCACGCTATGCAGCGTCTGGATACGAGTTAATTGAAAAGCTGCAACATGCCGAGAGGTCATCCTGCTGCTTCCCTACAACTCTGCACTAAACGTGCACCACATTCACGTGCGTACGAGTAATGAAATGTATTCCTTTTCTGAGAAGGGAAATTGAAAATCGTATGTGCAGCATGTCCCAGTCCAAAACAGAGACATAAGTTTAATTCCTTTTCTCATTCGGTTTTCACGTGACTACGTCTAGTTTATTAAGTGGATTGTAAAAAAAATTACTTTATCGAAATAAGCGTGTTTTTCGATAGTTCTAATTGCAAGTTTATTCGATTCGAATGAATACCGATTTGTGCCAAATAATACTTAATTAAATAAATTAAGATTTACCTATATATGTGTCCGATCGATATTCATTTTAATCGAATAAATGTGCAATTGACTCGAGTAAATTTTGTTTTCAATATGCTAAATGGAAGCGAACGATAAATGAATCGATCAAAAAATATGCATCGTCGAATCCTATTAGACGCGTGATGCGAGACGATAACCGCGGCGGATCGCGCGCCGTCGTACATCACAACTTATTTCGATAAAGGGTGACTATAGCGCGGCGAAATATCCGCGGCGATGATAAATTGGCCACTGATTTCCCCTCTCGCAACTCTCTCCGGCGCGGGGCGAAATTGGATTTTTCATTCGCCACAAATGGATCGTGGGCCACGAATTTATCCGGTTATTCGCGCTCGATTCCCGTGTAATTGCATCAGCAGCGGTGCGCGTGGTCGAGAGATGAAAATGCAGTAGTGCAACTTCTTTGATTCTTTTTTCATACGAGAAGAGTAAAAAGAACAAAGGAACGAGCGAAACTGGATCGCTTTATGAAATTTCGAGGTATTTCTTCGATTGCAAACATATGGATCGTTTTATTAAATTTTAAAATAATAGTCACATGGCACGTTATATGAAATTTTGAAATATTTCTTGAATTGTAGGCATCTGGAATGCTTTATGAAATTTTGAGATATTTCTTGGATTATAAACATATGAAACGCTTTATGAAATGTTGAAATATTCCTTGAATTGTAAGCATATGGATCACTTTACGAAATTTTGATATATTTTCCCGGTTTTAAGCATATAGGACATTTTATAAAATTTTGAGATATTTCTTGAATTATAGGCATATGGACTGCTTTATGAAATTTTGAGATTCTTTTGGATTACATAAACATATGGATCGCTTTACGAAAATGGAAAATATTTTTTGAATTGTAAGCATATGGATCACTTTATGAAATTTGAAAATATTTCTTAGATTGTAAGAGCAAGTAGTGGATCACTTTACGAAATTTTGAGATATTTCTTGAATTGTAAACAGTAATACAGCCATTGAAAAATAAGCAATCACTCTACTACGTAGTAACGACTGTAATACGGGACGCTCAAGAGTTTTTATGGTTATTATAGAGGATTTACATCAAAGAGTTACAAGTATGTACCCGAGAGCGCGGAAAACATAAAACCGAACATTCGGGGCGTATTTTATACCTTTGAGAGGCAGCCATCCCGGCGAATTGAATAAAAATAAAACGAGTGGCCCTTCCGGAACCAATAATCTTGGAGCGGCGCGAACGAGGATGTCAGGCCACATCAAAAAAGTTGGACAGAGCGATTACACGGATAAAAATATAAGTTCGATTGTGCGTCTGTGTACACCATTCCGCTTCAGTCCCTTGTATACGATTTATATTTTCGTAGGCATGGCTTTAAGTGAACGTGATTACTCTCGACCGATGCGAACGCCAAAATTGGAATGTAAATTCCCAGACGCTCTCTGGTCGGTGTTATTGCAATATAGCGCTAAGCGAAAGGCGAATAGGATTAATTGAATTTCTCCATCCTTGAAAAAACCAATCGATATTAACGCGATGCGAAGTGATTCCCTCTCCCTCGTTCAAGAGAAATGACATTTATCGAAATAATTTCATTTGCTTGTCGATAATTTTTTACTGCACCGAGAAAAATAATAAGGTTAAAATGACAAAACGCATCTGATTAAACGCGTTTAGTTATTCTAACCAAAATGCTGGCCAGTGGAACCAAATATCAAGTTATTCTAATCAAATATTTAGTTATTCCAACCAAATGTTTAGTTATTCTAAACAAAAAGTGCTCAGTTTAACCAACCAGATGGTGGATCCGTACACTGAGAAAAAATTTATTATTTCAAGCAATGAAATTTTTTTTTTATTTATATAACTGTTCAATCCAATACTAATTCATTCGCAACCAATACGTGATTAATCACTCTAAATAGATATATAGTTGCTACAACTTTACATATTTAGTCCGCCATATATGACTATTTTTGTACAATTGAAACAATTAAATATTTCCTTAATGTGATTAATATTTACTCATATTGATTATGCTTATACTTGCTGTGAATAAACGAGTAGTTCAAATGAATATATTATCATTTCGATTAATTTAAACCAACTAAATCTTTTAAGAAAATTTGTTTCTCAGTTTATTTTACTAAACAGTTTGGTTATTGTCTCCAAAATGTTTGTTAAATTGATCGAATTATTTTTCTCAGTACCTATTTAAGCCTGCGAAATATTCATCGCGATAAATTATTTAAGTGGAATCAATTATCTCGATTTTCCCCTATTCATCCCCAGCTACCCGGTCGACTAACAATAAGCCAACACAGATACTCCGATAAGCCGGAAGACTGCGAATTACCGCCCCAGGAGTAAGTGCAAACTTCGTACGCCCCTACGGCCGCTATTATGCTAATATATATGCAAGTACATATGCCCAAGTCGCGGTTTCTCTTAGTTGTTAGACCTAATTTGGAAGAATATAATCTACTCGGAAGTGTCGAGTCCTGTAGAACCCCACACTACTAATCATAGTCTCCAAGAATCGGCTCTCTCTCTCTCTCTCTCTCTCTCTCTCTCTCTCTCTTTCTCGATATATAATTTTCTCAAATTATATATTATTATTCGTCCAAGAGTGGGTGGAGTTATTTGAATCGTGGGAAGCTTAGTCAATCAAGCTGTTTCAATAGGGAGGCACGTGCTAGGGTTTAGAAATCCGTAGCCAATGTTATTAACGTCATCCTATTACCCCATCCGTTCCCAGAAGGTGACACTTTCTCCCGTTTCCTTTACAGAAGTAGGTACTCTCTCGTTGAGTTTATTGACGGTACATTTGATTAGATTGAATTAGATGGAAAGATTAGATTATTGCACATAAAAATACTTTTTACTATACGCTACAAGTTTTACACGTATGTAATATTATTTGTACTACACCTACACCGAGAAAACAATTTATTAAAACTTAATAAATGTAATTTCAAATACGGCGAAATAAATATGTCGTTAGTACAAAAAAAATATATGTTAATTATTAAAATATTTATTTCATTCAAATGATTGCCTTAAGGTAGTTGGGACTCGATTTTATGTATCATCATGAATAGAACCCCGGACTTATTTAAAAAAATTATATTTCAATTTGCTGCCAATTTGCCGTATTGAAAGAGATGTTGAATGTCTGTAGGCGATTGGTAATTGACAATTCAAGGACTAACAATAAAGTTGACAACAAAGTTGCAAACCAAGTTGATCGTCTGTAGGGCCCTTTAGAACCTTGTAACGACACGTTACTGCATTACCACATAGACATTGGTGTGTACATACATCACGCCACACACGCGTAAAACTGTCCTAGAGAGTCGTGGCAACGCTGCATGCCAGTCGTTATTCTGATACGTAAAAATGACAGGAAAATTGCTAAGGGCATTTGTTACAAAGACTGTATCATGAAAAAAATAATGCTACCTCAGTTATTAAAGTTAAAAACTGTTGTTTCACCATTCATTTTAACGAAAGTCGCACTGACTGGTAAAGGTGATATAACTTTAAAAGAATTGTATGACGGAGTCGGAGAGGAAGGAGTTAAACAATTTTTATCACAAAAAGATGCCAAAGGTAAAGTAAGTGTTACAAAAGATAAGAGAGTTATTAATAAAATTTTATTATTTTTGAGAAATTTTATTTAAAAATGTTCCTGTAAAGATTATTAAAAATATTTATGTCAAGTTTAAAGTTGATATTAAAATAAACATTTAGGTTTGAAAATTAAAAAGTTTCAATTCATTGTAATCCCATGTAACCTATCATTTCAAATCTCGCGCGCCGACTGCCTCGTGAAACGTTGCCACATTGACTTTCGTGCTCCCCTCCATGCGACAAAAATTAGTAAAAGTATGATGCTTTCTACGTAATTATTGCAAAAACTAAATGGTGTACCAATATCATTTTGGTTTTAATTTGTTGAGAAAGGATCATTCTACACTTGATAGTTTTTTCAAACAATTCTTAAGAACAGTTTCTGAGATATGCCGCGTTAAGTGCGTTTTGTAAACGTTTGCTCTGTGTAATTACATTGGATCAATGGGAAAATTAAAAATTTCAAAAATTAATAGCTCAGCTTCTAAATGGTAGATCGACTTCAAACTTGGTAGAAAGATGCATTGTGGTATGAAGAATATACCATAAAAATTTGAAGTAATTCCTAAGAAACGTCAAATCGAGTCCCAACTACCTTAAAGGACTTAATTGTTCAAAATAAATATTGTAATAGTTAATGAACATTTATTTGATCCAATAAAATGTTTATTTCGCTAGATTCAAACAAATATTTATTAATTACATACGAATAAACTGTTATCTCGATGTATGAAACGGTGTTTTAAAACATCACAAATCCATTTCGTGAAATAAAATTTCAGCATTAAAAATTATATAACTAATTTTTCTATGAATAGATTTTTCTACCGTACAGTAACCAAGCCAACAGACGTTCTATTATTCCAATTCCACTCCGTAACACATTATTTGAACCAATTATTACACGTAATTCTAAATATAGCCTTCTAAAAATATTCACCACGCGTGAGAGCGCATACGTAAATAATCCAAACTCGCACCCTCATAATGAGATTGAACTTTACCGCAAAGGTTGCCGAGTTAATTAAACTTGACTCGTAGAGGCGAGCTTCGCGAAACCCTTTTATGTTATATGTCCATGAAAACTTACAGTGCCGGATGTGTAGCGGAAATATTTCTTATATTAAACACTCGATACGCGACCGATATATCCGTACCACTAACGTAGGTTAAAAGTGGGACTTGATATCTCGCGGCATCACAGTTGAAGACTGGAGAGACAGCAAATTCTGGTGGCACGGGCCATCGTGGCTCGCTACTGGCCGATGGCCTCAGCAGAAGGAGATTGAGATCGACACGTCGGAGATGAGAGCAACGGCAGTGCTTTTGAACACAGAAGCGAAGAGCGACCTGTTTTAATTAACGAACCTCTGGTTGCGAGAGATAAAATCATATTTCCACCTTTGTGCATTTGAAGTTGGGACTTATGAAACAATTTGTGAAGGCATTAAATCGAGATGGACCTTGTTTTCGCTTCTTAACACGTGAATTTCCCGGACTTAGCACAGAAAAATTGAAAGCAGGCATATTTGATGGTCCTCAGATAAGAAAACTTATAAACGAGCCTCAATTTATAGAATCAATGAACGAGATTGAATCTAATGCTTGGCGCTTATTTGTTGAAGCCGTACAAAATTTTCTTGGCAACCGTAAAGCAGAGAATCACATTGAAGTTTCCAAAGTTTCCAGGTTTCCAAAGTTTCCAGGTTTCCAAAGTTTCCAAGTTTCCAAAGGCTCCAGGTTTCCAAAATTTCTAGGTTTCCAAAGTTTCCAAGTTTCCAAGGTTCCCAAGTTTCTAAAGATGTTTCCAAAGTTACCAAATATTTATCTGTCCATATCTCGGCCTTCCTTTAAGATTTGATCAATATAATAGCGATTTTCAGAATCAGCGTCAAAAAACTTTGAAAACTTTAGTAACTAGTAACTTTGGTAAATGGTAAATTTGATAACTGGTATCTTATTGATCAAGTCTTTCAAGGGAGACCGAGATATTGATGATTTCTCGTGAAAAAAGAATTATTTATTTTTTTGTACATATAATTGCTCTGATATCTTATATTTCCTTTAGAATATCGACCTAATTGGACTCTCGACCAACCTATCCGATGTAATTTCTGGCGCTGATTCCGAAAATCGATATCATATTGATCAATCTCAAAGGGGGACCGAGATATCGATGATCTTTCGTGAAAAGAATTATTTCTTTTTTGTACATATAATCGCTCATATCTTATACTAGCAGCCCGTCCCGGCTTCGCACGGGTAGATTGTGGATTGATTTTGTCCGTCCACCATTGTTTAAATACATTTTTAATACAAAACTTTTAGTATTTTTCCCGGGCTAGGCAATGGTCATATTGGATTTGACCTTGACCATGACCTTCAAGGTTATATCGAGGTCAAATTAATTTTTTTTCACGTTCAAATGTGTCCTTGTCCATTTTTTTCATGTTACCTTTATTGTCAGCGGATGTCAAATTTAGGTCAAGCATAGTTCGACTTTTTGAACACCCTGTATAAGATTTACTAACTCAGAAACCTTCGCGGATATGCGTCCAACCATTCCCCAACTTTTCATCGCAATCGGATGAACGGTTTAGGAAGGCATAATAATCATCCGTACCGGTACTTTTTGAACACCCTGTATAAGATTTACTAACTCAGAAACCTTCGCGGGCATGCGTCCAACCATTCCCCAACTTTTCATCGCAATCGGATGGACGGTTTAGGAAGGCATAATAATCATCAGTACCGGTACTTTTCGAACACCTTTTATAAGATTTACTAACTCAGAAACCTTCGCGGGCATGCGTCCAACCATTCCCCAAAGTTTCATCGCAATCGGATGAACGGTTTAGGAAGGCATAATAATCATCCGTACCGGTACTTTTTGAACACCCTGTATAAGATTTACTAACTCAGAAACCTTCGCGAGCATGCGTCCAACCATTCCCCAAAGTTTCATCGCAATCGGATGAACGGTTTAGGAAGGCATTTGATATTACCTTAAAGGTCACGGTCAAGGTCAAATCCAATACGACCACTGGGTAGTCAAGGGAAAATCCTTAAAGTTTTGTATTAAACATTTTTCTCTAAAATGTTTTCCCGCTGAGATAATCGGCCGTACTGGGACTTTCTGAACACCCTGTATAAGATTTACTAACTCAGAAACCATCGCGGGCATGCGTCCAACCATTTCCCAAAATTTCATCGCAATCGGATGAACGGTTTAGGAAGGCATAAGAGACATACAGACAGACAGACAGACAAACATTCATTTTTATATATATAGATTTGAGAGGGATATAGATGCAAAATTTGCCAAGTCCATTTTTGAGAAATTTGAATTAGATGCGGGAATTTGTTCTTTCTAAGTACGTGCGTAAGGTCGAACATAATTTAGGTGCAAATTCCACCTTAAACTTTTAATAATATAAGGTAGAAAATACGCTTACACATGCAAGGCAATGGCTGTCTGCATCAGTTTTTCACCGTCTCCTGTGAATATACCCCTCATATATTTCTTCTTCCAAACACAATTGATCGAACTGAACTGACTCACGAACTGTGCGTGTATGTCGAATCATCCGGCGGCCTGCAGTCCCTGGACTGTCCGGCGATGGCCTGCAGTCCGCAGAACTGTACGTGTGTGTTCAATGACAGCTCGGGACTGCAGATCAGAACTGTCAGTCCACGGACCGCAGTCCGCCTGCACGTGCTTGGGCGCTATTAAGCTGGGCTAGACGAGCGGATGCCGCGGCTGAGGAAGTCGTCGATCCTCGCCGAAATAATCCCGTGATGACACGTGCGACGCTGCGATGTGGTGTAAACAACGTATATGCATTTATTCAGATAAATATCTCAACATTGAACATTGACTAGCAATTACATTGTTACTCGTTACATAATTGTTAATGATCGATAATAATTAATATCGCTTATCCTTCCCCGTTACGTTATCGGCTACGAGAGTCGTTACGAGCTACCTGATCGCCTTAGACTTGGTTAAATAATGATTTTCCTCGTTTCTTCCCTGTATGTATTATTTTTTCACCCGCCCCTACACTTCGCCCCTAATCGTCGTCACGGTGGCGCGCGCTTACGGTAGGTAATAATAATTACGTTACTTCTTTAATTAACAACGCTGTTTTATCACAAGTACGGTATTATCGTTATAGCCCGCCTCGACGAGCGCCGCGTGCAATCGAAGTACGAGACTGTACAAATTTCGCCCGTTCCTCCGCGCCTTTCGACAACCGATTAAACGTCGCCGTTAAGGTTAACGACACTCCGGCCCCGCGAATTGAGTTGCTTCCATCGTGAGGAACGAGAGGCGCGCGCACGCGTCTGTGTGTGTACTTGGGACGTATAATTTCGTCGCTCGCGGGTAATTAACCGCGTAGCAATGAATGAATTATTTTCGAAGCGCACCACTCGCCTCGGTGCTTCGAATGAGTCTCTCGCGAGCGACCCTCGCCGCGAGTACGTTGGAAATTGACTCTTAGCGCCGTTCTCGAAAATAAATTAGGTTATTTTGTTAATGCGATTCGGCGGATTAATCGCGCAGCGACGTATATAATTTTGGGGCAATCGAAAATTCAATGAAGACTTAATGAATACGTGTATCAAAATATAAGGTAGTCCAACTTCTCGGGACGTAGGTATTGTTATTCGCTGGAGTTTTTATTACTGTTTCAACAGTCGTTTTCGTAAACAGCCTCGATAGACGTGGGGATATTTAAACTGAATTACCATTCGGTATGGTAATTTATGTATATAAGTGTCATGAAAAATAAGAGAAATCTAGCAACGTTTGTTACAATTGAAGACATCCTTTAAAAAAAGGATGTCATTACAGTTTGAACTGTACGCACACGGAGAAAAAGGATTAATAATTTTTACAGTGAATCTCTCAGTAACAGGGCCTCTCAAGGTGAAATATTGAATTTTTAACAGACACTGTGTATACACTGAGAAAAATAGTCTAGTCAATTTAATAAAAATCCTCGAGTCCATAACCAAACCATTTGGTGAAATATGGATCCTCTCCATTTGTGTTCAGTTAAACTGATTATTTTCTGGTTATTCTAATTAGACATATACACCGGAATAACTAAACATATACGCTGAAAAAAAAAAAATTACTTCATTCAACCATCCGTGAAGTTGAATACAACGAACCTCACGGTGTAATTGTTTCAAGTAGATATTCACTTGTTTCAACTTCAACTTGGTTGCTTCAACTCTACTTATTATATTTTTCCTTACACTCTTATGGCATTGAAACAATTGCACCGTGAGGTCCGCCGTATTTAACTTCATCAATAGTTGAATGAGGCCAATTTTCTTTTTCGATGCAGTTAGAATAATAAAATATTCGATTCATCTTACTAGTACCTATTTTTTTTAGAATATATTATAATTAAATTCCTTTAACCAAATTCGTTTTGTCATTTTAACCAAGTTACTTTTCTCAGTGGAAAGCATTTAAAACTTGTTGGGGAAAGGCCTCGACGAGAGTAGATAAATGTGCCTTTTTCGCCCGTGCCTACCAAGTAACGATGTCCCTGGCCACGCGTGGCGACAGTTTTTTACAGTAGCGACGTCATGAGAAGTTGGACCGTACGCATAAACGTATCGTCGATAAGTCGCCGCAAATACTTAGTAAATATTAATTGCTATAGAAATGATATCATTGATTTGATTATTAATATAACGATCAGATCAGATATAACGAACCGAGAACTTAGAATTCTATCGAACAATAGGAGGATTGATACACGAGAGGGACGGGCACTGCAATGACGTGTCCTCGAGTAAAAAGAACTTACATCGACGAGACTATAACCTTATTATAAATCCTCTTCAATTAACGTTATCACCTATCAACGATAATAATTATTGCTGTCATTTCGTGCATTGACTTATGCGTCGTCGTTCGGTCGACAAGGCGAGTGCAATTTCCGTCGTAGGTACTTATCGAGAATACCGTAATTTCGATTTCGCGTGAGGTGCGATAAAAGAAAGACTCGTTTGATTCAATTACAGCTGCAGAATCCGACAGAGAAATGAATAGTTCAATTGATTCGATTAATTTTTAATTGAAATAAAAGAAATGCGTTTGAAACGACGTAATCTTTAATCGAACATCGGTCGAAGCCAATGAAATTTTCACTTCACCGCTGGCATCGTGCAGTTGCAGTCGAGAAAATTAATTTCTTCCTCGGTGTAAGCACATAATTTCTCCATATACTCGGAACTTGTAAAGGTGAATTTTACGCGCTTTTGAAGCGAACCGTTGATGTTTCTTTCTAGCACCGCAGAATTATATTCCACTAATTGACTCCCTCGTTTGATCTTGAGCTAAAAAAAAAGCTCTCTCTTTCACCCCCAAGCCCTTCTCGGTGCATTAACCACCACCCGGGTGTAACAAAAAGAGGGGACGGAGCAAATTGTACTCGAGAAAGGTATCTAGGTGTTCCTCGGCTAACAAAAAAAAAATCATTTCCGACCCAACATCGCGAAGCACTTTTGCTAATTTGGAGCCAGGTGGTATTTCCGCATCCCGCAGCGCTTCCATCGGCAGGACGATTAGGTGCGTCAACGAGGCACGAGAAACGGTGGCCTAATTCGGCCCGTAATTAATTAGGGGGTGTTAATTAATAGATTTTATTTTAAAAATTAATTAATACAGCGCGGGGGCTCCGTAACGCGTGCCGTGCGCGAAACCCAGATAGAAAAACATATATAAATTATATATATAGTATATATTGTATATATAGGACACATATGTACTTATATAAATTTGGGCCTATTAAATTTTGGGCTTGTTGTATTCACGTTGATAATTACATTACTTTTATATTATAATAAATAACTGTTATACGTCAAAACTGAAAAATGTACGCCGATTTTTGAAATAGGAAGTAGATGTTAAAAAATTATTAGTTACGTTTTGTGCATCAAGTCAAATGGTACAACTTTTGTTAAAAGAGATTTTCTGAAAGTAGACTCGTTTGGGAGATATACAGTATTGTCTACGGTGGTAGAGGCACCCCGTATGATTTCAATATAAACTATATACATATATATAATAGAAAAATAACTTGGTCAATTTAGCCAATATTCTGGAGACGATGACCAAACCATTCGGTGAAATAAGGATCCTCTCCATCTATTTAGCTAAACTTTTGATCACTTTTTGGTTAGAATAACTACGTTTAGTTACAATAACTAAACATTTGGTTATGATAACTTAATATTTGGTTCAATTGACCGGTATTTTGGTTAAAATAACTGAACGCGTTTAACTAGCGTAATTAACGTATGCGAGCTCATTCCGCCCCGATGGAAAAGAACTTCGCGGCAAAGTTTCAGTTCTGAAAGATCGACGCCGATGCGTCGCCAGAGAACGAGAGGGTATTTATGCTTTGTCCCGTCACGTTCTCCCAGTTGAACCCGTAGAGCGGCAGCCCGGGGCCATCGTTAACTTCTCCTAACGAGTGGCGGATGTGCGCACCCGTCCCTATATTGTACCACTTTGTGTTCCTGAGACACTTGCGGAAAATACATTATTCAGGGACGCCGAGAGACTGCGTCTTAAATAGGACGAATCGCGCGAAATAGAGTCTGAAGTAGAGTTTTCGCGTGAGAAGGCCGATGAGGAGAGAGGATTTTCTCATGCACTCAGCTATACGTATTTATAGACTTTGCACTTGGACAGTCTTGAAAGAGAGCTTGAGAGAAAAACTGCTAAATTAAATTCGAAGCGTTACCCGAAGAGGCACTCGACTTTCCGGGAGTAATTTCGAAATGTTTGCGGATGCTTTCGGAAGATGGCCTCGGGATTTTCAGGTGTCGATGATTCTGAATCATGATGATGTCGATGAATAATAATTCGAATGTAAAATGAAAAGCGAAACCAAGGTGGAAAAGATCTATATGGATTATATATATATTTCGTATGTAGAATATATATATTTGGGCTTATTTAAATTATATATAATTTATATATAAACCATATATACGGACTATATATGGTGTCCGTATGGAAACAAATTAACCCATACAACGGGCTGACGATAAATTCTCAAAGTAAAATAACTCGTGGTACATGGAAACAATTATCGCGTGCGAAAAGTCCGGAGAGCAAAGCTTGATTAGTCGAGCAATTCTCAAAAGTCTTGGACGTGCAAAGAGCGTGAAATAAATCATGGCAAATTATCTTAAACCGGAGGAGCTAGAATAATTCCTCGATATACCAGCTGTAAAGTTTAGTTTTATGTAGCCGCGAAGCACTCCCACGGATTCCACCCACGGGGCTCTAAATTTGATACACGTTCTCCGTTCCGAAAATAGGGGGTCGAATAACGCCGTTTATAATCGTGATTGATACTCTGCGAGTCTGAGTATTAGGTTGTTAACTAAGTTTCCGCGCTGGTTGATTGATGCTAAGACAGATAAGAGTGCGGAGGCTGAGTTAACGACCTACTTAGTTGCAACGTGCTGATAATGCAAAAATTATTCCGATTGGAACTGTGCTTTCGAACCAAAATGCATTTAGGAACTCGACTTTTATTTTGACTCCAAATTTTCGTAACGTTTATGCACTAAAATAAAATGTGTTCATTGACTCAACTAAATACGTGGAACCCAACCGCGAAGTTATCCCAACTGCACGTCGCAATTGGGCAACGGTTTTCCATAAACCTCATTGGTGATTGAGATAATTTGTTTAGAAACTTAAATAAATTTATAGAAGCATTGAATTGATAATGAAATGAATAATATACAATAGTTAATCCAATCACCCAACTATTGTTTAAACCTCAAAATATTTGGGGCAACTGCATTAGTATTATAGTTAAGTCAATTGAACAAGTCAACAATACACCGTGTGCAGTTGGATCTACCTACCACATTAATTTAATTTAATCGACCTTTATTTATTCATGTTAAGCAAACTTCAGTTAAACTGACTACAAATTCTCTGGCCACGTGCTGCAGTTGTAAACGCAATAATCCTTTTTTCAGTGTACGCGATCGAAATAAAATAGCCTCGTTTAACAATTCTTTCGAACGGATCGATTCCATTGTCTCGCCCTGTCGACCTTTTTCTTCCACGTGTGACTTTCTCTTTCGCCGAAAGTAGACTATATTCAATATCTCTTATATTCCAATGGATTCGCCGAACAAATCGACTTTCTACATACGTATGTCGCATATGTGTATGCACGATGCTCGACATCGTTCGTAACGAATTTCCAGTCGCCCTTTCCGGAATGAGAGAAACACAATTATTATAGCGTATAATAATATGTGCACAAAGGCCGACGCCGCACGCGAAGTGAATTTCCGGCCGCCATTCTAGGGGACGCGATGACACTTTTCTTGCGTTAAAGCTATCGCGTATAATTCTGTACGTACAACGATTCGCGTATACACAGATACGTTCATCGTCTATTCCGCTTTTGTAGTCCGCGCTAGCCTTTCAACGTGACCTCCTCTCCGCGTGATTTAACAGAGGCGACAACCTCCGGAGGATGGTCGAAGGCTTCATTGTGCCCATGAAACGAATAGACGTTCGAAATTGCTTTCTGGCAGTCACAAAGGGGATGCAATTTATTTGTATCGACTAGCACCCTCGAAAGTTCGTTGGATGCACCCCGACGACCCCGGGAAATACGAAATACTGAGGACGATAGGTGAAATACACGTGAGTTGTAAGGTGGTTCTTGAAAGTTGAATTTCTTTTAATTTAAAAAGTTATCTTGCCATTATTTTAACTGTATCATTAGAAAATTAAATCAAATGTTGGATTTAATAACCTGCTTGGAAAATTTCAATATGGATTATATTATATATGAGTAGTGCATATGTGGATTTGGTTCTATATGGATTATATGTATATGATTTCTATATGAGGCATATACCATGTGAGGTTAAACTTACTCGTCAGGAAAGAAACTTCAATCACTATTATTTCATTATTTATGAATTTTTGGCCAGTATCGATATAAGGCTTTATTGTAGATAAAAACGTAATCTTCAAAAAAGTATTATACAAATATGAGCCAAAAGCTCTTAAGTAATGAAACTAATGAGATAATAATGTGATTGAAGTTTCTTTCCTGGCGACTAAGTTTAGAGCCTCATATATGGCATAGATCATATATAGAATTATACAACAATTTAAAAGATTCAAGTGATCCATATATAATCCATACATGTTTTATATAAAAATCATGTATAATTCATATAGGAACAAACCCATATATGGACTATATACAAACTATATAGAACTTCTCCGCCTGGGAGGAAATCTTCCAGATATCACGACCATCTTCAAAAATTTGAAATAAAATTATCCATAAATACGTTATTCTAAGTTCGAAAATGTTAACTTCCTACGGCGATCCTATTAATTCCCTGAATTTTTAATAGCGTGAGTTAGGTATCCATCTGTATTTCTAAACCGGTACAAATATATGTGCATACACCCTTCGTACACGATACATATATGTATATGTGGAAACTTTCCACGCGAGGATAAAGCGAACTGGATTTTGATTAGATTAGAAACTCATTTGGTGGGGAAATGGATACGAGAATCGGACGTGACTTCCAGTTACATAATAATTGATGATATTCGTTAGTCATTTCGTGGCAAAACATTGATGGCCAACGGGTAAATGGGTAAGGCAGATTGGAGCTAATTAGTGGACTTCTTGACTTCCACGTGACATAGCCATCCACGTCAAGGAGCCAAGAAATGGTCCAGCTTTGGTATGATGTACTTTTACGGTCTAATCTACCCTTTAAGATCTACAGTTGCCATATATTATAGCAAATGTAGAAAGAAGTAAATAAATATACAACTCATTATATTATTTACATGTATAATCCTTTCGATTAAAATTCCAAAAAATATATGTTAATGTTTCATGTTATTGTGATTTACGTATACGCTGTCTAATGCACAAGGACGTCTTTTAAAGACCGATGAACAATCCAGAATATCAAAAACAATATTTAACAATACTTTTAATCCGTCGGTGCGAGGTACGAAATTGTTTCTTCGCGAATGTCATCTTAAATAAATGCCTGACTCGTCCTTTTCCCTTAATAAATGATTTATTCCCACCTTTATTCATTCAGAAGCTTTAGCAAATGAATGATTCATAACGCGAATAGAACTAATTAGGTCGAAATTTGCAACATTAAACGTGTACATAATTAACCATTGAAACTGAAATGGCCGGGTAGTTTTGACGTGATCCAATCAACACAGGATTCTCCCTTTTCGTTCTCATTATAAATAATCGATCCTTTGAATTTTCATCCCCGAGAGCGCTGCAAAATGAATTACTCATAGAGCGCAAATTAAATTGTAATTTGCAACATTATACTCGGTTAGTTCTCGGTAGTGGATAATTGGCGGTTGACTTCTATGTTTGACTAGGTACGTGATACGTACATACATATATGAACGTATGTACATATATGTACGTGTGCCCGCAGCCACGCAAATACGTTAACATCATTTAAAATTGGTTTTTACGTTAAACAAATTGGCTCCCCGGTCTCCCGCTTCAAACCACACGACCAGAGACCAAATCTAATTTCCCAAATATTTATAATAGACCCTAAAATTGGGAAAAAATGACTGTACCAATATTTCCATTAATTCCCCTAATATGAATTCTACACTGAGAGAAGAGTTTGCACCCCACGATTTTGACAATTATGACGCGCATGACTTCGGGCTTCGTACCAATGCTTGTAAATAAATACAGTG
Organism: Xiphydria camelus; assembly: GCA_963678675.1. Taxonomy (NCBI): domain Eukaryota; kingdom Metazoa; phylum Arthropoda; class Insecta; order Hymenoptera; family Xiphydriidae; genus Xiphydria; species Xiphydria camelus. The sequence goes on along the minus strand of OY783199.1, from coordinate 17,350,304 downwards.
TGTTGTGCCCTCTTAGAATAATTGAAGGGTGAAGGGAAGAAACAAGGAATATCACAAATCTTTGAAATCTGATTCTTTTGGGTTTTTTGTATTTTGTACCCGTTGTAATTTCTTTTGGTAAGTAAATCTCAAAAACATACACCACCTAGTGTTTTTAAATCAATATTATAAATCAATAATAGAAGTTGTCTTGAAAATACGAAGCTGTGTTAAAACTAAAACTTCATTTTTCTCTACATAGGATATTCCCTGTTTTTTCCCTTCACCCTTCAATTATGGCGAAAGAAATATTTCGTTGGGCCAAGTAAATAAATATTAATTATTAAAATGTTTTGAAATAATTAATATTCTTTTAATTAATTGGGAAACTAGATTTGGTCTCTGGTCGTGTAGCTTGAAGCGGGAGACCGGAAGGCCAATTTGTTGAAAGAAATCTTTCATTGGGCCAAGTAAATTATATATTAATTATTAGAATGTTTTGAGATTAATGTATATTTCCCTGACCCAAAAAAATATTTCTTTCATCACAATCACGTATACGTATATTAACGACAAATAAACTGTTTTCTCAGTGTAATCAAAGCGATATATACATAGGTATTATCCATTTTCGTGAAACTACTTTTTTCCCTTCCATCTCGTTTTTCCCTTTCACTTTACCTCACTCTTTTTTTCTCAATTCTTCCCCTTCGCCAGTTAATCGTTTTACAGCTCACTTCGGGTTTCACGACTCTATATGGCACTTGAGGGAGTCTCGCTCCATAAATCCCAAATTATAAGTAGATCAAAGCGGAGATGAGCCAAGCGGAAAAGATAGCGATACTTTCGTTCCCTCCCTCTTTCTCCTCCCCCTATCCAATTTCTATAATTCACACTCGACCGACGGAAAATTCGATGAAGTGCTTGAGATTAACCGCGTCAATTATTCGCAGTAAACGCCGAGTTCGGGAGTGGTGAATTAATGTTTTATGTATAACCCCGTCGAGAGGAGGAGACGACTTTCGTTGCAGGGTAGCGAGGGTGGCAGTAAAAGTCGAACGTTTTCGAACGACTCCCCTCTTTCTCCCGATTTAAACTCTGCCTTCGGAAAACCCTCTCCGCTTTATCTTATACAGCGTGACACTTTCCCGCGCTTTTTTCCGATATTAATGCTGTAAAAGAAATTGCTTTGAAAATAAAGAAGGCAACGGGACACAGTGAAAACGCGTTTCAATTTAAAAGAGCCGAGTACCGCGATAGGGTCGTTATCGCGAGACGATAACGACGACGAACGAGGCCAATTACTCGACGCTCCGCCGACGCGACGTCCGGGGACTGCGCCGAATCCGTCAACTTCATCGGCCAGACGTCGGGCGCGGAGGGCGAGCCGAATTAACGGAAATTATGAAAAACGCCGGACGATGTTTCATTAATCCGAACTCCGGGAGGCGCCCGTCGACTTTTTCTCCGTCGGAAAGACGTCGACGACGATGAATGTCCTGTTTCGACCGTTATTTTTCATCGCTTAAATATATAACGGTCGCTTCGTCGAGTGAGGGAGGTGCCCGGTGGAGTTGGGTGGAGTCGAGCGTTATTTATTTTGTACATTGACGTCGAGAAGTCGAGTACAGAACGAGTACGAGAATTTACAGTGAAAAATATAAACGAGTATTGAGGGAACAAAAAAATTTACGTTAAGATTTCTTATCCCGGTAATAGAAAATAAATAAATTTTATTTTGAGAATAGTAAATTATATATTTAGGAAGTCTACTTTTGATGACTCTACAAAGTTACGAAAAGTTATATCTCTATTTCTAAAACCGATCGATATACCGTATGAGACTTAAATTACTCGCCAGGAAAAAAACTTCAGTCACTCTTATCTCATTATTTATGAACTTTTGGCCTACATTCATATAAAACTTTGTTATAGATAAAAATAGAATCTTCAAAAAAAGTATTACATAAATATGAGCCAAAAGCTTATAGATAATGAGATAATAGCGATACAATGTTCTTTCCTGGTGAATAAATTCAACCTTATATGATATACAAAGTGAACCTTAGCATACGTCCATGTATTAATGATTGCATGATCGAAAGGGCGATACCTTTAAAACAGCTCTGCAAAGGCAAAAACAAATAGCGGATCAAAAACTTATTTATTTACCTGCCTTTTAAAACATGAAATCGTTCATACATAAACATATGCCAAGATTCAAGCAATTTAATCGTGTATCATTGTGAAGTAAACTCGTAAACTAAATAATAGGTATTCCACACGGACTACGTGTGCCATCCGATTTAAAGTTCCACCAGTCACCTCCCCCATTCCTAGTTCGTCTTATCAACGGTGACGCGACCCGGAGCATTTCTGGCGACATCAGCGTTTATATGCATTTCGAAGAGGACTTTGCGAAACGCGAAGTTTCGAATCGACGGAGATAAGATGTAAATTATTCTTCGATGCGCGCCAACGTACGGTACACTTATTCCCTTGCGGAAATTCTTGGGTGCTTGGATAAAAATTCCATCCGGCACGAGTGCAAGGCTTTGCGAGGGAGCTGCACCCGAGAGGAAATCGAGCCATTCGACCCAGGTGTTGGGATTGGATAATTCAAGAAAAATACAATAAGGGGAAAAATATTTGCGGTATATCGCGATAAGAAATTTACTGGATAATCGAAATAAACTTAATTATGAGATGATACTTTTTAAATAAAGCGTGAAATCAATAAATAACATTCTAGAGAGAAACTATTTTTTTACTGAAATTACTTTCGATTACATAAATGAAAAGAAAATAACAAAATTGTTCATTTCTTTCTGATTTCTAGAATGTTTAAACATAATTTAAAGGAGCTACAGTAGCGTTATTCAAGAACGTCTCCTTGAACAACACAATTCCCATATATATAAACTATATAACTATAATTCCCATAACTATTTCTCATTCTCTATTTCTCTTTCAAATTCTAGGATTTTTGTAATATTTTAACTATAGACTTGGCTGGCAACGTTACAGCGATATTAAAATTCGAATGAAAAAATAAGAAGAGGTGAGAAAAAATCAGGTGAAGAAAAAACTTGTAGAGATCGCCAATGCAGATAGATACGAAAGCTGATCTCGAGAGAGACGTCGATTTACTCTACGCGTAAGTATTGAGGTGAACTCTTTGGGAGGAAGCTCTATCGCGATGGCAGGAAATGCAGTCCAGATAAGATGCAAATGCGATCAGAACGGTCTTCCAATCCAGATACTGCTGGGAATGACGTCTCTATCGGTTATTCGGATAAAGGACAAAAAGGAAAAGGTGCGAGATGGGGAAAGAGCAAAAAGGAGCAAACGTTTAAAAATTCTAATGCGTACATTAAATGCTGTTGCTTCGAGACGAGTCATTCTCTACACCGCCAGTAGTTAAGCAAATCTTATATTCCTTCTATCAAATAAATAATCTATGTTTGAATGAACCCCTTTGATGCGCATTTAATTGAAATCGTCAATATGCTGATTAATTAATTTATTTCAATCGAGTGCACACATTAGAAAGATAAAAAATATAATAAAATAGACCTCTTTATAAAACCCCCCATCGAAAGAATAAAAACGTCCCTATTTATTATACACACACTGAGAAAAAAATGTATTTTGATGAAGCGAATTTTTATCTCACTGCACGGATAGCAGGCATGATATAAATGAAACCTCTTAACGTTATACGAATATTCGAGACGGCGCAAAGGGGAAAGGAGATACGCCCCGTCAATTGGAGGAACGTTTTATTACGGCCTCGGAAATCAAAGTCATTTTTATTGGGGAATTGCTGGTCGCGCACCAACGCGTCCCTTCGGTCTGATCGAAAAAGTATCGCGTCACTGGGCACCGTTCGAACGTTCAATCACTGTCACTCCTGTTAGGCGAGACAGGCAAAGGCATTTGTGCTGAGCTCAGTAGATACTTGTATGAATACATGCATATGTATCTGTACCTAGAGTACCTCACCTAATCGCCATAACCGCAACTAAGACGGGGAAAATATTGCTATCGCTTTTCCTTGATTAAAAACAACACCCTAAAATTAAAACTCGTTGGAATGGAATGGAGTGAAGATTCGCTGTAAGCAAAATTTGTATTAAATTTAATGTAATTGTATATAAAGCTTTTATTCGATACGTAATTATGAAAATTAAAATGCTTCGTTATACAATTTATAAAGGCAATTTCATAAGAAGATTAATATACTTATATTAATTTTTATCATTACGGTGTACATTAATGTTCATAACAGCGTATTGGAAAAAAGCTTTATATAAAAGTATATCAAAAGTACAATTTTCTTTTACAGTATTAAAACGGATATACGAGATGATACGCTTTATATATCGCTGTAAACGGCGATTGTGTTTGCCTTCCGTTAGACGCAGCTAAAATCTAATGTTCCGCCTGCGAAAGGCAACCACTAAACCCATTTACTTCAAAATACAAAACATAATATCCTTTAAATATGGTTGTCACTGAGGTAGAGGAGCGATGATCAGTAAAAATTCTAGAAATAGAATCAAAGGACTTTGAAAAAGAATAATAACAAGGGTAATCGTGGTAATTATTGCGATATCTATCTGTAACATAATTAGATTACTTTCTACACAGCAGCTATTTTTCATGAATAAATATTCAACGCCGCGAGAAATATAACTCATTATTCCTTTCCTCGAGCATTTCAATCGCAGGATCTATATGATTGACGCAGGAAACGAAGATCATTAAAACAGAAAAAATATAGCAGAGTGCCAATACCAAATCTTCGATCATTTCCAACTAATTTGCGTGCAACGACAATTTAACTCGAGCGCGAGACTCGGAGAGTTAATCTAAAAGACGTCATTCAAACACTCTGGATCTGGCAGTTGGACAAGTTATTATTAAATGCACCCCTCGTTATCGATACCTACGTTAAATCGTTCGGATTTTTTGCATCGACATACAAATATATGCACTGACAAAAATAAATGGCGAATACAAGTTAATACTTTCCTTGTCACTGTTCATGTCGATGGTATATTTGAGTCACGTAATATTTGCCTGGATTTATTCCATTTTTTTTAATGCAAACGAATATTACTTGACCCAAGTAAAAATCGTCGACATAAATAATGCTAACATTTACTCCGATTTGTCATTTATTTTGTCATTCGAGGGGGGAATAGGGGGAGCGAGGGGGAATGAGGGGAAGCGATGGAATAAGAGGGGGCAAAGGGGGAGAGAGGGGGACATTGGGGGAACTTGTTAAAGTTGCACGCGTTGTTGTTATTTTTACTAAAATTCTAGTTATCGTAACAATAAGTCGGCCTTGTCTCAAAATTTATCACAAATCTTGTAAATGCTACGATTAATTTTTTTCCGCGTAACAAGTCACCTTACATCGAATTTTCTCGAGACTACTCGGCGAAAGGTCTTGACGACGAAGTCGATTACAGCCATGTGACGTTGATTAAAGACCGCTAAGAATAAAGTTTTCGGTGAAACGAAGCGAGAGACAAAGTTTTCCGAAAATTTCAACATTCTCCGCGGAAAACATTTTGCTTCATTTCCGGCAGACATCCTCCCTCGCAGAATCCGCAGTTATTAATCAGATGTAAGTCCCTCATCTTCGTCACATCTCTCCTCTCATATCGCTCTCATTCTCTCTCTCTCCTTACTTTTCTCTCCAGAGGCGGAAAAAAATGCAGAAGGATAAAGGTAAAGGAGGAGACGAAGCGGAAGGGGACCGAAGCAAAAATTGTTCCGAGAGTTTCACAACCGTCGGAATATTTTTCATTCAAGCGATTTAATCCCGTTACAGTCCTGAAATCCCTTCTCATCGGCGACTTTTTTTCGCCGAGTACCATTCTCCACTTGATTTTGAATTAATTGCTCGCTCTATTCCCGTGAAGTGGAAGAGGAGTCTCTCGAGGGGTCGATCGATCGATAATAAAACATTTTTAGGACACCCTCACCGCACGACTTACTATTATACACCGTTAACGACGTTGAAAATAAATATAATCGAAGCGATGGAGCGAGTCCCGATCGTCTCTCGGCTCGCGACTATACTCGTATGTATATACACTGAGAAAAATTACTTTGTCAATTTAACCAAAATTCTGGAGATGACCAAACCGTTTGGTGAAATATGGATCCTCTTCGTCTGTGTTTGATTAAATTGATCAATTTTGGTTAGAATAACTAAACGTCTAATTGGAATAATTAAACATTTGGTTAGAATAACTAAATATTTGATTCAATTGACCAGTATTTTGGTTAGAATAACTAAATGCGTTTAACTAATCTCTGATTAAAGACAATGTACTAAAATTTGAACTCGTTGGAATGGAATGGAGTGAAAATTCACTGTATATAAAATTTGTATTAAATTTAATATAACTGTAAGATATAAAGCTTTTATACGACGCGTAAATTAGGGAGATTAATATATTTCGTTACAAAATTTATAAGGGAAAATATCAATTTTCATAATTACGGTGTATATTAATTTCATAATAACATTTCGGAAAGAAGCTTCATATAAAAGTATATTAAAAATACAAATATTTTGATCCTCCATCTGTTTAGTTAAACTGACCATTTTCTGGTTAAAATAACTAGACATGTAGAAATAAATACTCGTTAGTTGAAACAAATATTTAGTTATTCTAACGAAATCTTTATTTACTCCAACCAAACGTTTAGTTATATTAACAAAAAATTGGTCAATTTAACCAAACAAATGAGGGATCCACATTTCACCAAACGATTTAGTCATCATCTCCAGGATTTTGGTTAAATTGACGAAATTATTTTTCTCAGTGTAGAGAGGCGATACGTAGTCTGTGGCATCGAAAGGGGTGACTCCCCCCTCCCCTTCGCCCCTTCCTTACACGCCCGAATAACTAGTCGCGATTTATCCCTCCTTTCTCGCCAAACGTGGCTGCACCGGCTGTCGAAGTCAAATTGCAGCGTTTTCTCATTCGAGTGCTTGCAGCATGCCCCGCGAGAGCTTCCCTAGCTCTCAGCCAATAATAATATTACCAGGAAACTGGGGGAAATTGCTTTTGAAATGCTCCGAATTCAGTCGAATAGAAACGCCATCAAACTTCTGTCCGAGCAATTCGTATGCCGGGGATGAAATTCGAGATAAATGGAAAATCAACGGGGGAGGATCGGCTGTGATACTTTCAAGCGTTGGAAAGGGATGATTGCTTCGGCGAGAAGCATTCTAATTTGCTCGCATTCGCTTAAGAGGAAACGGATGCAAGTTACAATTCTTTCGCGAAAGAATTTACTGCAGTTTAAGGCATTTGTTGCAGTCGCTATATCTTCTTATAGAACGCGACGGTCAAAATAAGGGATGTAGAAAGGGAAAAGTAGCGGAAAGAGGAAACAGCGTGGGTGAGCCTCTCGATAAGGGTGCCCACCTCCGCGTAACAGGTGGAAAATTTCCTGCGATCGATCCCCTTCCTTCGTCTAAACAAGTCACGTTCTATTAATCCCCTTTAAATTTGTTTTCATTTAAAGGCCGTGTTTCATCGTTCGACTCGCTGAATTTTCATGCCTTCAAATGAGTATAACGTTTTAAAATGTTATAAGTGTTTCGCGTAATAATATCTTGCTAAAGCCAACGTAAAAAGAACACACAGTATATTGGGTAATTAGTTTAAATTTTTTGGACAGAATGTGTGGATATACATAAATAAGCATTAGTAATATCTTTGGAAATAAATGGGTTCAAATTAATTTAATAAATTCATTTCTGTCTCCGAGAATTCATTGAAATGATTTCTAAAAATAGTTGAATCTCGAAATTCTTCCAACGAAATGTTTTAAGCGCGATTAAATCATATCGCATGACGCATTACTTTTTATTAAGATCTCGAAAGGCTGATAATTCTTAGACGAAAGATCTAAGCTGAGAACAGTTTATTAAAAGTTAATAAATGTAATCTCAAATACGGCGAAGTAAATATTTTGGTAAGACAAGACAACGTATTATTAATTTGTTTATTTCATTCAAATGGTTCCTTCGAAGAATTTAATTGTGCCAAACAGATATCGCAATACTTAACGAATATTTACTTGGTCCAACAAAGTGTTTGTTTCGCCATACTCGAACAAACATTTATTAACTATAAATAAATTGTTTTCTCGATGTACGTGAGAGTTTTGCTCTTGACCAGCGCGCGAGAGTATTCATATTCATCGAGTTTATACAACGACATTCGCAAAGCTGTATGCTCACGAGTCTGAATTCGGTTTTAATATAAAAAAAATATTCGTATTTTAAAATTTTATTTGTGTAATCCGTATACATATTCAATAAAATACGAAAATGAAACGGTTCGAGAAAATCATTATTCATAAAATTATAAGTGCATTTCTCTCTACTAGAGATTATGCCTTCATTGGAAAGGCAGAGAGACGCATTTATGCCAAGTAACGAGTGACTATGACGTAATTGCATTTCAAAGTTTCGTTTTCTAGCTTTGACAAGGAGGAAAATGAAAAATAAACAAATTCAGGGTAAATAATTTTATCCGAATTTTTCGAATCTGCGATAAAAAAAGATTAATGCACGAAAAAAAAATTTATGATTTGTTACGATAACTACAATTTTAATATAAATTATAGTAAAACTTGTAAAAGTTGCAAGCGTTGCTGTAATTTTTACTAAAATTGTAGTTATCGTAACAATAAATTGGCCTTGTCACGAAATTTACCGCAACCTTTGTAAAAATGTTACAATTTATTTTTTTCCGTGTGTTAGAACCGTATTGTACTAAAGCGGCGAAGCGACGAGCAGCAGCGATTCTGCGAGTAAAAGCGGTCGCAACGATACATCGCGCTCTCTCGCACTCACATGAATCGTGCGCCGCTCGCCGATCCTCCGCTTTCATACATATAGGTGTAGGTACGTAAAGCGCCTCACGTACACCAACTCTCGCAGTCTTGAGAGTAAAATTGATATTCGCGTACGAATCTCTCCTTTATAAATAAAAGAAACCGGGAACGAACTGTCAACACGGAGCTGGGACGTATTCCAAAATTTGGTTTCACGTGTAACGCATAGAATATTTCTCAGCCGTTTAACCTTTACGTGGCCGCGAGCGGGGTATTTTAGATACCCCAGAAGCGGTTTCTTTCTAATAGCTTTTCTATTTTTAATTTTTAATTTGTTTCCCTTTACGTAATCCTAGAAAATATATTACCAAACCCATTTTTAAACATAATGATTAAGCGCAAATAATAATTTAAGGTAAAAATTAACATTTTTTTTATTAAACAATATACAAAATGTTTGAATTGTTATTGTTTTATTGTATAACTTTGCAAATAGTATTGCATAATTTATATAAATGACAAAAATTTAAACAGTTTTTGAAGTAGGTATTTCAGTGGGGTATCCTAGTTACCCCACACGGCCTGAAACGTAATTTTTTGTAGCACGGTTCTGGGAAGGTTAATGGTAGTCAATGGCAAAGATCATTACCGTGATGTACTTACAAAGACGCGGCTCGCGTACCCTCCGAGTAGCCGCTCCCTCTTTATTACTTTCTACGTCTAGTCCTGCAGATCGCCTCTTGTATTCCTTTCCCCAACGGCACGGATGTATCTCCGATCCTTCGTTATAAGAGTACACCTAATCGACTGCCACGGAGCACTGCTATGCACGTGAAGAACTATATACGGTTCCTATACTGTTCCACCGTTCCACTGTTTACATCGTGTGGCGCGTCGAACTCAAGCGGCGGCCATCTTGGCTTTTTTCGGGTCATACACAGCTGAGCGCACGGTTTAGCTAAATGTGGGGAACCGGCAGATACGAGTATATATATATAGGTACGTATTTATCGCGGGCTGCGTAACACGAGGAATCGAAATACTCGATTATGAGACTCGACCCGTAATGTGAAAGGGTTACCGAATCTTTACTACGAGATAATTTAAAACGTCGTCGGATAGAATTTTCCTTCGATTCGCGAAATTCCAGATCGCGGTAATATAAGGTTCGCCGCCTCACCGTCGCGGTCAGTATTCTGGCGCTGAAGCGAACTCGGGTTAGGCTGTGTCGCCGACCACGTGATTAAGGTTGATCACGTGGTCGGGAACGGCTCTATTTCAAACGGGAAATTTCTTCCGACACTCGTAGATACGCGGATTAAAGTGAGATGAACGAATGGAAAGATGAAATAAGAGAACATTCTTTAATTTGACTGACTTCTTTCTGACATTTTCGCAATGCTTGGTACACTGTTAAAAATGTTTCGAAATTTGAAATACAAAGTTATGTGAATTTTAAGAACTGCAGTATTGAAACTGAGAATCATATGAAATTGTTTGAAAATTAATATCTGTGTGTTGCATAATCCAAACAAATATTTGAACTTTGAGTTAAAGTATATTAATTTTCAAATGCATGTATGAAGTTTGTAGTGTGAAATTGAATTTTGAAATAAACGTATTAAATTTAAGAACTTGCTTTTGAAGTTTTAAACACCGTATTAAAGATTTATCATGTACGGTTATCAAATTTAATAACAGTTTTTGAAAATTCATAATTATGCGAGTCGCTAAATTCATTACGAAAATTCATAACGTATTTCAATTTTCAAAACATTTGGTTATAAAATTTCATATCATATTTGAAGTTCACTTGGTTTTAAAATTTATTAATCAATTTGAATTTTAAAAGCTATGTGTTTGAAACTTCATACACTTCTGCGTGTGAATATTAATACGCTCATGCATATGTTAATTGCTGCTTCATACATATCTCTATTAAAAATTGTACCCAGTGTATTTTCTGGCGTATAAATATAACGCGACCGTCTATTTACTTCTTCTACAATACCAAAATTTACCAAACGCTGATTATAACTTCAACGCGTTCAACAAAGGATTTATCTATCTTTAAAAAGTCAATCTTACAATTTCGCTTCAATTATCGTGATTTTAACGAGTCATTAAATAAGCCCAAGGCTTACATACATCAAATTTCATAGAACCACTACCCCACGACCCCGCTTTATACAGAGCCATTAAAATTCAACGCGCCGACGACGAGCACCCTTAAACACCCAAGCTAATGCTCCCTCTCAAGAGGGTCGAAGTAACGGATAAACCGAAGAATCGCGGGGGGAGAAAACGCGGCGCGAATGCCGATAAATCGCAATCGGAACCTCGCGGCAAGACGCCACCCCCGCGTATATATATATAACAGCTGGAAGAATTCCTACGATCGATTCCCTCCCCTTCTCGTTTGAATGGATCGCGGCTTCGCGCCTGACTAACGAGTCACGCTCGACCGAATCTTCCGGTAACGTCGAGAGGGAATAACAACGAAAAATATAAAAGAGGAGGCGCGCTGGAAGTCAGGCGTAAAAGGAATATGACAGGGGATGGAGAGTCGGAGCACGGGGTGGTCTCGTTTTATCGCGCCTGAAAGCTCGGAGAGAGAGCTCGGCTCTATTCTCAGCTCTCCTCTTTCCGACTTACGTCACAAATTGACGTAATCGGGTAGACATCTTCGCTGAACGTCGTTTATACTCCCTCCTCACCCCTCTCTCCACACCCTCTCACGGATCGCTAGCGCGCCTGCATTCTGCGCTTTGTTATCCGTACCGGAAGTGCAAAGAGCGAGGGCGTGGAGCGAGAAAAATAATTTGGTGAAAGTGACAAAACGCATCTGATTAAATGTATTTAGTTATTCTGACCAAAATACTGGTAAATTTAGCCAAATATTTCGTTATTTTAACTACATGTTTGCACCGTTATAAGGATTTGTAAATTTGCTATGCATTTTTTATACAAAAGTATTATAAAATTGCAAGTCAAGCGCAGTAATGTGAATCGAGTTTTGAATTTTACAGTTTTTGCTAGGAAGGTGCTTCAATTTCGGTTACAGTTAAGGTGGTTTTGCGGTAAATTTAAATTAAATTTGGAGTAAATTTAATTGTTTCAATCGCGTATAGCAATTTTAATGGATAAACTTGTACGATAAAAACTTCATAAAAATAACATGAAGTTTACTTCAAAAACTTTTCGCAGTGTAATTATTCTAACCAGAAAATGGTAACCAAACAGATGAAAGATCCATATTTAACCAAACGGTTTGGTCACGGCCTCCAAGATTTCGGTTAAATTGACCAAGTTATTTTTCTCAGTGCCTGCAGAGCAATAGCTCGTAAAATGATAACATTTATGAAGGATAAAACCATTGAAAATATTTCCTCACCATTTTTACAAAAAAGATTCCATCTTCTCATTCCAACTACTGCAGCAATTTTGTCGCAGATCCTCGAAAATATTCAAATAAAGTAATATAACTCTTGCTTATTGACTCTCTTCTCTCCCTGTCTTTTTCCTTTGTGTTGGTCCTATAAATAAAAAAAAGAAACCGCCTGCAGTACCGCACATATCAAAAACAAAAAAAGAAACGAGATGTAAATCTATGCGCATAGATATTATACGTATTACTACGAATTCATGAACAGTGGCGCGGGAGAGGGATCTTTTTCGAATAACGTACCTAATAACTTTCCGGCGGAGAGGACGTTGCGCAAAACGGAATTCGGGATGAAGGCGCGGGACTCGTGTGACAGAAATTAGCATAGAAAATAAAAGGACGGAAACGAGGAAATAAAATAATGCATGAATTTATTAAAAATAACACAGTAATTTGAAATGACACGACAAATCAGAATAAGCTGCTTCGAGTGACGAGCAATATACGTGCAGGTAGTAGTTGCTAGATTCCCTCCCATTCTTTTTGTCAGACATCTAGCTTATCACAACTGCGGGACACGACAGTATATAGCCAAAGTATAGTTCTCCCCCATTATCGCCTCTCGACGTAACGTTCCTCGATCGCATGAAATGGTGGAGCAAAACGAGAGACGTCGTATCTCGGATCTAAACTTTCGAACATCTTCACGGAAGCTTACATGGAGAAAAAGGATTAGTAAAGAATCACAGGAAAACCCAGGAATTTTTATAGTTGTCCCGATAATAAGATTCCTCGAGATGAAATATTGCAATTTTTAATAGACCACAGCGTACTTTTTACAGTTTACCATAGTACACAGAGAAAAAAAATAGTAGATTTGATCAAATTTGCGGTCACGGACGGGGGAACCCCGATTAAGTTACTTGAATTAAATAATTCGGTTATAATGATCAAAAATTGTTTGACGAAAAAAAAACCGTAGTCAAATTGGCAAATTATCAGTTGAAGTAACTAAATCTGCGTTTTCCCGCTTGTGACAGCTAATTTAGTCAAATCTACCACCTTTTTTCTCAGTGTATAAGCATCAATTTATACGACAAAATTCAACAATCTCCCGTTAATATGTATCGGGTGTTTACGGGTTTATACTGCAACGAACTGTAAAAAGTACACTTTATCTATTAAAAAATTCAATATTTCACCTCGAGTAGCCCTGTTACTGAGATTTACCGTAAAAATTACTAATCCTTTTTCTCGTGTACTGTAAAAAATTTACGGTCACTCCTCGATGCAGCTGCAAGTGCATTTTCACCGCAGCAGTTCAATTATCCCTTTAAAGAATCGCATATCTTCATCGAGGAGATAACACACAAAACTGCCTCGAGAAGCGACTATCAACGTTCGAACCTTAAAGAAAACGTCGTAAATATTGACGATAAACGCTTACAGCTCATATCCCGCGAAGATATGAAGACCTCGGCTGTAAAACCTGTTAACTAGCATGGAACTTCATATCAGTTAACAGCTTTCACAGCCGAGGTCTTCATATATCTGCATAAGGTCGATTCGCATAAAGACATCCGAAGAGAAACGATTCAATCGATCGACGAGCCTCCCGAAGCTCCACGGTTCACAGAGCGACTCCTCGTCGCGGTCTTAAGTATAATCTTATCACGACGTCTTTCAATTATCTAGCAATTTCCTAGCCTCCGGAAAGGCATGCATCCCTGAATCGCAAATTTTCGCCAAACTAATTGTATACAAGGCTGCCTCCGGGAGTGTCTATGAATATTAAACCCTCCGGGACACCGTTGCGTATCGATATCTATACAAATATCGACAAGAGCGCTCGTATCTTACGTTCCTCCTCGAGAAAGCACATGGGTAAGATAGAAATTCGCGACAGTATACCCGAGAAAAACCTTCGTCGCGAATAATTCGATCGATCCTACACTATTGCACGACTCTCGCTATCGTTTTCTGTACGCACCTTCGACAAATTACGATTAGGAACTTCTCGGATCGATCCGACCTCGACGAGAGGTCACGAGAGTGTACGCGGCGTTCAGATGATTTTGAGTAAGCATAACTAATAGGTTTAAACAAAAATCTTCGATAAACGTCTGGCGGATGTTTAACTGAAGAAAGGAAAAAAAAATAAATTAACATATTCGCGACAGATTTACTCCTGATTTGTTGAAACTGCGAGGGATTAACATATAAATGGGATGTGTAATCCCTCCTTCCTCTTCTCTCTCTCTCCCCCCTCCCCCTCTCCCGCTCCTCTCACTCTTTTTCTCTCTCTCTGTCTCTCACTTTCTCTTTCACTCAATCTCTTCCGTCGTGGTTCAGATCATTCGATCCTAGCCCTGTCAAAGATTTCCGATAGAAAACGGTAGAATATAGCAATAATGATTCAAAAATAAATCAATCGTTTCTTATAATTTTCATATTAAATACCATAGAAACTTATACAGATCTTATGTCGATTTCACATCGTTTTTTATAGTATTCAACGTCAGAATTATAAGAAACGATAGAAATTCTCACTCAATGGTATTTTTGAATCTTTTCTACAATTGTCTATCATTTTCTATCCTAAATTTTTAACAGGGAGCATTATACAAGAATCTATGCGCGATCAACAAATACCGCGTATTCAGTGCGCCTATAGCAGCTAAATAAATTAACGATTAAAGTATCTCTACACGCGATAGACACGTGTATACTTGGAACTGTCTAGCAAGCGTTATTGTATTACTATATATACCTATTATTATACGCTAGTGAAACGGTAACCGTGGTTATTTAATTATTTATTCCTTTTTTTTTGGACGTAGCAAGGTACGAAGCATCGGGATGGGACTATATAGACTTCCGGGGGAGAGGACCAGGATGAGGAGGGTTGAAGAGGTGAGAAGGGGTGCTGGAACAGAACGGGTCGAAGTGGGTGAGGAAAGCATCGCGACTCGCGTGCCCCCGCTTGCCACGTAGCTCTGAAAGACTCGCCCCGTGCATCGAAAGTGACGTGATACTCGTATAGATATTCTAAAGACGATGTGTCTTTTACCAATAATGCGAAATTTTTTAGAAATATTCTTTCTCGGGATCGTCTTGTTTGTTACAAAAAAAAATTTGGATGCAATACGACGATTTTTCGAAATCTGACGTCACTTTTGGCATAACGAAATACTTGTTTCTTCTATTACAACTCTCTCTCTCTTCTCTCTTGCAGGATATATAATAGTTTCTAACTAACAATAAGAATCACAAATTCTTTCAAATTTCTTTACGCCCCGATAAGAAAGTTACGAACACTTTAGTGTCTTTTTTCTTTTTTAAAGAAGTTTAAACCCCTATTTTTTAAATAAAAAGGCGAATTAAAATACTGAACAAGAATTGAATTGGTTTCATGAAAGGGCCACTGATAACTCCGCGTGTTCAATCAACGTTCGGACGAATACCCAGCCTCCCGCAGAAAGTTTCAAATTCGCACTTGCGACGAAATTTCAAATTTTCTAAGAAATTCAGTCTCCACAAATGGGAACATCTTCAAAACTCTCAAACCTCGGGAAAGAAACAGATACATGGAGTTTCCAGTCCATTCGGCCAATTCGCCGACGACTCAAAAATCAGCGCTTCAGCCGAAATTCACGATATTTCACCTATCGTCCCTCTAAAAATTGCCAACCAACTTCACTAATGAAATTGAAGCGATTAAGCTTGATGCAACGACGAAAATAGCCGATATCTTTAAATCGGATGGAGTTCGTTGCTGAAACTCCCCCGTAAAATTGGCCTCGCGTGCGATATAGGAAAGACGACGGGGTGGGAACGCCCCGTAGCGCCCGGAGAGACGTCCCGAGTGCGCTTTGTAAAGGGTCCCACGATGTCACGAAAAACGCCACGCGCATGGGAATTAAGTTCCAACTAACAAAGGAGCGTTGCCGTGAAGAGAAAATTCAAGCGTCGAGTGATACCATTTTCTGGAAAACGCCTGAGCCCGTCGCGGTAGATGCGAGCTTTGAAGTCGCAGTTGCGGGGGAGAGTATCAGTATCGAGATGTACGTGCATAAAAACGCGACCGCTTCTTTATTCCCTTTTGCCGCTAAGAATTTTCCTTTAAGACTGTTTTTCTCCGGTCGTGTCGCGCGCCCTTTTCTTTATTCTTCCACCCGTTTGTTCGTTCTTTAATGAAAGAGTCTCTCAATGTGGAGTGGTAGTCGGGTTTCGTTACAAGACTTGTATAAGTCGCACCGAAGTAACGCGTCCCAAATGTGGAGTGAAAAAAATGAGACCGATATAAAATAACTGTAAGAAATTTAAAGACTACCCCTTTATCGTTTATTTCGCTGTATCGATCTCTCGCAAATTTAGAAAAGAAAATCGGCAAGTCTACTCTTCTAGATTTGGGGTATTAATTTTGTTTCATTATCGCTGATAATTCAGTCCTTTTCTCTCAGCCCATTTGATTTGTTTTTCTCTTCTTTTCGTATTAGGTTCTTTTCAATATGAAATACTTCAATTTTGCTTCGATGGAATTTAATTTAATTGAAATACAGAATGAACTAGGACAAATGAACGCGTCCTAAATATGAAGTGAATCGATTTCTTGCAAATTTAGAAAAAAAATCGGCAAATTTACTCTTCTATAGATTTGGGGGGTATTAATTTTATTTCATTATCGCTGATAATTCAGTCCTTTTCAGCCCATTTGAATTGTTTTTCTCTTCTTTTCGTATTACATTCTTTTGATATAAAATTCTTCAATTTTACTCCCTTGGTATTCAGTTTACTCGAAACACAAATGAAAAGCCGATCAAGTGTGCCTCAGTCGTATCACTACCTAAACTAACATCATATCCGAATAATAGTCTCCTCTAAATTAAACAGACCCTGCATCCGGACTCACTCGACACGTTAATTAACAAAAAAAAAGGGCCGAAGCTCTGAAAATGACCGAGAGGTATGCAATATTAAACATTCCATACAAATATAACAGAACAACGCGATCGAGACGAACGATTAATTCTCACTCGACTCGCGCCTTCAGAAATCAACGAATAATCAAATCGAGGAAAACAAGAAAGAAGAAAGGGCACGAGAAGCGATCTCCCAAACACGTCCCCGAATTCCCCCGATCCCCGCGAATAATTTCCCCTCCGACCCCGGCGCGACTGTCCGGAAAAGTGCAATGTCGTCGATTTCGACGGGGCTGGGGTGGATTTGCCGGGAATCCATCGAAAATGTCGAGCACGGCGGCCGGAAATTGGCGACGCGCCATTAGGGGCTCAATGGTGTTCCTTCCTCCGCGCGTTCGTTGTGTCGCTACCAATTTTTCTCGCGCCCCTGCCACCGGTGGCGGAAGGAGATCCGTTCACCGGGGCGTGTCGTACAAAGACGGGCCGCGCGGACGCGCGAATTACACAGAAAACCTTCCGACGAGCGGCGGCGTCGTCGCGAATGCGTACGCGCTCGAGTAAAATCGATCCACAATTGCGATACAATTCATTCCTAGGTCTCCTGCGCGCGCGAGACGAACCAATCGAATATCGGGCTAACGGAACCGGGCGCGTCGAGTTTGACGATAAATAAGGAAGGAGGAGAAGCGACGAATTCGAACGAGACGAGAAATATTAAACGGTATCGCTTCCGATAGAAAATACTCGATTGTACATTTTTTCTCTCTCGTTGAAAGCCCTGCTCATTCCGACAGAGCTGACCTTTCCTCCGAAGTAATACAACTCGCGACCTTTGGGTTTAGATCCTTTTTAAAATTAACGATACGACGACGTACAAAACGCAGGATCGAAACGTCGCGAGTTCCACTGCGTGGGACGATGGTCAACCTTAACTGAACGAACGTCAAAAAGGTACAACGGTTTTTCAATTTCATTCGGACCGCTTTCTGACTGCTTCAAAATTGGACGCGGAATAAGGTGCTCGTGCCTCTTTTCTTCGAAGTCCTCGACCGCCAAAATCGCTTCCACTCCTTGCCGCGCCACGTCGTGCGTTCCTCGGTGCGTTTTCCGCGCAGTCGGAAAATTATTTAGACCCGGCGGTGTCGAATTAGCCTGATATACAGGGAAATTCACTTGGAACGCGACGTGACGTCCCAAGCCGGTACAGTATTCTTCGCTTACGATGCTTATACGTCTACTTAAATGGGTCTATCTATGTATACGCTTACGTGTAATCGTATTATCTATTATCGTAAGGCATGGAGTATGTTACTTGTGTCGAGTGACCTCACTCCCATTCCGTATTCAATGTACACCTACGTATACTTTAAATATTAATTCGTTAATTAAATCATTAATAACCCATCTCGTTCGTTGGAAACTATTTTGGTATACCTAATACATAGGTGAGTATGCGTTATGTTATATGTATATATATGTATATCGGGATCGGAACAGAGGCAAGTGAAGGCCGTCCTTATCACTCGTTCGACGCGTTGTACAACGATCAATTGCGCAGGTATACTCGGAGTTTCCGGTAAAACTGTAATACTTTTTCGCTTTGCGACCTTTTGCGTAAACTGAAAAACTTCTCATGCGAAATTGCGTTTTAAAAATGTTCACCCTGCGTCTACTTCCCTCTGATTGGCCGCTTCGTTCAACCTCGCGGCTGCAAAATAGAGTTTGACGACTTTGTAACTTCGCCTGTCAGGCAGAATGTACGCCTCGCAAGGTGTGAAAATAATCTTTTTTTCTTCCCCGCCTTTTTCTTTCCTCGAGATCGCGGGAAACTTTAAATTAGTCGGTATTTTTTATAGACTTACGGATTTCGCCAGAAATTATTATACATAATCTCTCGGAGAATGTAGGCAGAAAGAATTATTTTCATTGCATGCAAATTCGTCATTCAACAGGTGTGAGAATGACATCGAAAACGACAAACGCCAGAATTCGATGAGAAAAAGTATTAAGAATGCATATCGTGTGATTTTTCTAATTATCAGAAAGCTGGAAACAGTTTTTTTTTCGCATTTTTCAATATACGTATGTCGTTACGTCGGATAGCATACTTCCAGCGGACAACGCTCGACCTCTCCTCTGTCCAGAGCGCCCGGATCACTAAATATTTTATGAAATAATCGTTAGGCGCTCGGTACGCGGGTGTCCAGCTTGCGGAGCACCCGGTTCACCATCACAAGTTCACCTCACTGTCCTTCGAGAGTATCAGTGGCTATTTACAAATGTACCTATGAGAGTGTGACTATGTGTATGCGTATATATATGCGAATAATCGAAGAGCCAAACGCGGATCGCCCTGTGCGCGTGAATTCCTGGCGGTATTTATTTTTTTAACCCCTTCTCCGCCTGCGGAAACGAGCTGATAATTGACGGGGATCTCGATTCGTTCTCTAGAAGCCAATTTCGTTTTTACATTGCATAAAAATTACATCTTTTATCCCTTTCATCGCCAGCACTATTAAATCAATATAGACTTGAATAAAATCTTAAGTATGTGAAATATTCGAAGTTCGTTCCTGTAAGGTACTCGCAGAAAGAATCGAAACGTTCCGAAGTCAACTTGAAACACGAATTTCGAGCATATAATTCGAATCGAGGACGAATAGATTTTCGTGTAACCTTCAAAAGGAATGGCATAAATCGTACTTCCGATAAGGGTCGTTCTGGCAGTGTCCGCCAGCTCGACTCGTGCAGTTCTGCCTGAAAGCCGTATAAATGTACCCGGAAGAGAAATGGACCGCACGTTCAGCTGGAGAACACCGTAAAGCAAAGCCGTATAACTGAGCTTTCCGTTGTGTAATTTCTACAGGGATATTACCATTTGAATTCTTTACTGCACACGACAGAGCGCTCCATTTGTCTCCAAACTGCTCTACGCGTTTCAACGAGAAATACGTTTTCCAATTCGTCTTTTCGCGTCCGATAAAGGAAACTTGGTGGCTTCGAGAAGAACGAGAATTACGTGACGTTGCAGAAGAAAACGGGGTTAATTATAAATTATGCACTGGCCCCTAATTTCAGCCATCTTTTCATAATCACCAGGAGTTCAAATAATGTCTATTAAATTAGCGAAAATATTTAAATAAGCCACGGTTTCTCTTATCAGAATGATGACGGAGAAAATGAACGGAAAAGATAAAAAGGAAAAGTGCACGTTTTAACGATGAATCGACGAACTTGAATCGCTTCTTCTTTCTCCTCTACTCGCTTCAGTATGTTATCATTGCTACACGGGTGAGTCGGGTTTTGAAAAAAAAATGATTGGGTATGCTAATTAATTAATATTACTATAATTATAAACTATTTCGGTATCAGCCATAAGAACGCCAATGTTTGCTAAAACATGGATGTTCCTAAATTGAATTATTAAAACAGTCGGGAAAATAAAAATACAATTGAAAAAATCGCGCTTGACGCTACAAGAAAAAGAAAAAGTTTAAAAGCACAAAAATCCAATTATTAATTCGCTCGGAAAGGTAAAAGAAAAATCAAATAAAAATCACAGATATACCCATCTAAAACTATAAAAAGGAAAAAAAAGAAAACCTGTAAAGAGACATTCAAGAAGTCGACAAATTCACGATTTAGAATGATGCATGACAATAGACGAATTATTTCGAGAAAAGCAGCAAGAAATGACGAAATGATAATTATAAAGAGAATAAACGAAAACACGAGTGATAACGCGAGATACAGAAGTAATTAAATGCTCCATGTCGAAGGAGGACTTATCGCGATTCAGAAGACGTCTGTTTTACATATTTTCCAAAAAACCTCCCAGACGCTTTGCGTATAAAGATCCACGCGATCTTATCGCCGGAACTGTCTGCGGAACAGCTGGAAGTTTCTCGATAAGAGCATCCTTGCGATTTCTACTCCCAATTGCATTCATGTCCGCGCTTTCACGAGACAGCGATAACAAACAGCTGCCTGCTATCAATAGAGCAGATGTGTGGGAAAAGTATTGGCTCCGCAGTTTTTCGAAGAGGAATGCCTACGTGAGAACGAGATGAATGATTACTCGAAAATTAGTAAAAAATTGCCGGTTTTGTCGTACCGAAAGGCGAGTCTCGGTGACTTCGTACTTAGACCGCGGTCGAGCAACGGTGGACCGAGAGGACGCAGCGAACGATTTAAAGGATTTCCCTCGCGGTAGACGTCGTAAATCAAAGGATCTCGTCGCTGGGACGGGTTTTCCTAATGCGAATGTACCCCAGCAAAGGCCCTCGTCAAGATTAACCGAGACTCGAGGTTTTTGAGGAAGGTAGTTGTCCATTTGCTCCCCGTTCTAGATCATTTGCGTGAATTAATGAGATTTCGAAGATGATTATGAATGGTTAATGCGGTAAATTCCATTAATTCCACGGAGTACACAAGGCTGTGATAAAAACTACGAAGGAAATTACGTTTCTATGAAAGACAAAATCTATGAATTAGCTGTTCGACCTTTCAAATGTAAGTTGCCCAACAAAAATTTCAAGGGGAAAACTTACAAAAAATTCGAACGAGCCATGTACATCTGCATTTCCTTTCCTTCTCTTTCCTTACACAAATTAACGTCAACGAACAACAGATTTATAAAACAAATACCTAAAAGAGAAAGAAGAAGCTTTTGTAACACATAAAAATTCGATCGATAAACTAGACCTTAAAACAACGTTCTTCTCCAACAAACCAATACGCTCCATTTCCCCGCCCTCGTCTCACCCAGGAATTCGCGACTCTCGACGCGCACAGGGATAAGCTCGTACGAAGATTTGCGACACGGTTTGCGCAATCCGACTCGGTCGAAGATAGCGAAACGTGTACTTCGCTTATTGCACCGTTATTGGCTTATTGCATGCGTATATATAGGCGGACCGGTGGTGGTACGTGGGTGCGCGTGCGCGCGAGAGCACTGAAAGAAAAATCGCTTCATTCAATCGTCGCACAGAGGTTGAATACGGCGAACCTTACAGCGTAATTGTTTCAAGTAGATATTCACCTGTTCCAACTTCAAATCAATTGCCTCAACTTTAAGAGGCGTCTTTTAACATTGTCGTGTGTTGGCAAAATTAACACAAATCGGTAGTCCCGAAATATCTCTTTTCCTGCTCATTCGTATGCGCCGAAATTAATTTTAATTAATCGTATCTAACTATTAACAGGATGCTAGCGCGCGGTTTTTTATTAAAATCGTCTACAAATTTATTATCAAATTAACAAAATCGCAGACGATGCGCATTACCATACACGGTGGCTAACAAAATTTGACGGGCGACAATATTTTGAGGCAGAATTAGAATTATTTGTTTACTTACAATAAATTCGGTCGCGCTAGCGTCCTTTAGTTTACTCCGCTGAATCCAAGAAAATGTATTTTAACGTCGTAGAGCTGTTATCTGCGTAGAGTTATTTCGGGACGCGTGGAACATATACCGAATTTTCGATTTCTTGACTAAATTTTACTCAATGCACACTAGCCCAGCAGATGTGATTGCTCAGTGAGAGTTCGATGTTTAACAGATGACATTAAATATTAACCAATGAGGATCGAACTGATGGAACGATTTTCATCGGTGTATCGCCTGAAAAATTCCTATGAGCTATTTTCAAAGTCCCCAGAATTGAAAGACGCTCCTCACGTAATTGTCCTTATAATCTTACAGTATTGAAACAATTACACCGTGAAGTTCGCCGCGTTCAACCCCGTCGCTAGTTGAACAAAGCCAATTTTTGTTCAGTGTGTATTCACGTGTGAGGTGTGTATTTTCGATAATTCTCGAAACACATCGCGAAGAAGAGAGACGTCGGCTTCCGCCCTCCTGTCGTCCGTCCCTCCCCCGTCTCGCTCGCATCACCCTCATCCCTCCCGTCCGCCCGCCGCGATCACCTTCTCCGAGGACGCGCATCGGCCGCGAAGGTTCCTCCGCCGACCCTGAACGTCGCGACCCTCCTCCCCTACCCACCCCCCGCGCGTAAAATCATATCACCAAATCAACAAATAAATATCCTAAATATATATATATATATATATTAAATATGTATAATATATAATAATATGCTCTCCCAACAAATAATATAATATAAGTTCATCTATCTCGATAATAATATTCATCTTTATAATAATATATTAGGCGTTACTTCTATGAAATCTACCCTTGTATCCCGGAAGGTGCGGACTGATGCGCCCGCCCTCGCTATTCTTTTTTTTGCGTAATTCTTTTTTTTTGGATTTCCTCTGTTTCCTTTTCTCACCGTTGTGTGTGTGTGTATATATATATCTCCGCACCCGCGCTACACTCGCTTATTATATTCTCTCACGTGGTCGTAGCTCACAGCCAAAACCAATTTGTCTAATATACGTAGATCCACCGCAGGCGCGACTCTTCCACGCCGCGCGCGATACGCGACAACGCGAAGGGCTGCACGCGCCTCCGAATCGCCGCTTGCCCTCGCCTCTCGCCCAATTTCGCCCCGACTTCGGAAACGCGCCGGCGTTTCGTCTAGTCGGCGCGATACACATATATATCACAACCAGCAGACTCCCTCCGCGCGGGAGGGACGTCCTCCGGGTCCTGTGTTCGGGATCGAGCGACGGATTAGGGTGAGTTCCTCTCTCTCTCTCTCTCCCTCTCTCTCTCTCCCTCTCTCTCTTTCTCACTCTTTCTCACGTGGGACGTTGACGTGGGTGGGAGAGCACGATTAAGCGCGTGTCTTCAATTTTCGATAGGCGTCGTCTCAATCGCGCCACCCACGAGAATTCGGAGGATAAACACACTCGTCGCCTCCTGGATTTCGATCAGAAGAACGGCGCCGTTATACGGGTGTGTGTGTGTGCAGGCCGCGAGGAAGCCACCCTCTCGCGCTCGATCCCCTCCCACGGGACGACGTAACACCCTGAAAATAAAAGCGAAGCCTCTCTCTCTGGCGAGATCGCGAGATCAAAATCGGACCTCGACACCAGGTCCGCGGAGTCTTCGTTCCGCCCGCGGAAACCGAGCCTTTCCTCCCTTCCGGCGAAAGTAACCGAGCGCACGCTACTTCGTCCGGTCGGTCGGACTGTCGCGTGTAGAATATCGACAGCGTTATTATTATTAGTATTAATGTAGTAATCGTTATTGCACGGCTGCGGTTCGAGGAGAGTACCTAATCGCAGAGTGGCGAAACTTGAAAGTCGCGCCTGCGTGGGCGTTCGGGGGTGGTTTAAAGAGCGATACAACGTCGCACTTTGGCTCTACCGCCCCCGTTTTCCTTATTGGTTATCGATTCACAGTCGCCCTTCGGTTTCACCCCCTCGATCTCTCCTCCCGTCTTTCCGCCTTCCCTCCCTTCAGTTATCACTGTGATATAACTATACCCGCGTTATCGCACCGAACGCACCAACGGCGCAGTCGTTACTTTTCTCGTCGGGAGCCTCGCAGGACGATTCCTCTCCCTCCTGACGGTAGGTCGGGGTTCCGTCGGCGGAGGGGTGGATCGTGGTATCCGGCGCGGCACTTGTTGCGGGTCGCGATGTACCGCGCGGGGGCGGAAAACTTTTTTGCAGAACGGCCGCGCGCTGGGGAGGAATTCGCGGGAGAAGTGGATGCAGTGGCGTCAAGGATCTTTGGGCACACTGAGAGAAGGGTTTATTTGTGATTAACAAACGTGTACTCCGATTATGGCGAGGGAAATATTTCATCGGGCCGAATAAATATATATTAATTATTAGAATGTCTCTTTCAATTCAGACAGAAATAGAGTAATCCCTGTTGAAAAGATTACCGTAGATTCAAATAGAGAATTTCTATGGGAATCCGGTGTGCTGTTCAAAAGACACAACGGTTCCAGATCTATCGACTACACTGTTAAAAATGTCTGTTGTAAAATTAATAAAAACATATTGGGAGTTTTTATCATATACAAATGTGTATTAAAATTACGATACATTTGTATCTCGAATGTACATTTGTACTAAAGTTTTGAAAGATTCGTTGTAAATTTAAGAAATCCATTTATATTAAACCTACAAGCCATTTTGTTTGTAAATTTAATATAACTAGTTTCTCTTAAATTCATAAGGAAAAAGTACTGTAAACTCACTACAAATGTACAGTAATTTTGAAAACAAGATTTGTAAAATTACAAACCTTGCTTTGCAATATGACAAACCTTACAAAGGTTAGTTTTAATTTTACAATAGTGCGTTTAATGAAATATTGAGTGGAAGAACCTGCCGATTGAGAAAAACGAATAGAAATTAATTGGATCTGCCAAACAGATATTCCTGTCACCATAATCAAAAGAATACGTATATCAACTATAAAAATAAACTCTTTTCTCAGCGCAGTCACGGAGAGAGCGAGAGAGCATTTCCGAGCGGACTTCCGGTATAACTAAGAAAACAAATGTGAGACGCTCGCAGTTGAATTCCTTCGTCTTCCGAGCGTCTCCAGATCGATGTGATCTTCATTAACGACTGCTCGTGAAATACCCAACAAAGAAACTACTTCCGCTCGGATCTACGTACCGCGATATACGTAAATAAACGCGATGGTGTCGTTCGAGGAACCAGAAGGCCGCGCGTCCTCTCCTCTATAAAACGTCTATAGAGGAACCGTCAAGAGTGGTAAAATAACGCTCGCCCGTGAAAGCTCTCTCCGTCTTTCGATACCGTAACGTCGCCCCTTCACCTTCGAGAGTGCCATCGACACGCGGCGAGCTATAAATAATACCTCGCGACGTGAGAAGCCTCCGGCAAAGAGAAAAAGATCGCCCGCCCAGACATCAGCCTCCCTGCGGATCGAGAAATTCCCTCGATCCTTTGCAGCATCCCCCGCGTCAGGAGCTAACGAAGAACCCCTCCCGACGATATCGCGGATCCACCTCTCGCCGACTTCATCCGGCCCGGATACATTCTGCCGCAACGTGTCACCGTTCCCTCGTCGCCCCAATTATTTAACCCTGATAACCCCTGGATCGACCAGGCTCCCCTCTCGCCGATCCGCTGAACGCAACCGCCCCGAACTCTGGATGTCACCGCGCGACGAGTCGACCGTGGGACGCCCCGAAGAGGAAGTAGATCGCCTCGGTGACCCCCGTGGACCCCGCGGTGCGACGGAAGGCCACGCGTGGCGACGCCGGCCGGGTGGTCCGATGTGCGGGCCGATTAAAAATAGGCGGTCGCCGCGGCCGCGCGCAGAGTGGCCTGGAGGGCGCGGTGGATGGCGTGCAAACGCATCAGACCCCCCAGGGAGGCGGCGGGAGCGGTCGAAGACTCGCGTAGCGGGTCCGGTCGAAGGTCCGTGCGTGAATGAGGGTGCGGGAGGACGCGGCGGAGCAGGACGGGGGGCTGCACCCTGCGCGCACCCCTTGCCCCGCCTCACTTGTCCTCTGACTCACCCCTGGGCGATGTATCCGTGTCCTGTCGCTCGCTGAAACAGATGCATTTACACGTGTGCGGATTGCGAATCGGCGAATCGGCGCGGGCGAAGCCGAGGTGACCGTTGGATCGGATGTGGATGCCACGTGGGGACTGCGACGGAAGTGTGGAAGAAACATGGGGTGGACGGGGGGGGATTCGGGTCGGTGGATCGATGTCTTCGCACGCGTGGAACAGGGTGGAGCGTGAGCGCTGTTCCGCTTATGGGATGGCGTTCGACGGAATAGTGATTTTCTGGTTGTGTGCAGACTTTCGTCGCGCACTTTCGTGTCGCTATCCTGGAAATGGTATTCTACAAACTTTTAGATCAGAAGATATATGTGCAATTCCTAGAGAGGAGATCGATCAAATTTCTTGAATTGGTGAGCTGCGAAGAAATGACCACCTGAAATACTTATACGTATAATATGTGCGTCAAAACGAAATAAACTCTTTCGAAATGATGACAATTAAAATGTATCGATTACACTGGGGAACAGCTGTTTTGGTGCCGAGGGTTTTTGAACTGATTCTATATCAGTTTGATGTCCTGAATTCAAATATCGTATTCATTTTTCCCTATCAGCTCCAGTTTTTAAGATATACAATTTTAGAGAAATATGAGTTCTATGATTTTAACTCAAATCTCAAGTGTAATAAACAAAAGTAGATTCGAATTTTTTATTTTATTTATACCAAATACAATCTTAAGTCAAACTTACAAACAAAAAAAAACATTAAAGAAATCAAATATAGTCACTCGACACTTCTAAAACTTCTTTTCCGCGACATTCTTGAATGTTTTTTCAAACAGTCCCTCTTTAAACTCCAGCAGTAATCTGCCATCATGTGGATGTCCCATCTTCCTTGGTAGCGGTCCTCCATAATTTTAATATCTTGGTGAAATCTTTCACCTTGTTCCTCACTCATGTCTCCTAAATTTTCTGGAAACCGGTCCAAGTGGCTGTCTAGATAGTGTACTTTTATACTCATATTGCACCCTAATGATTTAAAGCTGTTCAGCATCTTGTTAACAATTTCAACATAGTTTTCAGCTTTATGTTTGCCTAGAAAATTTTCTACAACTGCAACAAATGATGTCCAAGCTTCTCGTTCAACTTCATTCATTGAATGTATGAAGGCAGGATCTTTAATTAATTGTCTTATTTGTGGGCCGTCAAATATCCCTGCTTTGAGTTTTTCTGTGCTCAACTGAGGCATTTTTACCCCTATATATTCAAAACAAGGCCCATCCTTATCAAGAGCTTTTACAAATTGCTTCATTAAGCCCAACTTTATGTGTAACGGAGGAAGAATGATTTTTTCTCTTTCAACCAAAGCGTCGTTAATGACATTCTTTCCCCCAACGTCCATGTTTTCTCTCAGAGGCCAATCTTTTCTAACCCAGTGGTGTGTTTTGTCCCTACTATCCCAAAGGCACAAGAAACACGGATATTTTGTATAACCACTTTGCTGCCCAAGAAGAAAGTTCATCATTTTTAAGTCTACACATATCAACCATTGATGTTCGTGATACTTTATTTTCTGCAAGACTAAATCTATTGTGTTATATTCTTCTTTCAGTTTCGTTGAGTGAGCTATCGGTATTGAACCATATTTATTCCCATTATGTAGAAGGACACATTTTAAACTTCGCTTTGAACTGTCAATAAATAGGCGCCAATCATCTGGAATATATTCAGAAAGTCCCATTTCTTTCATGAGTCCCCTAATTTCGTGACAAAATACAAGATTGTCTTCTTGAGAAAAGAATGGTAGCAGATCTTTTTCTCTTGTACGGTAAAAGGTAATTTTGGTTCCTTGTTCCAGTAAATTTTTGTCGTTTAACCTAGAAGCCAGTACTTCAGCAGCTTTTTTCGATAAATTGAGATCCCTGGTGAGATCATTTAATTCGTTTTGATTGAAGCGTTGAGGAACTGAAGACGTCCCCTCATAGTCACTGTTAGTTTCATTAGCATCGGAAGAGCGATCAGAGGGACAATGTTCGTTATCAGAGATATCTGGTAGCTCATGAAATGTTGGAATCGGTATTTCATCTGAGTGCGGGATAGGGCGTATTGCCGAGTCTAAATTGGGATAGGTCCATTTATGGCGGTTATTTCGATTGATTCCATTAATATTTGCTAAACAGAAATAGCAATCATCGAAGTGGTTTTTTGGTTCTCTCCAAACCATTGGTACGCCGAATTTCAAACATTTTCTTTTGCCGGTAGTCCACTGCCGTAATTGCTCTGTGCAAGTTTTACATACGAGATGCGGGGCCCACGTTTTGTCCTGATCACCAAGCTTAACTCCAAAGTATGCCAAATATGCTTGCTTCACAAAGTCAGTAATAGCTCGTCTGTTTTGTTGGAACATGTATTCTCCGCATATATAACAAAACACATCAGGTTGATTGACACAACTTCTTCTTGAACTGGACGCTGAACTCATTTTAATTCTGTTCAATAACACAACACTCTTTTCTTAACAGAAAATAACACGCCGAATTCGATCTACTCTCTTTAGCAAGAAGGCACAAACTGACGAGACTTACCTGAGTTAGGGGTATAAAAGGGTCAGTTCAGGTACCTGGGAGGCAATGTTTCCACTATTTATAGATTTACCTGGAATTTACTCATTTACAGACTGACAATAAAACAATTGCACCCACATTAATGATTATAAAATAATTTTAGAACTCTCAGAAACCAATAAACTGCATAGAAACCAGATATGTAGATAAATTTATGTATCTAAAAAAGTAGAGCTGATAGAGAAAAACGGATTGCACCTATAGATTTAGCTTCCCAAATATAGTTAAAATGAAGTCTAAAATCCCAGGCACCAAAAAAAAAATTTTTTTTTGTTCCCCTGTGTTATAGGTAGAAGCGAACTTATAGATTGGAAGGCATGCGCAATTCCAATAGACGAGATCGATCAAAAGAATTTGATAAGTGAGCTGGAAAGAAATTACCACCTGAAATATATACTTATACCACCTGAAATACGTATATGTGTGCGTCAAAACGAAATAAACTCTTTCGAAATGATGACAATTAAAATTTATCGATTATAGATAGAAGCCAACTTGTAGATTGGAAACCATACGCAATTCCGCGAGAAACGGGATCGATCAGAATCATTGAATAAGTGAGCTGCAAAGAAATGATCACTTGAAATACTTATGTGAGTTGAAGCGAAGTAATATCCTTCAAGATAATAACAATTAAATTCTATCGTTCCCATTTTCGACTCGACTTTCGTCACACACCGAGAGAAA
Organism: Xiphydria camelus; assembly: GCA_963678675.1. NCBI lineage: Eukaryota > Metazoa > Arthropoda > Insecta > Hymenoptera > Xiphydriidae > Xiphydria > Xiphydria camelus. Next base: position 17,320,419 of record OY783199.1, on the reverse strand, counting down.
TAAATGCTAGTGTCAACAAAAATGTTTCACGAATCAAGAACATATGAGCTTACAAATTTTTAAGAGATTCTTACACAAATTCTCCTGATCGAATAATATATTATATTCTTGATTCTCAAGAATACCATCGTGGGAACAAGCAATTTTTTCTGCGCGAAAAAAAAAACAATTAAGACTCGAGACTATGAAATATCGTCTTGCACGAAGAAGATCATGACTTGATCACGAAATTATATCATGCTTTTGATTGAGGAAAACATATTTTTGATACCGGCATTTATTTCTCTCAGTGCACACATCGCAGTATGGATATTTCACACCTCGTGGATCGATGCGCCACTACGCTAGAAAATATGTTCCACGAATTTTTACAGATTAGAAGCCATGCGCAATTCCAAGAGACGAAATCGATGAAATTCCTTGAATAAGTGAGCTGGAAAGCGATTAGCAAAGTATACATATATACGTGTGTGCGTCAAAACGGAGCAATATCCTTCAGAATGACGACAATTAAATCCTATCGTCCTCGTCTAGGCGCGAGATAAATGGGACGCTTTTTCTCTCGCCCGCAAACTTCTCTCCATTTTCCACCGCCACTTCGTCCTGCTCCTATCAGCGCGAGGTAAGAAAAGTGCACCCCGAAAGATACTTCTCGACGTGGTTCCTCGGAATATCTATATCGAGGCACCCGAGGGTGGAAAACCGGAATTGTCGGCGAAGGAAAATCGGATAACATTCCAACGACGCGAACGAAATCCGTTCGCGGATGTAAGAACCGTCGTTTCTCGGCACTTTATTGCGAGCCGTCTCGTTATCCTGGGATATCTATACGGAAGTGAGATACGGTCGATTGAGATACTACACGGTCTCGAGAGAGAGTTCTAAGTGCGAACCTCTCCTTTTCGATGGTGATCAACGCTATTCATTGCCCCTCATCGTCAGCCTCATCGTCAAACCCGTTTGTCCTCTATTCTCGTACACATTATATGAAATACAGTATCGAGCAACAATGGGCAGAGATTCGACATTACGGAGAGTACAGCGTTGATGAAGGTAAAATAGAGTGTCCTTCGTTATAATCATATAGAGCGTTTTAACGACAGGATGTAAAGGATCTTAGGTCGTTGACCTTTCAGACGCGTTGCTATTCCAAGCCTGACTGCGTGGGACGACCCTTACAATGTATTCTACGTCCCGCTCGGCACATACTACATATTTCGCACGTGATCTACTTTACACAGGATGAGGGATTTAAATTAAGGCTCATGAATATCTGTACCATAAGGTATTTAAGAAAATGTTTCTTACAAGAGTTATTTACTTTAGAGGGGGAAAGAGAACTGTATGTTTTATTCGTCATTTAGTGGACATTTTCAAGGCCATTTTAAGATCAACGTTTTTTCTTCAAATGGAAGCCTATGTTTTTTGTCAACAAATTCTTAATCTACACGTAAAAACAGACAACTTTTGTCTGTAAGGTATTTTATTTCTTTATCTCTTTCCATTTAAAGAAAAAACGTTGACCTTAAAATACTCTTGAAAACGTCTACTAAATGAAAAACAAAACATACAATTCTCTTTCGCCTCTCTGAAGCAAATAACTTTTCTGAGAAACATTTTCTTCCAAAATGCGTTAATTGTTTTACAGATATCCATGTGTGTCTCAATTTAAATGCCTCACCCCGTATATATAAGGCGTGTGCAAATATCTCTCTCGAAAGTGGGCGTGGCCCCTTTTACGCCCATTTTCATCGATCGTACTTTTACACTTCATCACTAGTATCTATAACTGTAAAACGAAAATTCCTTCGAATGGTTCATTGACTCAGATGTCACAGAGTTCAATTCAGTTTGACATTCTACCGGAGAAAACGATTCGCGTTTCATCCTCGACGTCGCCAAGACGTACGCGAAACGAACGACGCAGTAACGTCGTAGTAAACACTTCCGGAAAGTTTCTTCGTCTACGTTATAATCGCCTTCTTACGTCCGCTCATCTACATGAAGCTCCTCGGACCAGTAGATAACACCAGCAGCCCCAGCGTGGTCCGAAGACTAAGGCAATCCTCCAGCCAAGTGGATTACGCGAAGAGCTTCGACCGCTAGACTCCCCAAGGAGAAACGCTCTCCCCGAGAACAGACCTGGCGATGGGGGATAATTTGCGGGAGAAGCGATATCGCGTGTCTACCCCCTCCTCGTCTACGTAGTCGCCTTTCCTCTCGACTTTTTGACAAAAAGTCGCGTACGCACTCGATACTCCAGAGACTCCGTCGAGGCTTCTCTTCTATTTTCTCTATTAACCCTCCATTAGTCAGACGCATAGCGTTTTTATTTGCTAATTGTCGGAAAATTATTAGAGCCACACCATTGTCGCTTTGTGACATCTGAGAGGGATGTTCTAAGAATGATTTACTTGAGTCTTATATCCCGGTGTTTTATTTCTTAAATTTGTTTAAATAAAGTTGCAAATTATTTATTTCAATTCACTGTGTATATCGCAGAAAGGGATTTGTTGTTGATCATTTAATTTAATTTTAAACACGTTACGATTATAACAAATTAGATATTTATAGATGTGGGTCTGACAGACCCATAGCGACTAAGAGCGTCTCATCAGCTGACGCGCCTAACGGAAGGTTAACAACTTTATTTTGTCAATCAATTCCACATTGAGAATAAAGTCTACCTTTCTCGCCAATTCATCCGCGCCCCTAAATCGCCATGGTAAAATCATTGTCGCTCCGATGCTAGCGAGAGGGACGGAAGAAATCCCTCGGCTGACTGTTTTATTGCGAAAGTTTTTCCTTCGTGAGTTTCAGGGAAAAGCTGCTTAGGGAGTGGCGGCGATTGTAACGGAGAACGAGGACACGCGCTGGAACGAAAAGGAACTCCGACTCTACTTTCCTCCGTTTCTTCTTCTTCGCGCGAGAAGTACTCCAATTCTATTTCTTCCTTCGCCTTGCAATACGCTCTCCGTAAAACCGGGTTGGATTCTATGAGAGAACCAGAGCTATGTGCGGTACCTAAAATGTCATTTTACCATCCACCGCATAGTAGGTATATTTGTCTGGATCGGAACGAAAGCGATATTAACACATTCGCGACCGCTGGCGTGAATTCACGTCACTTCATATACAGGTTGTTACTTAATGATAGGCCGTAATTGCAAGGGCACATTACTGAGTCAATTTCCAGTAGAAAAATTCTTATTAACATGTGTCCTAAAATGTCTGGTTTTCAAGATACAGAACGTCAAAGTTTAAAAAAAATCGGTTTTTTAATAATATCTCAAAGATCCTTGTGCCGATTTTGTTGACATTTGGCACTGTTGTTTATTGTAATAAGACGCTAAGTTAGCACTAACTAGAAGATAATTATGAGTTCCAGTGGCGTCCCGGGGGACAGTCTCACGACTAATATTGACAAAAAAAGTGTACATTTTAGGACACATGTTAATATGAACTTTTCTACTGGAAATTGGTTCAGTAATGTGTCCTTGCAATTACGGCCTATCATTAAGTAACACCCTGTATATGCACACACAAGTTATGTAAAGTCCCTTTATGCAAAAGTAACTGTTTTTCGAAATATCACACTAACCAGAAATATTACATTTTGTTTTTACTCGGCTTTTCCAAAATACCTGTAATATAATGCTAAATAAATTCTGCACAATAATAACAAATGGTCTATTGTCTACCTATAAAGCGAGTATACAAATTATAAAAACCTTTTTATTTTAAACAAGACATAATTGCAACATTGATACTTCAAAACAAATTTTATCAATTTTATCCTTGCTTTAACGATTCAAGTTTGCGGCGATCACCTTCAGAATTTCATTATTTTCAATATCAGTCACAAATGCTGGAGGACTTCTCCCGTAAAACGGAAAATGGAGAAGTTCCGAAATGGCTATCGGTGAAACGTGGCCGCGTTGGTTCGTTGTTCCAAGCGAACTAAACGTGCCTAACGATCGAACTTTGGTAAGCTTCCCGTTCGTGAAACGCGAGCTTCTCGCTCCGATGTCGTAGAGCTGCCATCGAAGTTCAACGTCTTCGCGCGGCGTTGCCGCGGGACGTGGAACTGGTGAGTGTGCCGATTGGTTAGCGCGGGTACTAACGATAAGATGAAAACGGATAAATTTCTCAGCGCGACTCCGCGCGAGAGCGGGCAACAAGAGATATGGAAGAATTTACAGTCGCAATGTTTCTCTCTTAGTTTCTCTCGCCTCTGCTTAGGTACTGCAGCCGACGTAACTTCTCGCGTTATAAAGACAAGTTTTCCTTCTCGAATCGTGTAACCAAGACCGATATCATCGAATCACCGTTCGCGCCGTAAAGTTTGTGACTAGGGAAGGTCTGAAACTAAAACGCGTTCGCGCCCCTGCAGTATCTCGTCCTTTACTTCGCACTGCGCTTTCAGCCGTTTCAATTTCTCTTCCGATTGCATCTTATATCTTAGAAATGCGATGGGAAACCGATTCGCGTGGGTATTACGCAGTGCCGGAGCTTCCGTCTCGGAATGCTTCTCGATGGCAATGGCCAGTTAATTTGCATTTCCTAACACCTGCTGTAAAAAAGTCGTAAGCTAGACAAAAGGTTCCTTGCAATATACGCACCGAGGAAAAAATCGACTTGATCGAATTAAACGTGTCTTTGAATAATTCTAAACGATTGTTTATTCGATCCGAATGAATACCGACTTAATCCAAATTATTTTCAATTAAATCGATAATTTTTATACACGTCCAATCGATATTCATTATAATCGAATAAATGTATTTTTAGAATTATTCAAAAACACGCTTAATTGACTCGAGTAAATTATTTTCTCAGTGATAATAAGAATATTTAAAGTGCATTTTATCATTCTGAAATTTTTGAAAGTTCATAGAAATTTTCCAGGAGATAGTTAGGGTATACTGATTCATCGGATGAAGATCGCTAAATAAGTATTCAATCCTCATTGATTAGTTATTTAACGTCATCCTCGCCTATTTGACGTCCTGCGCAGAAGCGGACAAATCTGAACTGAATAATTCTCCAAATATTGAAAAACAATCACCGCCGTGACTGTCACGCGGCTCGTAATAACTCAATAAAGAGAATAGATACGTCGCTGTAGTACATTGTTTTGGATTCAGCGGAATAATTTACGGAATGCTACTGCGACCGAATTTGCTATAAGTACGTGATAAATCTAATATTGCTCGAAGTATAGTCAAATTTAATTAAAATCGCATTAGCCATCGCTTGCGATTTTCTTAATTGGATAATAAATGTTGAGACTATTAAATGAAAAAAGCCGTGCGACAGCGGTTCGTGAAGAATTAAATAGGATCGATGAAAATTTATTTTATTGGATAAAAGTAAGCTGAAACAGAGATATTATGAGCTTGCTAATTTGATCCAATTGTAGCATGGAAGTAAAATCCGGGCTAAGTGCAAGAATATGAAAAATTGAGTTAAGTGCTAAAAAGTGGGCTATGCGACAACCCCAATACACTGTAAAATGGGCTAAGTCTAGATCCTTCAAAATCTAGTTCAAATAATTGCCATAATCTTGCTCGCTGCAAAGCTTGCTTGCTTGCAGAATCTGCATATCTCAAAACTTACTTTTTGGCACTTAGCCCGGATTTTACTTCCGCGTGCTACAATTTATCCAACTTCTAAGAGTGCTAAAAGACGCACCTTAAAGGCAAGAGAAAGAGTTGAAGTACAATTTATAAAGTCGCTAATTACTTAATAAAAATAACCGTCCAATCCGTAACCTCATACGATCTCCTAAATAAGACGCCGGCAAGGCGCAAACCGATTTGTCAGCGATCCAGTTAGATACTTTGCCGCCGTCCTATCTGCGTGCGACACGCCGTAATAAATGTGTCTCTTATCAGCTACCCCTTATCGAACGAGGACACCGAGGGGGTCAGCAAATTCGAAACGTAGTTACCCCGATTTAGAGTTTGCCGCACCGGCGTCTGAGTGGGTGCATAACCGATAACCACGTTATCTACTAATGACGCGCGTCAATTAATCGATTGAACTTAATGTCCTTCATAAATAGAGGCTATATAAACTTCGAGACACTCTCGCTTATATAATACTTCCTTCAATTCATTTCGTCTATTAGAAAAAAATCAACAAATGACTCAAAAGCCCCGATAACGACGAAATTCCCTCGAAAACCATTTCGACGCTTTTATAGCGCTCCTTTCGCAGTTTCGCTCCAGCGGCGAATCGCGCGCGAGGCTCGCGCGTTCGAAGTATAAATTTAGCCGCCGAATTTAGGTAACGCGCGCGTAAACCAAATCATGATGGATGAAGTGTCTTCCCGGCGACTTTTGCTCGCTCTCGGCTATACGAAAACGAAGGCGACTGCCAAAACGCAAATATTTGTCCTCCGCATAGCCTAGTATTGATTCTGGTTTTCATCCTGACGAGAGGCGATGCGCGCGTTAGCCGGATTGACGCGATGGAATTAGCCCGCGGAGGCATTGTTTTTTTTCTCGACATCCTATCGTTCCTCCCCACACGTCTGTCCCTTTATTTATCAGGGGATGTTGATCTTGGAACGAAGTGCATTCACGGACGTCCAGCGAAGACTTCGGTCATTCGTCGCGTCCGTTATCGCCTGGTCGATATCGAAGTGGTCCACACACCCAGGCGAAAAAATTCTATATATCATATTTTGTATATGATCCATATGTGGTTTTGGTCTTATAGGGATTATATATGATTTCTCTATATTAACCCATATAAGGACTATATAACGATTTTTGGATGATTTTATCATAAATATATAGTCTGTATGTGGTTCATACAGAAATCATATATGATCTATATATGATTGAAACCACATATGGATTACATAGAACTTTTCCGTCTTGGCTAAGAGAGAAACGTTTCTCCCTCCCTTCCCCATAATTCCCTTGTTCCTAGTTCCAGGCTTCACAGCCCCTATTTATTTCATTTTACACGGAAAAAAACAACAATTTTTACTGCGTCATCCAGTAACGCTGAGACTCGAGTTCATTTTCAAGAATTTGTACAGAGGAAAAACTGTTCTATGTACTGCTTACAACGGTAAATAAAAACGTCCCTGCTGTACAAATTCTTGAAGCAGTCAAAATTACTGATTTCTTTCCATGTGGGGGAAATACGGGAAATTCTGATAAAGAAAGAGGGAAACAATTTGGATTAGAAAAAGGAGATCTTCCAGACACTAGAAACGTGCAGTGGTTTAAAAAAATAAAAATTTTTAAGTTGTACAACGAAACATCAATATTTATCAAGTGAATGACGGATGTTTTTCGTTTTTCACACATAGACATCGGGAAACGCGGAGAGGATCATTCTTTCCGTATTTATCTTTGTCGCGCGCCGAGGGAAACTTTTCTCTCTCCGCTGAAATTCCTCCCGCAGTCGCTCTGATCGCCTCGATCCTATCGGCTAGAAAAGATAAAACTGGAGTGCCTCATCGAGAACCGGTAATTACATCGGTAAGCGTTAGATAAAGACGCGCTTTGCTCGCAACAGTATCGCGGCTAACGAGAGCGTTTCTCATCAAGCGTTAGCTTCGCGCGATTAAAACGGAACGGGAGACAGAGGCGACCGAAGAAACAGTTGCGCGGGACCGGAAGGGAGGCTCGTCGGGTCCTAATCTGCCGGGACCACCTCGATCTTCCGCGCGAAAGGCTAACGCGCTCGTGAGAGAGGTCGTGGTACTCCAAAACAGGATTACGAGGATACAGCGACGCGCGGGACGATTTTGGCAAAGTGTCGGGTCGTTTCGAGATTATGATTCTCCAGTCCCACGCTCTCTCCTGCTGTTCCTCCCCCTTTCGCGGTCTCTATCGCTTTATTTCGTACTCCGTGCGGACGCCAGAACATCGTGGCTGGCTTCCAAGCGTTGTACGCGGTGTTTTCGGGCGATTGTACAGTGAGAGAAATTTATAGGTCGCACACACACAGCGATAAAAATATGGCTATGATAGCTGTACTTTGAGGCTAAATGGGGTTAACCAGACAGTGTATGGGTAATATGGCAATAGCAAATCGATGGCTTAGGCGCAATAGGTCGTAACCCACAAAGCGTTTTTAACGCCATTTGATTGTAACCCTCAAAAGTATGTCCCTACAATACATCGTAAGCCTTATCTTCATTTAAAACGCTCTCTATTTTATTATTTCAACAGGTCGTATGCCCAGCGAATATTGTCACTGTGGAGTTTTTTGTGTCTCCTGTAAAATTTACTGTTTCGGGGATACGACCTATTGCTCCTAAGCCATCGAAATAGTAACGAGAGAGCTACACGTATTACTGAAATAATTGTACATTGTAAAAAATTCTGCGATGTGGACCTATACAGACCACTTTTGGTGCTAGACAACAATGGCAAAAGACTAAATGAAACCAACCCATATGTGGTACACATACATAGGTTCACACCGATGAAATGGTGTTAAAAATTAACACCACTTTTTTACTGTCTACGTATAGCTGAAATAACTGTACGTACCATACACTGAAAAGCAATTTTGCTCCATTCAACCATCGGTGAGGTTAAATACGACGAACCTCACGGTGTAATTGTTTCAAGTAGATGTTCACTTCTTTCAACTTCAATTTGGTTGCTTCCATTCTATTTATTTTTCCTTACACTCTTATGGCGTTGAAACAATTGCACTGTGAGGTTCGCCGTATTCAACTTCATAGATGGTTGAGAGAGAATGGAGCAAATTTTTTTTTCGGCATATATGGGGCTAAACTTACACGCCAGGAAAGAAACTTCAATCACTATTATCTCATTATTTATAAACTTTTGACCTACATCGATATAAGACTTTTATAGATAAAATTGTTATCTTCAAAACAATATTCAACCAAAAGCTCATAGATAATAAGATAACAGAGTGACTGAAGTTTTTTTTTCCCGGCGAGTAAGTTTAGCCTCATATAATTGAAATAGAAATACGTTTTGCTACGCAGAGAAAAAAAATAGATTTAACTAAACTGACGGTCACGGGCGAGAGACGCCGATTTAATTATTTAAATTAAACAATTTGGTTGTAACGATTAAAAATTGTTTGACGAAAACAAGCTGTAGTCAAGTCTAGCAAATTGTTAACTGAAATAACTAAATCTACGTTCCCCCGCACGTGACCGCTAATTTAGCCAAATCCATCATATTATTCTTATATTAATAAATTACCAGCATTTTTTCGTGCAACCCATAAAATTTCTCTCAATGTGGTAGCGCGAATTCCACGGTATCTTATCCCAGGTTCCTCTTTTCGTCGGAAAGACGCTTCGTATATCGGACCCTCAAAGAAACGAACCTCTCATCCATGTCGAAGGATCCTCAAGCCTGGAGAGTCCTTGAATTTTTGAACTCGTCCCCCACAAACGCGAAGGGGGAGAAAATGCGGCGATATATCGCATTTAAATCGGAAGAGTATTACATGAAAACTCTTTACGCCAAAATTTTAGCCGCTTATCGCGGTTCGTTCGAATCGACGTAATCGGCAAAAAATACAGCGCTTGAACGACGAAAGTAATCGCGATCGAGGCGTGCGCGCGGTCGCATTATTCTCCATCAAAATGGTAACGATAACGGGCAGCGGAGCGATTACAAATGATCAAGGAGCGAAGTTTAATTAGCGGTTTGTTTGCCTTGCCATTAGTCGAGAGTAGAAGTCACCGCTACCGGAGAACGCTGATTAATTAGCCGCTAAAGAGCGTCGGCGAACGCCGGATAAATTATCTTCGCATAAGTATCCAAGGAAGCTTCAACCGTAAGGAGACACATCGTTCGCTTTTCTCCGTGCTTTCTGTAAAATTGTCCTTCGCGGAATTAATTATAACGTATTTGTATTTCGCTCCCAAATTTACGATCTGTACTGTATTTATATCAAAACGCATTAATTTGTCGGCGCGCGGAAAAGGCCTTTTAATCGCGTTCTCTCGCGGCGAATCCCTGGTGATAAATCACTTCGGCCACCGAAGCATCTGGCGCCTTGTAAGCGATAGTCGCGTTACTAACACTCGCGTCTCTCGTACTTCAAGCGTTAGGTTGAAAGGTACGAAAGAACAAGATGTGCCGAGATATATTTTAAAAAAAAATGCACGGGGCAGGAAAATACCATATCGAAAGTAATGCTATCGTCGTGATGAGGAGGTCAATGTATCGCGTCGACTTTTGTATCTTTCGGTGCACTTATAGAGGGTCAAATGCAGGTACTTTGTAAACCAAAACAAGTAGAATATGTAGTACAGTGATAAAAAAAATGCAGTTGAATCAACCAAAAATGTTGCCAACTGACTCTCCTTCAGTTGAGTTGAATGATATTTTTATCAAATCGATGAAGCGATGATCGATTCGGTAAAAAAATATCATTCGAGTCAAATAAAAAAGAATTAGTTAGCAATATTTTTTGCCGACTCAACTGCATTTTTTTGCATCAGTTGGTTGTCCCTTTGAGCGATGAGGACACAACGACACCACAATTGTAAACCATATTTTTCTTATCAACGACATCACGCTCGATTTTCCTTTGCCGTTGATCCGACGATAACAACAAATATATGTAAGATATTCTGAATAAGGAGAATTCAATTGCAAGAGTACCTCCCCAGTATTTAGAAGCACACATTTCCCATGTATCATTACCCACATTTATATTATGTAGCTAAAATCATTCAATGCAGGTATAATATTCTAGAAAAACAACCCAATGTAAACAATATATCCGCCTGGAGCACTGTAAAAAAGATAACGAAATATTTAGAATCCTGCAAATGTACGCCAATGCCCGATGGTGAATCAGGGAGATAAATAAAAGCGATTGTCTCGCTTAATTAGATTCTCGTAGCGTTTGGACAGATTTTAGTCCACGTTGTCTTCTCTAACACGCTCTTGTGAACCATTGCTCTGCCACGGAAAATCTTGCAATGCCAGTTTTTCGAAGAATGACATATCTCCATAGAGATATCCACATACGTCTTTCTGGACATGCGAAATTAGAAACAGGGACTTACCAGATGTACCGAATGGACTTCATCTTGAGGGCAGTAGAGTTCTCCTTGCACTTGTACGCGAGAACTTGTTTTACACTACTCACATCGACCGTGGGAAACCTCGACGTCACGTACGCTGAAACATCAACATTTCCTCGAAATTAATTTCGTCCGAACGATACCAGGGTATCGGATTAAGGTTCCGGTTGGTGCGAAATTTAAATCTTATTATGGATCGGTCGAGTTACGTGGGCGATATCAATTTATCGACAAACTACCGTGGACGGAAGGGTGGGGAGGAGATTGCCAGAGGCGCGGAGCTCGTCAGGGCTACAGGAAGGAGGAATGGGAAGATTGAAAAAGATCGGAAGAAGTTTCGAAGGGTCTAAAATTCGAGTGGATATAAATAAAAACTGAGAACGTTGCTTTGCGAATTTCTCATTACAACTTTCTATGATCAGAAAGAGAATAAATTAGATATCTATATAAACTTATTTTTGAAATAGAAAAATCATTGATAAAGTATCGAGATGAAATTATGTTTAATTTACGTTTATTTCGATTTGTCTTTGAAAAAATATTCATGCGATCAGAAAGAAATTAAAAATCTATTTACAAAAATATCAAGACTATTAAAATTCCACAATTTCAGGAATTTTAGAACCTGAATTTCTCGCATGTCGTTCAAAAAGACAAAGGTATTTGTATGGAATGCTCATTCTAGAATACCATGCGCATTTTATGCGCTCGATTGCAATTCTTTCTCAATCAAGAGAGAATTTCCAACGCTAAACCGCACATCGTTCCACGGCAATTTGTAATTTCGATTAAATAACCGACAAACTGGCGATTACCGTCCGCGGGGGTATAAAAAATATGATGGGATGGAGGAGGAAGAGCAGAAAGGGGGTTTATTAACAATGACGAATACCACGAATTCTATGTCACCGTAATCCCCCAAATTAGTAGTATACTCGGGAGAGTTGCCCGCAATAACCTATCGCGAATTAAATTCGATCGCTCTGCAGTAATCGTGGCGGTATGTGGTCTATAATGCTAACGAAGCGGAAATAGGAATATCTATACTCGCGTGATTTTATTCTCGCCTGTTTCGACTATTAGTGGTATTTCAGATTAATTAAACCCGATAAAGAGATAAGCAATTCTAATCGATATCCCATTCTACGATCAGTTACATTTATTTTTTATCGTCGATAAACATTCTTTTGGACGGGGCTCGGGACTCTACGCTGTTAGAAGTTCTTATTCCGCATTCATGAATGCGTTAGAAACATTTATCCAATATAAAATGTGGTTAAATTACTAATAATTCTGATGCGAAGACACAAATTCTATAATGAATTTATAAAAAAAATGATGTTGGGTAATTATTGTAGACTCGTGATAAAATATCGCCAAGTCGCAATTGTGTCATCAATTCACAATTGTTTTTAAATTTCACAGTTTGTTTTGTAAATTTACTATATTTTTATACTGCAATCATATTTTTAATTTACAAAACATTCTAACGCTGTAGTTCTGGTATCCGAATCGGGAGGTGTGCGATATTGTCGTCGAGTTTTTTTCGAAAAGTTCATTACTACTTTTGGAAAGAAAGCATCATCAATGATTGACAGTTACATCGAAATTCGGACCTTATAAAAAAAATATTTATTCCGTCATATTCTTAAATTTAATTTGTAATCCGTATACATATTCGGCGTCACCCAAAAGAGAAACTGTCAGAACAAATAGTCGCAAAGTTATAAATGCGTTTTTCTCTACTGCATTCTGACGTCACTGAACAGCCATGAGAAACGCACTTATTACCGAGCAACGAGTGCGAGAGAAATAGACTTGCGCTATGATGTATGCCGCATTTTTAAAGATCGTTTTCCAGCTCAAATAAGGCCGAAAATAAAAAATGAGAAAATATGGAGTGAATAATTTTGCCCAGATTTCTTAAATATATGACAAAAACAAATTCGCTGAAGAACCGAATCGGGAGTAAATGTGGTTGCCTTCCGTAAGGCACAGCAGGACTCGCTAATCCCATTTACTGCAATGCGCAAGGCACATCACCTCATACACGCTCTATTAACCCTGCGTTAGTAAGGTGGGGTATGTCATACCCCAACTAAATGCAATTTTCACATTACATTGTTTCACCTTACCAACGGAGGGTTAATTTTCTCATTTCCCATCCCTTCTCAACGACTCTCTCTTTTCTAGCACTGGCGCCTCTAACGAAGAAATCTCAACTTAGAATTATACGCTCCAGGACGAACGCGAGAAGCGCTTATTACGAGTAGTTACTAGCGCGATATATATGTGAAGCGTGGTCCAAGAGCCACTACGGATGAAACCTCGCGGAGCTCGAGTTACGGCGAGATGACCGAGTAACCCGAGGATACTTGGCTCTGTTAATGAATCAATTTTCTCGTCCTTTTCCGCTCCTCCCGTGAGTTTATCTCGTTCCACCCGCTACTCCTAGCTGCAGGGCTCGTTTAGAAGCGCAAGAACGACCGCGAAATCATCGCATCGGGACCTTCGGTGCGCGAGGAATTTTGTTTCGATATTCGGAATGAGATGGTTTCGCGGAGAAAACAAAATTATATCGAACCATCGATACCTTCTATACGAAGGCCTCTTCTCGTCAATGGCGCAAGTGATGACATTCAGAGGAATATGTGTAGGAGACGAAAAAAAAATACAAAATATATTCACGATGTATAGAGAGAGAGAGGGGGGGGGAGGGGAGTCGTCCCTTTTTTATTGGACTTCAATTCGGGGCAAAAGGATACGTAGAAAATTGTATGGTAATGATTACTATGCCAGAACAGTAAATAAGTGACAGCTTCGACAATATTGTGTTGAATAACCTGCAGCATAATGATCATTACTCGATACTGCATATAAATTCAAATGTTAATGATTATTGTACCGCAAATTATTCAACACAATATTGTCAAAGTTTTCACCTACTTGCCATTCTGGCATAGTAATCGTTACGACTCAATTTTCTCCACGGAGAGGCAGTGAAAACACAAGGGAATTTAAAGAATAAAGAATTAACTTTCGTGAGATATCGCCGGATATATAACTATTAGGATAAACGAAGCACCGATTTTTTTCACGTGCATCCTTGGCGATTTTTTTGGCCGGCAATAAGAGGATAACGATTTAATATCTCGCTGACTGCGAATAAAGGTATAAAGGGGCTGTTCACACGTTACGTCACACCTTGTTGGGGGAGGGGAGCGGGTCATGAGATATGTATAAAATTGCTAATAAAATTACATTTTTCGTGCAAAACATTTGTTTATAAACTGCAGTAAGTAATTCATTATTTCTCAAGGCTTTAATATTCTAGTCGCTACAAAGTTATTTTGAAATAAATACAGATTAACAAAAATCAGTATATTATCTCGTTTTACTTTCCCATATAATCCCAGGAAAATGGAAGTAGATCAGGTAGAATAATTCGAGTAAATGCAAAACATTAGATATTTTTTTTAAATATAGATAGTCACATACCCATATATTCTTATAACGTCACAGAAGGGGGATGAGGGATTTCAATATGTGACAAACTCTGATAAAGGTGAAGAAGGATGTCGAAAGGCCAAACATTGTGTGACGTAATATGTAAACAGCCTCAAAATGAGATGTTGACTTCATCGCAGAGAAGGTCAGAATATCACGTATACCGCAAATACGCATTTCCGAGGGAAGATTGATTTCGAAGCAACAAACCCCGAAGAGGCTGACCGATACAAATCGAGTTTGGGGTGGGGCCAAATGGACTTGCTGGGCTGTATATGTGCATACAAGCTTGGTATATACTCAAAGACAAGTTATACACGTGCCTCGGCGTCCGACAGCCCGTTTGCCCGTGGTACACGCGTGCACGGAGTCACGCGGGGCAAGAAAAATGATTTGCGCGTCCCACATGCTCAAAGCGAAGCGGTGCAAAGCGGACGCGAAACTCACATATGATAGCCTGCACTTTGGCTCTGTCGAGGGCCGGTTTAACCGGACGTTCCGTGGCGGTTCCGGCGCGGCTCCAACGTTGACCCGTCACCGAACACGTTGCCAGTTCTGTCGGGCTGAAGAGGATCGCCGCCAGACCTCTGGTCAGCTTCCGGTAGTCGCTCCACTTCACCGCTCTTAGCTGTTCCTCGCACACGGCTATACCTTCACCCAGGTGCACCTGAAACAGGGAAAAAGGACAACAGCTTTGATTAATTAAGATTATTTCATTCACATTGGAACACGTTATTCAGGAAAATGTTTATGAACGAAATGAAAAATGTTTACATTGTTTATGAATTAGAAAGGAGAAAAATACGAACGAAAACGGTAATTTCTACACTCAAAGAAAAATCTGGTTAAAAGAACCGTAATTTAACCAGAAATCGTGGTCGATTTTTGCGCAAACCATAATTCTATAGTTGCTCTAAGCAGTGAGATTCTGGTTATAGTAACAAGAGATCAGAATTGCTGCAACCAGGTCAACTTGCAGCATGGTTGATAAATGTTACCAATCCTTTTTTTACATATGCAGTTGGTATTATTATCATGCAGTAATATTATTGATTTACTTTTGTGGTTAAACCATGATACATGACTATCATAAACTACAACCTCGTTATTACTATAACTGCGCAACAAAAGTTATTTCGACTGCATTCATGATCTGTTCAATCATAAGTATGGTACTAGCAACCAGAAAAATTAAATCTTGCGATTATGGCTCGTTTTACTATCAACTTTTCCCTCAGTGCAGGAATTCGATTAAAATTGAGAGCGAGAAATACGGACAAAGTTGACCCGCAATTTCCAAGCTCGTTTAATTAAACTAAACAAATAGACACTGCAAAACCCGTTGCACGATAACGTCGAAATTTCAATCGCTCGTTGCACGCGTCACGTCACGCGACTGCGATAAGCTCGCAAATTTTTTTCGAAAATTCGGAAGATTAATTCCCGTCGCAACCCTCCACGATGATAATAATCGAGGTGTCATCCCAACGGCGGCACGACCCATCCCAAACGAATCACGCTGGAGCGATATGAAAGAAAAGCGTCGAGCACAATTTGATAACTCCCGTATTTACGTAGACTGAGAGAAGAATTTATTTATAGATAATAAATGCATACTTGATTTTGGCGAAAGAATTATTTCGTTAAGCCAAGTAAATAAATGTTAATTATTAGAATATTTCCCTCATTCGAACAAAAACAGAGTATTATTATAGCTCACGAATATTTGCTTGGCCCAAAGAAATATTTTTTTCGCCATAATAAAATATACGTATATTAACTATAAATAAACAGTTTTCCACAGTGTAGTGGTCTCTTTTTTTATTCCTTCGCCATAAAATCATCATTACGACGCTGTAATAAATTCCATCCCCGTCGCCATTCAACCACTATATCGACATATAATAGACACAAAGTAAACCAACACATTAAAGGGTGGATTTTAAAGGAACAAAAATACCTCCCATAACGCAACACAGCATCCAGTCTGACACTTTGAAAGAAACTTCCTTGACAAAGTCGCCGAGGCCAAGGTTGGGACGGGGCCGGAATCCGGGCTAATCGCCCGAGGTGCAGATAGGATAACCAACCATTAAGCCGGGTAATTAATAACTTAAGTGTCGTAACGCAAGGCCGACCCCGGACCGAAGGGAAGCGTGGTAGATATATCACGTCGACTATACATCGACGAGTATCCATTCTGTAGCCGTCTGCACGTAGCGTGGATGGATACCGCATACCTAAAGCCACGTCGGCTTATACCCGGAGGAGTAGGTATTGCGCGAAGGTGTTCGGTCGAGGCTTTTGGTACGGATGAGATATCGACTGCATATCCGCGAGTATACGTTCTGAATATACTGCAGGGATATGAAACCCCGTTGTGTGCGCGGTTCATACAATGAGAGGCTAAATAATAGTGCCCCTTAGAGGAAAAATAGCTAGATTTGTATAAAAATCTCATAACATGTTGTGATACAGCTCTTATGATAGTAAAGCATATTAATTTTTCTGGGAAAATATATGAATTCTTACCATATAGATAGTGAAAACTATGCGGGAAAAAAAATCGTAGCATTTACAAAGTTTGTGGTAAATTTCGGAACAATGCCAATCTATTGTTACAATAACTAGAATTTCAGTACAAATTTTATAATAAAACTTGTAGAGGTTGCAAGCGTTGATGTAAATTTTACTAAAATCGCAGTTATTGTAATGATAAATTAGCCTTGTCTCGAAATTTACCAAAAAATTTGAAAAAAAAAATGCTACGTTTAATTTTTTCCCGCGTATGTGCATACTATGTAAATATATGGTAAAATTACTACATATGTGTGATAATAGTAAATATTACTCCAATCACGATGAAATTATTTTTGTAAAAATATTTATTATCACAGCAAATATTTTTACCATTACTGGACATATCTTTTTCTGCCACAGATAATACATATTTTTGTCATGCTAGCAAAAAGTTCTTAGGAAATCCTAGAGTCCTACTAAGCTTGCAAAATCATTTTTTTCCGTACATAGTTGCAAAACTGAAAACTCCATAGGTATCTATATGTTCGACAGTAATAGTATATTAACTATAAAGTATAGGCGTTTTTCTATATATAATTCTTTCAGTGTAGATGTAGATACCATCACCGAGAAAAATAACTCGATTAAAATGATAAAACGCATCTGGATAAACAAATTTAGTTATTCTAACCAAAATACTATATCAGTAAGTTGAATCAAATATTTAATTATTCTAACTACATGTTTCATTATTCTAACCAGAAAATTGTCAGTTTAACCAAACAGATGGAGAATTCACATTTCACCGAACGATTTTGGTTAAATTGACTCTGTTATTTTTACCAGTACACACACGTCCATTGTTGGCTCCTCCAAAGGACTCTCACGTGAAGACGTATGAGTCAAAAGCTGAAGTATAGAAACAGGGTGATTAACGTGCAACGATAATTGGCAGGTGGACTGTACAGACGAGGAAATCCGTCTTCCCATGGCTCTCAACGAATCTCCCATAAATTCTTGATCCCTTCGGGAATTTTGATAAAATTACTACAGATACACGGGAAGATTCATCTCGTCCTGAACCGTGAATACGTCAAAATTTTCTCAAGAATCTAACACCGACGCGCACCCCTACGTGACGAAAAGAAAGCCGCGCCCTGACGAACGGAGGAAACGAAATTAAGAATTACTGTGATGCAGCTCCTAGAGCGCGCCCGGCAGTAGTAATCAGGAAGCACGCCCCGTTGTGTGGAGAATATCAGCGAGAAGAATGCCGGCGACCCGCTGCTTCGATCTTACCGTTCCCGCGTAGGTATATATACACGCGGTGCGCCGAGCCAGATGGAATTACGCCGAGGGGTGTGAAATATATCCGGCCGCGTGGCCGACGGGGGTGCGAAACCGCGGAGAGGCGCGCTCTGCATCAAGAATATTAAACTGTCAGCGCGCGGAGTTGCGGAGGAGAGTGTTTTGGGGCAGGGAGAGAGAGGGAGAGACACGGGGAGGAGTAGATACAGCAGGGGCCGTCTCTCCTCGTCAAAAATGTTCAAAGGATGCGTAGAGTGATATAAACGTGCATGAAAAATGTGTTCCAGCTTCGGCTGAGCTGCTTGCATACATGTATACCGTATGAGGCTAAACCTACTCGCCAGGAGAGAAAATTCAATCACTATTATCTCATTATTTATGAACTTTTGACCCACATCGACATAAGACTTTTTTATAGATAAAAATGTAATCTTCAAAAAAGTATCATATAAATCTAGGATGCCCAGGAAAAAGAGTATAAGTCAAAGTCGCCTACCAAAACACTTCTACAATTTTCTTCTACTTTCCTAGAGATATTTGTGTGCTACATGCATTTAACGGTTCTCATGAGAAGTGTTATTTTCATTTTATACATTTTTTCAACAGTTTGTGTTTCAATATAAACAAATAAAGGTGTTTTCTGAGCAATACCATTTTTTGACTTGTACTCTTTTTCCCGAGCATCCTAGCAATATGAGTCAAAAGCTCAGAAATATAATGAGATAATATAGTGTTATTGTGTGTGAAGTCTTTCCAAGCAAGCAATGGCTTAACCTTATATGATATACAACATTGAAACGTTAAAATAGAAAAATAATATAAATTCGCTATAAAAAAATTAACGATAACGTTTGTCAAATATAAAACGTAATTTAAATCGTCATAAACCACGATTTTATCAACGAAAATAATCGAAATATACGTATACCATATGAGGCTAAACTTACTTGCCAGGGAAGAAAATTCAATCACTATTATCTCATTATTTATGAACTTTTAACCTAGATCGATATAAGACTTTTTTATAGATAAAAATGTAATCTTCAAAAAAGTATTATATAAATATCACAGCCAAAAGCTCATAGATAATGAGATAATAGTGATTGAAGTTTCTTTTCTGGTGAATAAGTTAGCCTCATATGACATGTACATCTCCTAGCGGAAAGAGTGCTTCGTCACCTGTTGCCATCGATATAGCGCGCGAATGACGGGCGAATTTCGTCGATCTCGTAACTCTGAGATGACTGACGGAAAAAAGTTTCGCACGGCAACGATCCGAAAACGATGGATAAAGGAGCAGACGAGCTTTCGCTGGACCACTCTTGTTCCCGACCGGTTAACGACTCCAGGGGTTGGTGCTCCGTCATCGTATGTAGGTGGTTCGTTTTAAGGCTACGCCATCTATCCGCCTACACTAGGTATAAATAGACGTAGTCGCTCCTTCGATTGTGAAAGTAAGGATAAACGTTGGACTTGCCTTCACGAAGGACGGGTCTGTGCACTGAGAGAATAATTTATTTGTGTAATTAATACAAGTATATTTGAATATGGCGAAATAAATATCTCTTTGGGACAAGAAAGTAGTTACTAATTATTAGAATATTTATTTGATTTGAAACAGTTACCAGTAATAATTAATGAATATCTATTTGTCTCGGCGAAATATTTATTTCACGATGTTCAAGAATATATCACCATGCATGTTTATTGACTATAAACAAACTGCTCTGTGTGTACAGCTATTTATCACAAACCTTTTTTATCTTCACTGTGCTTTGAGAATAGATTAATTTTAGGACAATTTGTGACAATCTAAACTTAAATCAGAGTACCTAGGCTTGATTTTAATAATAAAGATAAATGAAACCAACCCTTATCGAGTTCCACAACCACCTCCGATTTGGCTGGTGCTTTAAAGGACTCGGTAACGCACGTTTGCAGCTTATGAATACGCCCCTAAAATTCATCCCGCATCTGCATTGGAAATTTAACGATGGTCTCGCGATTATGATAATTACCCCGACGCCGCGAGTGGAAAACAACGTCGCCGGAAGACCGCGAATTCGATCACCGGGGGCGCGAGTTCCAAAATCCTCGGTGAATAAATGTATAAATTTATGAACTTCCAAATCCCCATCCCTAACCGCTATACAGCGAGAAACGAGCGTGTAAGAAGGGTCGGTAATATTTGTCTTTATTATACGGCTACACCTCCACAGCCCGGGGCTGAGGTAGCAACTGAGCGAATGAACCTGCGGAGAAAAATTTACGTGGGGTGTAGTTTTTCGTAATATTATGCCGATTCCGCAAGGGGGATTTTGTTTGCATACCCCGTAATTATACCAGTCCCGAGGTAGAGAGGGGGTAGGAAAATAATTTCGAGGGATGAGACGCGATCGTGGCTGGCTTCGACGGCGGTAATTTTTGGAACGGGGAATAACGAAACGAATTGCTGCAAATACGGATAATATCAATGTCCCAAATTTGACTCTCCGATCGTGTTTGATGGAAATCAAAATTGTTGCAAATAAATTGCTCGCAACGTCAAAGCAAGTATCTACGCGAAAGCAGGCTGCGCAGTCCGCATTCCGTACGAAAGTTTTTTTTAATTTCGAAATGGAACTTTGTGTAATTCTGCCGATCTCGAAACGAAACTCGTGGCGCTCTGAGGCATCCAGGAATAAAAAAACCGCCATGTCGTGTTTGTGGTTTTGATATCGCTTAATAATAACACCGGAATGAAAAGCAAAATATCGTTAAAAATATCAATTAATGGAATTCCAAATATACGGACTCCAATTTCTGGCGTTAAAAATACTTCGAATAAAACATTTCTAAGAACTTCTCTCTTCTCTCGTACATCTACGATCCACGTGGAAAGTTATTTACAACTCAATTAAAACGAAGGGGAAAAGTATTTCGTAAGATTCATTCGCGGAAAACGATACTTTTAATATCGAGAACAAAAGCGTCGACACGTGCCACGTCCGTAAGCACTTGTCGGCACCATTAGGACCCGGGGAGCCACAATTAAGCTCCCAATGGGGACCCGATCGTCCGGCCGGAAGCACGTAATAATTTCCTTCGACAAACAAATTTTACGTCCGCCCGTCTGATCTCCGCTACAGTACCAACTTAATCGAGAGAAATTGGACGTGGATGAGAGGAGAACGCAGACACAGGGTCTCGAATGCAATAAAGTCGAGAGATCTCGATGAAGAGACTGTGCCAATAAAGCTCAAACTTCCGCTTGGCTAGTGGAGAGTGGGCACGTATAAGTACATAGCTATATAATTTTGCAGGAAACGGGGCAGCCAGTGAAAAATGCATTATGAGATATTGAAAAGTCAAGTTTCTCTCCTCTCCTCTCCCGCGACCGCTTTGCTCGTCCTCTCCCCTTTCCGCTCGCGCTCCTTTCAACTCGTTTCCCTCAACTCCTCCGTTTTAATTATTGAATTATTCGTAGTTATATTTCATGCTCGTGAAAGACGATTACTCACTTTTGTGCATCACGGTGCTTCTCATTATTCGTATTGCATTTATCGTATGTTATTAAAAATGTCTCCACTGAGAAAAATATTATAATTTGGTCAATTTAACCAAAATTTTGACGACGATGACCAAACCTCCATTTGATTGGAGTGATTGAACATTTGGTTAGAATAACTAGATATTTAATATTCAACTCACAAGTATTTTGGTTAGAATAACTAAGCGCGTTTAACTAGATGAAATGTGTTTTATCATTTTAACCTAATTATTTTTCTCAGCGCAGTATACTCGTTATAAAAACTAAACACGTTTAATTAGATAAACTTTGTCATTTTAACCTAATTATTTTACTCGATGTATACGAACGAGTTAATAAGATTGACTGGAAGCTAAATCAACTAAATATTTGGTTCAATTGATCACACTGAAAAAAATAACTTGGACAATTTAACCAAAATCCTGAAGACGATGACCAAACCGTTTGGTGGAATATGGATTCTCCATTTATTTTGTTAAATTAACCACTTTTGGGTTAAAATAACTAAACGTTTAATTAGAGTAACTAAACATTTGTTTAGAATAACTAGATATTTGATTCAACTCACACCAGTATTTTGCATAGAATAACGAAGCGCGTTTAACTACATGCGTTTTGTCGTCTTAACCTTATTATTTTTATCAGTACAGTATTTTCGTTATAAAAACTAAACACGTTTAATTAGATGCACTTTTTCATTTTAACCTAATTATTTTTCTCGGTATATACGAACGAGTTGATAAAATGTATTAGAACCTAAATCAGTCGATCTACGAATGTATCCATGCAGTATCGATCTTCGCCCTCATACCGCTCCGGAAATTCATCAGCTTCAATATCCCACACGCCGATGCACCATGCGACGACAGTTACCTCGACGCATTCAACTTTTAATGACATAAACTCATTAAAATTCCCATCGAATCCTTGTTCACCGTGAAGGGGGGAGGATACAGGTTGCAGCGACGTCGAGAATTTCAATCGACATCATCCACGCTCCATAATAAATCGCGCCACCTACGCTCGCGAAATTTCGACCCCGAAATGTGAACCGCGCCGAACAGCTATTTAATCGGTGAAAGCTTTGGAACTTCCATGAAAGCGAATAGCTAATGGACCAGAAAGCTCTCCGCGCAACGTACGTATGCGAGCGAGTCGGAGTAACTTCACATACGACTCTAACGTGATGGGCGAATGGGCCTCGAATGTAGCCATAAATTAGAGAGGATTGTCGAAACGCAGGGACGCTAATTCGTCGAGACACACCGGCATCCATCCTAACTCGCGGAGTCCACCCGGTTGCCGTGTAGGAGCTAACGCCACGGCGCACAGGGCGCGGAGAGTACATTGCACTTTGCGCGCTAACGGGCCAGTGTAGTGAATCGGATGTGGCACGGCTGGTCGGGGTCGATAGGATGCAGCAATTTTCCTTCCCGATGACAGGTCACTGAACGTGAGAGCATCCATTTTCTATCTCATGAATAATCTGCCGTACGGGAGGCGATTTATCGATCGAATACCACACTACGTGACGGACCGTAGCTACACTACCCCCGAAAAGTTTCCGGTCACTCTCAAAAGGGCTTTGAGTGAATGAAATCTGAGTGGTTGATTATATTTGAAACGAAGCAAGATAGATTAAAGACCTTCGAACAAAATTTGTTTGGTTTTAAAAATTAAACAACGTTTTCATCAAAGTTTTATCGTATATTGGTTTTCTTAAAAGATGTTCCGGAAGAAAAAACTTCAAAGGGTTGCTTTACATTTTTAAATACTTAACTTAAGCCGTTGTAAATAAGACGGGTTTCTCATTTTCTGATAAACGTCAAATCTGTCGAGTTTTATTAAAATCGAAGACGGATTCTTACAAGATGAACCCTTTTGAGGGTGACCGGAAACTTTTCGAGGGTAGTGTACCTGCTGGCTGCTGACTTCGGCAGTGTATAGTTTTTGAGACATTTTGAAAATAGGGACGTTTATAACAGTGAATCGAAACGTTCATTTTGTAACGCGATTTGGTGTAATTAATGTGCTGCTTTTGAAGGGATAGGTTTGTACAATTATATCTCCTGCGATATTTTTTGAGTATCGTTTTTTGAGCCGTATTGAGAATAGGGACGTTTAAAAAAGTGAATCGAAACTTTGAATTTTGTAATGCGATTTGCTGTAATTAATATGCTGTTTTTGAATGGATAGATACGTGCAATTATATTTCCTACGCTATTTTTGCGTATCGTTTTTTGAGTCGTATTGAAAATAGGGACGTTTGTGAATCGAAACTTTCAATTTTTTAACGCGATTTGGCGTAATTATTATGCTGCTTTTAAAGGGATAGGTTTGTACAATTATATCTGCTACGATATTTTTGAGTATCGTTTTTTGAGCCATATTTTTGGGCCGTATTGAAAATAGGGACGTTTATAAGTGAATCAAAATGTTTAATTTTTTAACGTGATTGGCTGTAATTAATGCGCTGCTTTTAAAGGGACCAATTTGTACAATTATATCTCCTGCGATATCTCGGAATTTGGTATTCAGTTTCGACGTTATTATAGATAATTATTAATTAGTAGGTATTATATTTCTACGCTTACTCGTTTGAGAATAGAATAAATTTTCCGCGGTAATGAAGACAAATTTTAAGGAGAACCTATCGCTAGATAGGTACACAAAAAAACGTGACTACGTACACAGCAAATAGAGATAAGGCGGCTCCAGACTGACGAAGAAAAAACATTCACGACCGCTTGCTAACACAATTTGTCTTAAGCAAACTGTATACCCGACGTCTCGCAAGAGTCGCGTGTACATAGACTCTGGCGCGACACAAATTGTATTTGCAAATGTTTACGATAGTTTTTGCTTTCTAGTCTGCATCATCAGATTATAGAGCGAAGCTTTATATCCAGATTCTCTCTCTCTCTCTCTCTCGTACTAGAAGAGAACGCTAAATTGTCGCCATGGAATAATATATATTTAAAATTATATATATAAATTAAATATTTTGAGCAATCCAAAAACTAAGTTCTACTGAGGGAGATCTAAGAAACTTACTCATAATTCATTGATTTTCTAAGTGAAGCAACTGTACAAAAAGAAAATTATTATTGACTTGCAGGTCGAATTTACTAACAAAAAAATTCATAAAAAAATTCAAAAAATACTCCGTTTCTAAAATATATAGAGTGAATATAGAATGCAGAATAAAGTATAATATAAAATGATGGATGTATTGAGGATGTGGTCGGTGAAACAATTCGACGAGTCTAACAAATCGGAATAAATCTGTTCCCGATCAACTGGAACCCGCAGAACGAACGAACAGAAAACACGTCATCCCGATTGGTTACCCCGTTCCGCATGGGTGACCCCAATGTGCTTCGCGTGAACACACTGGTATAAAAGAGATAACCCTAACGCGGAGATACTTCGATATCGGAGTAAATATCATTCGCTCTAAAAAAAAGGAGGTAGCTGTCATGCGCGAAAACCAGAAGTAGTGATTAATATTTATAGCATTGACGATATGGTCGATAAACTGCTCACATTTGTTTTCAGTCTGAAAAATAATTTACTATTTGCAAATATAATTGCCACAATGACGAGTAGAATGACTACATCTGTAAATAATATTCCACATTTATATAATGTACCTAAATGAATTAAAAATATTAATGACTGGTTGCGAGTCGAATTATTAAGCACAACAAACAAAACTGGAGCAAAAAACGAAGGAAAAAAGTTGACTCACTTCTGTAAAATCATTTATCTGTCAGTCAGATATAACCCGCTTAGGTACCTTCTTCCTTTAAATCCACCCAACCGTGAGATTCATCCCTCGTCACCCTTTGACAGTGCGACGTAGAAAGCCACAAGGGCGCAAAGCGCAA
Source organism: Xiphydria camelus (assembly GCA_963678675.1). Taxonomy (NCBI): domain Eukaryota; kingdom Metazoa; phylum Arthropoda; class Insecta; order Hymenoptera; family Xiphydriidae; genus Xiphydria; species Xiphydria camelus. The sequence continues at coordinate 17,294,606 of OY783199.1, read as the reverse complement.
CGAAGCGATGAAACAGTAGCGAAAGACGCAATTACGCGCTTGACAGGTCGACTGATAAGTAAAATGGAGCTGTTCCACTCCTATCGTTTGTAACAAAAATATATGGCACTGTTCCTAAATTCATAATTGCATATTTTTTATAATTGCTTTTCCTTCATACAGGGAATACTTATAAATGACCGTTATTTCGCATGTGTTAGAATGACAATTTATAATGTCTCTCTCTCTGACCTGAAATAATCTCAGATTTATAGAAAACCTTGATTTCTTCTCCTTCTACTATTTAACTATTTATTATTCCACAATAATATATCTACGTATTTGCATATTTCCATAATAATGTGCGACTGGTAAAACGCACTACTTCTCAAATTATTAGCATCATTTACCAAAATATTCTCTGAATTATTGCAGGATGGATATTGTCGAAAGTACACTCTACAAAAAATTTGTAATTTTTAATATAATTTTATATAAAGCTTTTATCCAAAACACGTAATTATGAAAATTAATGTAATCTCTTATGAAATCTGTATTAAATAATCACCGTGCTTTATTATGCAATTATATTAAATTGAATTTAAATTTCTTAACAGAGTATATTAATGTTCGTAATCACACGTATTGGATAAAAACTTTATACTTACCCAATTACGTCAAATTTAATACAAGTCTTTTTTTACAGTGTATCTACGAATCGCTTTCAATCGCTCCTCATCGGACAAGGCCACGACCTTGTCACGCGTACAAATTCGACACGGGGGTGGGAAGATAAGGGTCGCGTCGCCACCGAGACAGGCGTCCTTCGACTTCGTCGACTAAGGTTCGATGACCCTGAAAATCACGATAAACATGGTCGGGGAGACGTAAAGTTCCCTCTTCCGTCGAAAGAAAAATAACGCAGATCCACCACCTTGAACTTTCCCGACCGCCGAGAGGAGAAGGTCGCAGCTCGTCGCGCTTCCACCCTCGCGCGGAGGGTGCGTCGGAGATGCAAGAATATAATATATACACCTACTAATGGAATCTCGCTGACAATGCAACGGCCACGAAGCATCGATGAAAAAACGAAGAAATGATAAAGCGGGACCTGGGGGTGGAACGTGCGACGCGTAATGGATACGATACGTGCGTAGGCAGTTCCTGCGCGGTACACGGCGAGAGGGAAAGGTGTGACGAGAAAAAGAAAGGAACGCTTTTTTTTGTTCGGCACCCGAGAGCCAGCCTCGTTTCAATGCTGCACCTTGGGGGCTTTCTCTCGTTTTTTTTCCTCCCCCGGGGCATATCACGGTAATAAAAGTCTCGAGGGAGGGGGGGAGGGGGAGGGGGGAGGGGGGACAGCCATGCTTCATTTCTGCGGGGCGACTTCTGCAACGTTTTCTCACCACGTTTATTCCTCGCCTCTTGAAGAAAGTCGTGCCTTTAGGTAAAATAAAGCTCGCGTGGGAGGGAGAGGTGAGGTTGTATTGTGAAAAAGTGGAATCCGGAGGGATGGACTTTAAATAAGACACCGAGAGAAATAATTGCTAGTGCCAAGACAATTTGTTCTTCAACCAAAAACATGATATATGTCATTCCTGTGGTTTTTTTCACGCAAAAAATATTTAATGATATTTTTTTTCACGTACTTACAAAGAATTTCTTGTCCCAATGAAGGTATACTTGAATAAAAAATGTATACTCTCTTCGACCAAGACTCTTCATTCTTATCATCCAACGAGAAATCCCCATTTTTAACTTAGCATCGCGCGACGCGCCGGTCCTCCTCCGTGCGCAGTTTACGCAGGGGAGCTATTCTCGACACGTGGAAAATGCTTTTCGTGGACGAAATATTTTTCGTTAACGGATTTAAAGTTTCGTCGATCACTTTCGTTAACGATTCGAAAATCCCTTCCAAGATAGATCTCGCCAGCGAAATTAATTTTCTCACACGAAAAATGTGTTTACATCCCTTAGCGACGTCTTCTTTTTAGAATCTCGTTTAATCACTTAGCAACGACCCGTCGCATCGGTCCACCGCCTCGTCACGCAATTCACCGGCATACAAATACCAAACTACATTCGTTGACGAAAACAGCGAGAACGACGAATGACACTTTCGTCAACGAAAAAAGTAATTTCGTTAACGAAGGAGTTTCGCGCGTATGGGAAAAAATTCCGTGTACAAAATTTCTCAAACAAAACAATAATTCCGTTCACGAATTCGTTTCTCACGCGTCGAGAATAGCCCCCCAGTAGGGATAAAGGTTGATTCTCACTATACGTTCCGTTTACGTTCCATAACCGTTCCATATACGTTCAGTAAAATTTTAGTCTGTTCACATTTTTCCGTCAGTGTTCAGTTTACATTCCATCAAAATAGTGGGTGTTGTATGCAATGGTGTTAAAATGTGGTTCGATGAAAACCTAATCATAGCTGCTATTGCATTAGATGAAGAAGCTTGCTTAAAAAGATAAAAACGAAGATTTTGGGTGCATGAAATATTAAAAAAAAAAAAGAAATATTAATGGAGAATATATTACATTATATGGACGAATAGAAGTCGAGGGAGATCTAGAATGCGCGAGATCATTGTGACCTCTCGCTCCCCTATAGTGATGAAGAAACGGTAGCTGTTGAGGAAAGTCGATCCTGCGAGTAATGTATCGTTAGCACTCCTTCAGAGAGAGAGAGAGAGAGAGAGAGAGAGAGAGAGAGAGAGAGAGGGAGAGAGAGAGGGAGAGGGAGAGGGAGAGGGAGAGGGAGAGGGAGAGGGAGAGGGAGAGGAGAGGGAGAGGGAGAGAGAGAGAGAGAGAGAGAGAGAGAGAGAGAGAGAGGGAGGGAGAGGAGAGGGAGAGGGAGAGGGAGAGGGAGAGGGAGAGGGAGAGGGAGAGGGAGAGGGAGAGGGAGAGGGAGAGGGAGAGGGAGAGAGAGAGGGAGAGAGAGAGAGAGAGAGAGAGAGAGAGAGAGAGGGAGAGGGAGAGGGAGAGGGAGAGGGAGAGGGAGAGGGAGAGGGAGAGAGAGAGAGAGAGAGAGAGAGGGAGAGGGAGAGGGAGAGGGAGAGGGAGAGGGAGAGGGAGAGGGAGAGGGAGAGGGAGAGGGAGAGGGAGAGGGAGA
>OY783199.1:17191963-17289463 GCA_963678675.1 Xiphydria camelus | reverse complement strand
ACTATCGAGCTCGGAATATAGAGTAGATCCGAATAATCCCCTTTATTAGTCTCTGCCTTTCTTTCCACCTATATGGGCAAGCTGCACAGAAGCAGTCTGAGCCGGAGGAAAGCAAGATGAATTCGATGATCCCCGGGCGACGTGATAATATGTCGTGAAATGAGGACAGATGCGTCGGAGAGGGAGGAGAATAAAAATAAAAATACTCGCGAAGAGGTGAAAAGAAAAAGAAGAGAAAACCTGTTAAGCTAACGCAGGGATCCGGCAGATCCATCGTTAGTTCCTTTCTACCTGCGATAAACTCGCCCGCGAACGCATAACGAAGAAGCTGATCCTCAAACGAAACTTTCGGTAAGAGCCGTCCCTCTTGTGCAGCGCTCGAAAGATGATCGAAAGCTTTCGTTCGAAGCCGAAGGATTTCCTACTTCCCCAGAATCTCCTTTTTGAGAAGTTTCGGAGGATCCTGAACGACAAATAAGCGGGTAACACAGATCTCTCTTTCTCTTCATCTCGCGCTCTCTCTTTCATTTTTGTGGGATCCTCCCCCCAACTCGTTAAAGTAGGACAAGTCGTTAGAGACTTCGCGGAGGAAATCGATGATCTCTCGAGGGAACAGTAGTCTTCCTCATGGATTAATTAGCTGGAGGGGCCACGAAATGCCGGGGCTAGCTAATCGGCAAAAATATTTAGAGCCTTAACCCCTTCAGACCTGATTTTTTTGCGGGGTAAACAAATTTTTTTAATGATATATTAGCCTTTGGGGTATTATTATATTTTAAGATATTTTTGCAATCTTTATTTTAACAAATTTTTTTATATTTATGTGCAAACAGTACGAAGTTGTATTTTTGCGTATCATTTTTTAATAAAACAGCTCAAATCTAATGTACATACTCGTGTACACCAGGTCTGAAGGGGTTAATCGGGATCGCAAGTAATAAAATCGTTACGGTTATAAAATAGTTAGGATGGGGGAAAAAGTATTAGAATTTATTGCTTATCGATCATGCATGCATCGTCGTTTCGTGAGGTCAGAAAGAATCACGAGAAAAACATCCGGGGAGTGGATTCAGGCAGTACCTTTGCCGGTCTATTCCTTGAATAAATAAACAAATATTTCTGAGAACGTGGTGACCTGTGGTGGGACGGTCAATCGCGCGTTCTCGGAAAGCATTGAATGGAAAACGTCCGTCGAATTGGATCAGTATACGGTCGAGAAATGTTTAAAAGAAACGAAAGGTTGTAAAGGGACGAAATCTGGGAAAGATTCGATGGACGAATAATACAATACTGAGATTTCCCTATTTTAAGTGGATGAATGGAGAACCGGTTAAGATTCTCGTTAGAGAAATGCCAGATAAACGGACATCGCATTCATTCGAGTTTACCCTCGGGTATCTCAAGGAGAAAAGGTACTTCTTCAGATCAATTTCGAAGAAGGAGAGGAAAATTCGGTAACGACTCTTTCGAAGATCGATTGGTCCCTATAGAATGCTTGTAATTGGACGGCTCAAGAGAGAAGTTTGAAATTTCTGGAGTGGAACTCTTGACCATCCTATGTATCCTATATCTGATGTATTTCTCCAGATTTTTTTCCGAAAATCACCAATTTATTGACGAAAATCTCATTGGAACGTCGAAATATCGATAATTTTTTATGAAAAAATAATTTTCTCGTATAAAATCGCCGAAAACTTGTATTTTCTTTGAGATATCGACCTAGTAACCCTGCTTTTCGTTATCAGCACGACAAAATACATAAGATAAGCTGATCGAGCGATTGATTCCAGAGATTTTTGCGAAAAATCGAAAAAATTTACCCCTTAACATTTTCGCTAAAATCGAAATCTCTGGAATTGCACTCTCAGCCAACTTATCCGGCATATTTTTTCGCGTGGATTCTGAAAATTATAGATATATCGAGGGAATCTCATAGAAACAACAACATATAAATGATTTTATAGACAAAATAATAATTTTATTGTATTAAATATTCAGCGATATTTTATATTTTCTTCGAGATATCGACCTATGAACCGATAAAGCGATCGATTCCGGAGATCTCGATTTTTGGCAAAATTTCAAGGGCAGTGGCATTTTTCAATTTTTCATGATAATTAAATTCTTTTAAATTGAACTCTCGATAATCCTATCCGATGTTTTTTTTTCGTGCTGATTCTAAAAATCACGGGTATATTGAGGAAATCTCAAAGAAACACCCAAGATATCGACGATTTTATAGGCAAAAATAATTATATCATATATGAGGAGCAAAAATTCAAAAGGATTTTTATCCATTCGCAGTTTGTCCTATAATCGCTAAACTATTAGCGATTATAGGACAAACTGCGAATGGATAAAAATCCTTTTGAATTTTTGCTTCTCATATATATAAATTCAACGACATCGTATATTTCCTTCGAAATAACCATGCTTTTCGCAATCAGTGCGAACAATATTATATAAAAAAAAGTAATCGAGCACTCGATTCAACGAGAACTCGAGCTTTCCAAAAAGAAAAAAGCACCGCAAAATGACTCACCACGCCGTCGGACGACGAGTCCTCGAAGCCCCGAAAAGCGGGCATGGCAGGCGGCGTCGTCCTCATGTCCAGAGGCAACCAATCGCCTCTGGAGGGAGAACTTCCGTGAACGTTGGCGAGATGTCTTCCGCCCCTGGTACCAAGTCGCGGCCTGCCGCGACGCACCCTTCGTCCTGTCGGCAGAATGAGAACCCCCTTTATATCAGCCGTCCACCGTTGCCGCCGACGTTCCTCAAAGTTCACCGCGATAAGTATATTTGCGGAGTGTTTCGTTAACGTCCCCAGCGAAGAAAATTCCAGCCGATATGGAATGGTGACCGAGAGTAATCGATTCGCGCCCTTCGGTGCGCCGCTTGCTTTTTCGGAGCGAATACTTTCGACTTTCGAGGCGCCGAAGTTCTGTCTCTTTTTCGACGTCACGAACTTTGCCGCGTACCGCGCTGAAACCTCCGAGTTTCGTGATTTAGGAGAGAGCTCGCGCTTTTCGCCACCTCGCATCGCTGGATGAGTTGCAAATACTTTTCGAAGCACTCGAAGTATGCGCGAAGAAAAATGCACGGTCGAAAGAAAGCACGGTTTACGTAAAGTTACGGTGATCGAGTGACACGTGGGGATTTTTAAACCGAACCACCATCCGGTATGGTAATTTATGTGTGTCATGAAAAATAAGAGAAATCTAGCAACATTTGTGACAATTGAAGGCATCCTGAGAATAGAATGTCATTACAATTCGAACTGTACATATAATTACATATATATATTTACGTATTTTAATACGTAAATATATCTGTCCAGATGTGTATTAGAAGTCTAGATAAAGCCATACTCCAGGGCCTATTATACGAATCCCTAATAAATGTTATGGCATAGATACCTATGCATGTAATAAACACCCCATAACAGCAATTAATCTTCCCCTTCACTTAACTATCAATTAACCCTAGAAGGGTTGCGTGAAAATGTACCCCATTCAAAGCCATAGGCTTTGTGAGTAAATTTTACTCGTCAATACCCTCTTCTAGGGTTAAAGCATTTGACAAAGTAACGCCACACTCTCAACATCCGTTAAACGTTGAGTCAATCGAATTTCATCAGTAGGAGCCAGAACAAACACACCGTGGTATTTTTTTGTACACTAGGTACTTCCCAAGCAACACACTTTAGTTAAAATAATGTTACCCACTAGATGACGTCATTTTCTTTTTAAATGACATCAAACCTCTTTCAGAAATGACAAAATAATGAGGTCTTATCATTATTTTGATAAAAAAATTATGTCATTTAGTGAGTGATATTATTTTTACTAAAGTGGGTTGTCTAAATTACGCAACATTGATAAAATCTTGTCCTCCGAGCGAAAAAGTTCTCCTCATTTCATCCTATGAGGCACGTAAAACGGATGAAATACGCAAAACATGCAACGGACGAGTGTGACTACACTGTTAGAAATTGTGAAAAGCTTCCAACACATTTGTGAATTACATTTACAAAACTAATTACGAAGTTCAAAAACAATTGGACATTTACGATACATATTATGATTTTACGATATCTTATTGTGATCCTACAATATTCATCGTGATTTTCCTATACATTCTTTATAGAATTTATGTTTTTGCATCGAATAATAATAATTATTACTAGTAATTTTACCACACTTTTGTGTTTGTTAAGAGCTTCCAACACAATTTGTGAATTCAAACCAGAAATTTTTAATAGTGTACCGAAAAAAAAAATCCACAATAAATGTGATAATAAAATAAATTCTTCGCTGCCGATTCTCACGACGACCGACGGCATCGAAACCGAGGGAAACGAAGCTCAGCCCCAACCTAATATCCGCAAAGCTCTCAAAGTGTAATCGAGCCAAACTCCCGAGGGCGTCCAATTCGATTCGTGAAAAGGAGCCCGGCTCTCTTCGGCCAGTTATAAGCTCTCGGACCGAGTATACATCGGCTTTTTTCCGAAACCACATATCGGCCTCCCTTTCTATTTCATTGTATTCTTTTCTCCTCCGCGAGAGGTTCCCCCTTTAAGGCGCAACAAAGGGTAGGGTGTGTATACGCTTAAGGTGGAGGGGCGCGCGACCTCCGTGAAGTTGGTTTCCCATTTGAAAAAATTTGGAAAAAGTATAAGAGCTCCAATAACCCCCCTAAGAATGCCGAAGTGCTCAATCAGTTTTAGAAAAAGTGCTAGCTCGTAATTGCCAAAAAAAAACGGATTTAAAAATATGGGGGGCTATCGGAACTCTTATAGGTACCTACTATTTCTAAATTCTTTAGAATTGGGGGGCCAACTTCACGGAGGTGGGCGCGCGCGTCGAAGACACGTGGGACGATGCTCAGTCTTTTCTCGAGGCAGGAGTTCCTTTGAATCGCGAGGCGGGGACAAAAATAATTTTTCTCCTTCGATTGGACGTGTGATTGAATTACTTACTTTGGCAACTTTAACCGAGGCTTTTAACGGAGGAATTTTAGAGAAGGACGATTTCCCGTCGCGATTCATGAACGTTAAAATGTCGAGTATTTCCGGAATCGAGATTAAGTGGGCTCAACGTGGCTTCGAAATTCAATTCATTGAGGAATAAAAATAACTTTACGCTAGGCCATATGTGTGTACCTACTTATAGATTGAATGAAGAAAATAATCATGTAATTACGCAAACGTAAATACTTATTAGAATAAAATTGGAATAGATGCCCCGGTTGAACAATAAGTTCAAAGTCAATTATCTTGAAATCGATGGTAGATATCGAAAAAAAGTTGAAATTAAATATATTGCTCTATATTTTTACTACAAAAGAGCCACTCTATATTTTTTTGTATATCTCCACTGCGTTTCGAGATAACCGCATTCAAAGTTAGATAGAAACTACTGGAGCATCCGTCCCACTTTTATTACCCCAAATTTTTTAAACATTTCAAATACATCCAAAACTAATTTTTAAAAAGCCACAACAGTCTTACATTTCATCCCTGCAATAAGTCCCGTGGAAAAAAAATCCAAAAAAGTCCGAATAATATAAAACACAGTACGACTATACCTTCCCCTCCTCGTAATCCTTCCTCCCCTTTTTATACACACTGACCACTTCAATCTCTACAAGAAAGGTCGATCAAATATCCAACCCGATGCGGATATGTCCGCTGTATCAAGAGGACGATAGGCCCATAAGTTCATTTTATTATATGGATATTTGTGGCGCGGAAAACAACGACGTATCGTTGCAGCTTTCACCGTGCCAATGAAATTACGGGGCGCGATAACTCTGCGCCACGAAGTTTTTTACTACTTTTCCCCGGGACATAGCGCGTTATACGACTTTCGGACTTTCATTCCTTCATCCGACGCTCCAGCGACGCTCTTGCCGAAGATGACGGTGATCCACTTTCCTTGCCGTTCCTTTCGCAATTTTATCACGTTATCAACCCCGTGAAATTTCTAGTCCCGTACCTATAAATGTATATTAGGTATAAACCACGAGCTGATTTGAGAGGAACGTTCAATGTTTATAATTTCGTGGCTGCATGAATAGCAACAATAGTGCGACCGTTATCTATTCAGCAATTATGAGTAACCCCGTATATTAATGGACATAATATGTATGTAAAAATACATCGCATATTATGCACGCAGCAGAAATATCGAAAAACCGTCGCTGTTCGAATTTGCACTTCTATTATCTATACATCGATGCAGCGATAATACAGCGTGAACGAGAATGACGCGGCTGGGGAGATAACGAATAAAAAGTCACGTGTAAAACAGCTTTCACGCGTCTCGATGTCATGTATGTATCCGATAAGAAAGTCAGAGAAAGGTAACGTAATATTCATGGGGAGAAATAGGGGGGGAAAAACAGCAAATTCCCCGCGGCTCCATCCTACTGAAATTTACCGAAGCGCGGGTACGCAAGTCAACTAGGTACGTGCAAATTCGAAAGTTTTTTATCGACGGAATTTAGAACAGCTCGTTTTTCGAGTCTGACTGATGATATAGCTTTATAAATGAAGATATAGCGGTTATAAAAAACTTGAGTGAGTATAATTAGGGGAGAGTTGCCTATATTGAACCGGTACCTAAATTGAACCTCCTGGCTATTTGTAAATGAGCATTTCTACTGATTCCAGATATTTCGATTTTTGTCAAGATCTTATAAGCGCTGATTTCAAAAATCATGCACTTATTAACATAGGTATATACCCTATATATTGACTATATCTCAAAGGAAATATCAAATATTAACGATTTTATGTACGAGAAAATTTTTCGTCGTGGAAAATCGTCGATATCTCGGCGATCCTTTAAGATTTCCTCAATAAGTGCATGGTTTTTGGAATCAGCGCATAAGATTTTGACAAAAATCGAAATCTCTGGAATCGACCTCTCGACCATCCAATCTTATGTATTTTTTCGCGCTGATTACGAAAATTATAGATATATTGAAGATATCTCAAAGGTAGACCGAAATATCGATGATTTTCCGTGAAAAAAATAATTTTCTGGTACATGAAAAATCACCGATATCTTATATTTCCTTTGAGATTTTGAAAAATTTCAAGGGAGTTAAAGATTAAAATCACGTATCTTATGTATTTTTTATAAGCATACTGACCGGTATTAAGGTTTGAATTTCTACTGATAGATGACGTGGAAATGCTCATTTACTTAGAATAGCCAGGAGGTTCAATTTAGGTACCGGTTCAATATAGACAACTCTCCCCTACATGTATATAGTAGTTCGACTTAAAACTCAATTCTCTCAACGACTTTTCTTTAGATGAAAAACTACCCTGTAGATCCAAAGCGAGAAGAAATTCGCACCAAACAATGAGAGATGAGGAAATAACTGGGGCGAGAAGCTCCCCCGGCAAACGCCTCTGTGATTAAGAGCGAGACGCCGAAGATCAAAGGAGAATCAGAGGGTGCTTCATTCGCAATTGCAGACCATGACGTAATTAATGACGGTAGTCGAGCTGACTGACAAAATCTAAATTCACCTTTGGCAATCAACCGGGTCGCTGATGGAGGTTGATATTTTGAAAATTCTTTCGGGCGCTTCACATGGAGAAAATATTTGACGAAATAAGATGCAAGTGAGAAACGGTCAGAAGACATTCGAAACTAAACGATCGCCAAAGTAAAATTAGAACTAAAAACATTCGCGGCGCAGAACGAGCGAGCGAATCGTTCGAAGATTTATCGAAAAACTGAAAGGAAGGAAAACCATTATCCAGCCGTCACGTTCGGCCCACACGTCTGAACTGCGGAGATCCGACGATCAAACTTCTGAAATGACAGAGTCCCACACTCGTCGACGCGTCGTAAGGACTTCCAATTTTGTCTCCTTTTTCTCTCAAGGATCCGGTAAACACGAGGATCCAATATTCCCATGAATACCGATCGGAGTGGAAGAAGTAGGAAAGGGGAGGAAAAGATGGCGTAACTCTGGAAACGAGGAAACATTTTCTTCTACGGAAATCGAATTTACGATGTTCTGGCCTGATAGGCGCCTACACATAATAAAAAGAAAGTGGTGTTCATTTTTAATATTATTAATTCAATGTGGACCAAATCTACAGTGTCATCTATTCCTTTCTTTGTCATATGCACCGCCTAAAAATGGTCTATATACATCCATACTGTAAAAAAATTTGTATTAAATTTAATACAATTATAAAGCTTTACGAGTTTTACGCGTCGAGGTAAATACGTATATACCAATACATTTGCAGAAATTAATATCACGTGTGATATCGGTAAATGCACGAAGAGAAAAAGAGAGAGAATATCCCGTTTTGGTCGTCACGTTACGACAAATATGTACCAAAACGCCTCTACACACACGTATAGGCAACGCAATGTATGTGGATTCAACACAGCTCTGTTATCCGCCAAACATTGCGGAGCGCCCAGCGAATCTCAACGGTCTGCAAAAACCGCAGTTTCCTCCCACGTGTGGCACATACATTCGAGCGCGAATACGTACGTGTGCGCACATCTGACCGCGAACAAATATCGTTCCTCTCCGCCGTGGATTTCTATATATCTAGTAGATTGTCCTCTCCGCGGAGTTCTCGACGCTTAAGTATATAGAACCAGCTGTCGTGTTTCGCTCCAGGACGCGGGGGTGGCGTGAAAATCCACGGGTGTGGTCGATAACAACTTAGTTATTTGTGAGAAAATTATTAATACAGTTATACCCTCCCTCGCGTAAATTTACATATATTATGTACACACGATAGCTGTGATATAGGATTCGTATGAAAGTCACTTCCCTGGTGAGTTGCTGCAGCCTATTGCAATGAATTAAATGTCTGGAAAGTTATACTCCGTGTTTAACAGTCGTACGTGATATCTGTCGCAGAGGACTTTCAGAGATTATAAACTTTTCAGAGCAAAAAATTAACATCATTAGAGGCAATGCTTTTGTTGAAAAACAAAATCTGACTGTTGCAAATAAAAATGCTTCAACGAGTGGACTAGTTTTTAAAAAAATTTTCCAATAACCGTTTCGTAGCATTTACTATTTACTTTTTCGAACAAGACAATTATTTTTAGTGAAATTCTTATTTACCGGTAACTATGACGTACGACGTACCTATGGACTAAAATCTAATGAACATACGAAATGCTCTAAAATATTTAATTTTTGGTATAGAACATCGATCAGCATCTTCAAATGATAGATTAATTTTCAGTGAAGTAAAGAAAATAAAACAATATATACAATGCTACATTCATATTCTTCTTACAAAATCTGGAATTATGATGGCGTTAAATTAAAAAAGAGAGAGAGAGAGAGAGAGAGAGAGAGAGAGAGAGAGAGAACAAAAAAGGGAATGAAAAAATACCTCGGTCGTGAAAACGCAAATTTTACATTACGCGCGCGACATGTCACAGCCGAGCAGCATGAAGCCCAAGAACCGAACCTGGTCATAAAAAGTTTCATATACAAGAATTTCCATAAACCCGAAGGAAAAGCGAATGTACGAGGCAGAAGTTTACATTGGACCCAGAAAGTTTAATCCGCGGGTGAAGCAGGAAATATTCGGGTAGGCTGCTGGGTTTTTGAGGTGAACGAAAATGTAAAGACGGAGGGAGAACAAGAAGCAGCCAAGAGAGAAATAAAAATAAATAAAAATACGTTTGAAACGATGGCGCAACGTGCAAGAATGAAGTGTAATTAGAACAAAGTGGCGCCAGATTAAAAAAGCTCCTAACGAAACTTACAGCAAAATGACTCCCGCTGGAGAAGGAAACGCGGACAATAAGAGCAAAGAATGAAGTAGAAAAAAGAATCAGAAAGGAGAAAAGGAGCTAGAATCTTCGCGGGGAGTGTTAATCTCCTGTATGGCTCGCGTTGCAGCAAAAAGAAGACGAACTCTAATAGCAATTACATTAAAATTATAATTAAGACGATTAAAGAACGCTTGAATATTTGAAAAATTATATTAAATTATTTAACTTTCGATTCGAATTCAACCATCCCGAAAACTTTCGAGTAACGGCTTTGGTAGAAATTGGACCATTTTGCGAATTTCAATTCGCTATATTGTGTCCGCCATTTAGAATTTTGAAATGTCCACCTCAGATTCGTATTCGGCAGCCCCGAAAGCTTCCGAGTAACGAATTTCGTAAAAATCGGCACACATTTATGATTTCCGAATAGCCATACTGCGTCCGCCATTTTTAATTTGCGAGTTCTTACCCCGGATTCGGATTCAGCGACCTCGAAAAGCCCCGAGTAACGACTTTGGTAGAAACCGAACCATTTTTACGAATTTCGATCCGCCATACTGTGTCCGCTATTTTGAATTTTGGAATTTTAACCCCGGATTTGGATTCAACGACCCCAAAAATCTCCGAGTAACAACATTGGTAGAAATCGAATCATTTTTACGAATTTTGATCCGCCATATTGCGTCCGCCATATTTAATTTTGGAACTTTTACCCCGGATTCGGATTCAGCGATCCCGAAAACTCCCGAGTAACGATTTTGGCAATGATCGGACTACAAACCCTTCGTCCAGAAGACGACAAGTTTCCCGTACCTAAAGAGTTAATCAAATTCCGGAAGCAATTATACCTGCTCCATCCACCTGCTAAGGAATGTCGATGCGGATCACACATACGCATATAAGCCACCCTTTAATGTACCGCCGCGGCGCGCCGGTAGAAAAAACATAACCCCCCCCCCAAGGCAGCGAACCAGGAAGGCCGTCTATCGTGCTCTCTTACCCTCTCGTGTACTCGATAGCAGCTGTCTCTCATGCTCATGTGCTCTTTCTCCCTCTTGCGTACTCGATCGCCGTTCTCTCTCGCACTCGTGGCGTTTGCTCCGCTCGTGTAGAGTGGGGTTCAATTCCGAACAACTTCAACGACGATTATCTCGTTATTTATAAACTTTTCGGCTATATCGCTATAATACTTTTCTGTAAATCAAAATGCGATCTTCAAGAAAGTATCCCACTAAAATCTGCGAAAAGTGCGTAAATAACGAGATAATCGTGGTTAAAGTTTATCGAAATAGTAAGCTGGTCGACTAGATCGCAAACGAACCATATATAGACTGTATATGGACTGAACATAATTCATATAATATTTTTCTCATCTGGAGTGCTAATGATTTCATGTAGATTGCAGGACATGATGACTCGCTTAATTGATTTAATTTCTTTACTAGAGTGGAGGACTGGTGCTACGAGCGAATTCTATTTATTATTTCGCGCATAAAGCAAACGCCCCCGATGCACATAATTTGGATCATCCACGTCAATTACCAGCCCCTTCCAATTACACATCGTCACAAAAATCGCTCAACCATTTCAACGATTGATCGGAATGGAGAGGCGGCTAAATTGTGGGAAGTGCACTCCAATACCCATCGGCTCAGCCAAGAATATTTGAACGCTTCGACGCGCTTCTACGAACCACACGAAGGTTGTAAACCGCCAACCGAAATGCGGCACACTTTGATTCGCGGCACAAATACGTGAAAATGTCATTCTGGCGTGTCGAAACTGCAGTCGTACGCGTTGGTATTCCGGGAAAATGCGTCGGAATGTTTTAATAATTTAGCAACGATCGACGCAGCGCGATAAGGAGTCGAGATTGGTATTTCTGGTATCGGCGATCTGGTTAACGGTCGCGCGGGAAGCATTGAACGTTAAAAATATACATTTAGAGAAATACTCGAACGATCAGGATTACGAAAAACAATCTGCTTCCAGACACTATATCCACATTTATTTCGAATATGTACATCCGTAATAAACAATACTCAATTTTTCACGTCGTGACTCTTCATCATTCCCAGTTATCTAAAACGTAAACTTTCTACGACGAAATTCGGCCTTAACATAAAAAAATATTCATATTTTTAAATTCAATTTGTAATCCGTATACATATTCAATAAATGAAAAAAAAACGGTCAGAAAAAAATTATTTGCTGAAGTTATAAGTGCGTTTCTCTCTACGAGATTGCGATGTCATCAAAAAGACATGAGGGACGCACTTACGCTACGAAACGGGTGCGAGGGAAGACAGTCTTACTAGACTATGACATAGCCGCATTTTTGTAAAATAGCGGAAAATGAAAAACGAAGAAATACGAGGTAAATAATTGTCCAAATTTGTTGAATCTCCAGTAAAAAAAAAAACAGTGTTACAATCAAATTCCCCGAAATTCTCTTACACTCAATTCACCAATCCTTGGTCAAAATTGAGCTTCCAGATGATTCGCTAAAAAATTAATATTATCGGTCGAGCAGGCAGGCGCCTTATCCGGAAGTTAAGGTTTCTCGAGCGGTACAGGGGCTTTTTCCCTGCTAAAAGTTAGTCCACTGAAGTACAGTAACACTCTAAAGTATATTCTTCGTGCGATGTGACAACAACGTTTGACGTACAGTAGTATGTGTGTATCTGTGAGTTCAAAAATGGAGCCCAAAACATCTGGTCATGCATCTGTACGTCATGCAACGTTGCCACATTGACTTATCAAAGGTTATATTTATAAAGAACAATTAATAAACAAAATAACGGGCTTCTTAATGAACGTGAAAATTGGTATAGATGATTTTAGTTCATTAAACTTGCTGTTCAAAAAATTTCAGAATTTTTTCACTATTTTTCTCAGAAATATCGCGGTTTGTTGGTTATAACCCACAAGAGCATACGTTATTTTGTCATTCAAAAATCTTTGCAACGAGCTTCTCAAAAGACTCGAAAATTTAACTGAATTTCCTTTTTACTTCAATCTACCGAAAATGCAATCATTTTCAAGCATTTCTCACTATTTTTTAGTATAACGCTCGAGAAACCTTAAATGTTAACCAGAGGCGAAGAAATCCAACATTACACCGTACACTTTTTCCAAAGTAAGCAGAGGAAAACAGAGAACTCCATTAAATTCGACAGAGTGAGATATTTCGCTCAGACGAAGATTTGCCGCGAAAAGTTCACCCTTTCAACTCGCTCCAAATGAAATTGACTCTTCACTCCGCCAGCGCGAAATCTCACTCCACCGAATTTAAAGCCGCGTCCACGAAGTAACCTTCCCCCCGCGCGATGTAGATTAAACGTCCCGATCGAGAACCACCGCGGTGCCACGGCTAAAAAAAGACGAACCTTTTACCGACACACGCGCATCCCACCTATCAATCGGGCCGTGTACTCCGGCGGGACTCGATACCCGCGCGCTCTTTTACGGTCACCGATACGCTACCCCCGACCGTACTTGAAGAATTTATGCGTTTCCGGAAAGCTCGGAGGGTCGCGCGTCACGCGAGAGAGCGGAGCGTTCGATCGACGGTGGTGACACGCGATCGGTATATGCGACGCCATCGGACGACGACGGATATTCGAAGCGTCGACCCGACGCCACCCTGTCTTCCGGTGAACACGCCCTCCCTTACCGCCGTAACAAACGAGTTTTCGCGCTACGAGTCTCGCTCTAATCTTCGGACAAATCCACCTCCGACGCGACATCACATCGTCCCTTAGCACGGACACGAACCCGCAATCTGCGATCCTCCTTGGGAGAACGATCGAAACTCTCTGCTATTCCCTCGCGTTAGAGGTCCCCTATATGACCCCACGGAAAGACCGTACCCATCGAAGGGTGCGTCGTCGAAACGATACGACGGGATTTTCTCGCTTCGTTTTTGAAACTGCGACGTTACGCTTTCGGCCGTCGCACTTTATTTTGGTTTTTACCGGAGCGTGTAATGCTCGAATACCAGTTTCTGATGCGTAAAAATATGAAGGGGATGAATCAAGATTTCTTGTTAATAAACATACGATAATTAAGTACTTCTAACAGCATATTCACTTTATTCGAATGATTCTCGATACAATTGAATGATGTTTTAATCTAATCGACATTCGTTCGAATCAAACACACATTAATATGTGTTAGGACTTTTAATTAAGTACTTCTAACAGCATATTCATTTTATTCGAATGATTCTCGATATAATTGAATAAAGTTTTAATCTAATCGGACATTCGTTCGAATCAAACACACATCAATATGTGTTAGGACTTTTCAATTATTATATTCATTCGAAAACAACCCCTTTTCTCTCTCAATTTATAACTAAACGTAGAGTCCCCTCTTCTCAGCTCACTCAAAGTGTCCTTATACGAAAAATTTCGCAAGAGACATCCGCTTCAAACCTCCCACACAAAAGTCTGTCTTATCGCCATCCTAATTCGCAGCTCGCCCCCGAGCGATAACGCTGTCAATTCCCACAGGACTTTTCAATTATTATACTTATACGAAAACAACTTCCTTTTCTCTCTCGGTTTATAAAAATAAACGTAAATTCCCTTCTTATCGGCTCGCTCGAGAAGTGTCCTTACGACAAATTTCGCGCGAAACACCCACACCAAAGTCCGTCTTACCGCCGTTCAAATTCGCGCAGCTCGCGCGCCCGACGATAACGCGATCGACTCCCACAAGACGCGGAACGCCGAATGGGAAACGCGGTAGAAGAAAGGGGGGTCCCCCGTGAGATCCCTCCCGGACAAAACGAGATTACGTCGTCTCCACCGCGCCGTCGTAGAGTTCTTCGCTCTTGATCGCGCCGATATCGAAAGTCGATCGGACGTCGAGGCAGTTGGCGTCGGCGTCGGCGTCGGCGGCGGCGGCGGCGGCGGCGTACGGCGGGGCGAGGATTGGTGGCAGAGGGGGTTTGCGTTGCAGCGAGGTGAGTTCGAGGAGGTCGGTAGCGGTGGAGTGTGCCGATCTAAGGTGGCGGCGCAGGTTGCTGTTGTTGCTGTAGACGCGTGCGCAGAGCGGGCAGAGACGGGGGGAGTCCCAGGCCCCCCCTAGCTCGGGCCCTATCGCGCCCCCGGATCCAATCATAGCCCCCGATAGCAATCCCGATCCCGGGTCGGGAGGGAAACCCGATCCCTCCGCGGAGCCGGCGCCGGCTGCAACACACCAGCCGGCCAAATGCATTAGTCTCCCGCGAGCCATTGACCCACCGACGCCTCCGCCGCCGTCGCCATCGCCGCCGTCGCGATCTCAAAGCGAACCTCTTAAAAGAGTCGATCCAACTGCTTCCGATGGCTTTTCGAGCTGAGCGAAGATGGTGCGCAGAAGAGAGAGAGAAAGAGAAGAAGAAGAAGAAGCTTTATCATGGCACTAGGGCGGGCCCTCTAAGTGCCTGTACAGAAAGATACAGTAGGATAGATACGACCGGAAAATTAATGTAAATAAGTGAAATATCATAATAACAAAAACGAAGAAATATAACTTAAGAAGAGAGAGAGAGAGAGAGAGAGAGAGAGAAATGCATCGACTGCATTTGGGACGAAGAACAATTGCGGTGAAATTTATCGTCGCCATACGTGGTGCTGCGTGCTGAATACGGGCGAAAGACGTAAAGTAGGACACGAATAAGGTTCAGGCGAGACGATCGATCGAGCTTCGAGCGAGAATAACGAGGAATCGACGAGTTCGTCTCGCTTTGTACGAAAGAAAGTGATATATTCAGGCGGTTTTTTTTTTCATATTAATTAA
Source organism: Xiphydria camelus (assembly GCA_963678675.1). Taxonomy (NCBI): domain Eukaryota; kingdom Metazoa; phylum Arthropoda; class Insecta; order Hymenoptera; family Xiphydriidae; genus Xiphydria; species Xiphydria camelus. The sequence goes on along the minus strand of OY783199.1, from coordinate 17,273,888 downwards.
AAATTTCTCTCGTATAATCACATACCATTTCATACGATTATAAGGAAGAGATATTTAATTGATGTTATGATACAATAAACAATTTCATGGATATACATAAGGTGTATAAATAAACAATTAGTTCCGACTCCGCAAGCGATTTTCAGTGAATCCAACTAATCGTTTTTCTCTGTGTACCAAATAGTAACGAGAGTAATACGTATTGCTGAAATAGCTGTACGTATAGCTGAAATAGAAATAGGTGTTTCTAAGATAACTAGAATTTACATGAAATACAGTTAGAAGTCGGTAATTGAATCTGCTGAAATCAGTTCAAAAAACTGTTGGCGCACAAACATTGGTCCAGACGTGGGCCATCACTGGCCGCCTTTATTCCATTAATAATAGATCCCATTAATAATAGATTCCATCCTGAAATCTGCCATCCAAGGCCCAACGACAGGCAGCATTATACTCATTAGCCAATTATCGGTAACCAAACATCGACCAAGTGTTGGCCCCGTCGTCAGCACTGGGGATCCTATATGGGTACTAGCATTGCCGTACGATCTATGCAATTTCTCTCACAAGTGTATCGTCAAAATGATCGACAACGACAAGCGCAATTCGTCACGAGAGGTCGACAGGTGATAAGCCTCACTGATGAGCTTTGCTCTCCCTTATCGAATTTACCCGCGCGCGACGTCTCTCCCTGCAAATTCGACGCGGCGGTAAAGGGCGTGGAATACAAATAGGAATCCCACCTGCGAGTCGCGCGCCCCCTCCTGCCCCTCCGCGAAGGGACTTAAAAGCCGAGGCAATCGTTCTCCCCGATATAAACAATTTAAACTACCCCCGGCTTGGAAATTGAATCGGAATTCGCGCGTACATCCCCGCGCGCCCCGTAATCGACGTTTCGTCGAGCGAGCGACACGTGCACACACACAAGGGGGGCGGGAAATAATTTCTCGCGGCGCTCCGTCACACTCGGCGCGTTCGACAAACAAATCGAGCGCGAGGATTCGACGAAATCCTTCGTTACAGCCCGATCGAAATCCCGCGCGACGACGACGAATTTCGGTTCGCCCACCTCGCCGGGAAAACGTCCACGTGCGCGGGTCGCACCCCCGCAAAAATAACACAGGCCGACAAAATTTAACGAAAGTCCTAACCCAGAAACAGGGCATTGTGTGCCCGAAGGATTTTGGTACGCTGAATCCGAATCCGGCCTCAGAATTAACCCTATACGTCAGGTTTTCGAGATATCCTAACCTAAAAGTGCGAAAAACAAAACACGCTTTTCTGCTAAATTCGGGGTTATGTATCATCGCGAATAAATTTTTTTTTCTAAAAACCGATAACGCCTTTCTAAAGCAGCACTTTTACCCTTTAAAACCATGTCTCCAAATTTTGTATATCATTTTGTTTCATTATGAGATAGGTATCTATGATTGCAACTAGGTATTTTCTCTATTTCAATACAGCATTAAGTCACATGCTGCAGGGGGTTGGGGTATTAAGGAAATTGGGTTTGAGGGGTCTAAGGTTATACACTCGCAGGTTACGGGGTTGGGGGGGTTGAGGAAATTTGGGTTTTAATGGACTTAGGTCATGCACTCCTAGGTTAAAGGGTTGGGAGTTAAGGAAATTGCATGTGACCCCCAATGCTGTATTGAAATAGCGAAAGTACCTAGTTTCAATCATAGATATCTCAATGAAAAAAATTATAAGTATACAAAATTCGGAGATATGGTTTTAAAGGGTAAGAATGCTGCTTTAAAAAGGCGTCATCCGTTTTTAGAAAAAAAATTTATTCGCGATGATACATAACCCCGAATTTAGCAGAAAGCGTGTTTTTCGCACTTTTAGGTTAGGATTTCTCGAAAACCTGACGTATAGGGTAAATCTGAAGCCAGATTCGGATTCAGCGTATCGAAATCCTTCGGACACAGAAGGTCCCGTTTCTGGGTCAGAAATTTGTCGGCCTGTGTAATCCGCCGCCGTCGCCGCGGCTCAGTCACGCTTGTTCGACGAGGAACTCGAGCGAAGATTCGACGAGACACTACACTGAGAACAAAATGTACTTGATCGAAATAAACGTGCCCTTCGATAGTCCCACGAGCGTATTTATTCGATTTAAATGAATAGCGATTTGATTCAAATAACATCTAATTAATTCAATAATCTAATATTTGCGTCCAACCGATATTCATTTAAATCGAATAAATACGCTCTTGGGACTATTCAAAGGCACGTTTATTTCGATCAAGTAAATTTTTTTCTCAGTGTACTTACGCTTTGAAATATTCATCGGTGAGGAGTAGGGAGGGGAGGAAGGGACGAATGAAGTGCGTGTTTCATCCCCCGTACGAAAGACGGGGAATTTTAACGCTCATTTCTCAATTAAGTCTCGTCCTCTGTACTGTCGGTTCCCTGTGGCCCTCTTCCTCCGTCAACTGACGTTTCTCCCTCTCCGAATTGGGAGGGAGGAGGAGAAAGAGAGGGGGGAGGGAGATTTATCAGGGACCAAGCTTAATGTAAACATCACGATCAGCGGGGGTGTCTCCATTATCCCCCAAAAGTTCGTTCGAAAATGTTATAGGTATCCTAGGATTTGAAAGTTCTCTGCGAAAGTACCTACATTGAGAAGAACAACTTGGTCAACTTACTGGAGATGATGACCAAACCGTTCGGTGAAATGTGGATCTTCCATTTGTTTGATCAAATTGACCACTTTATAGTTAGAATAACTACGCGTTTGGTTGGAATAATTAAGCGCATTCGGTTAGAATAACTTGATATTTGGTTCATCTGACCACTATTTTTGTTAGAATAAATAGATGCGCTTAACTGGAAGTGTTTTTTATTTTAACCTAATTATTTTTCTCGGTGTATATAGGTACCTATATGTACACTGAGAAAAAAATATTAGTTTAAAATGACAGAACGCATTTCTTCAATCAGTTTAACGAAATATCAGTTTAGAAAGACATTGAGATTTGGTGAAAAATAGAAATCTCCGAAATCTCGATCGCTCAACCAGCCCGTGTTATGTGTCTTCTCACGCCGATTACGAAAAGTACAGTTATTTGGTCAACATCTGTGAATAGAAATATAAGATATCAGTGATGTTATGTATGGGAAAATTATTTTTCTGCAAAAATCGTCGATACCTCGGTGTTTCTTCGAGATATTCTCAATAAATCCATGATTTTCGGAATCACCGTAAAAAAAAAATATTATACTTATAAAATAAGATAGTCGAGAGTTGAATTTCAAAGATTTCGATTTTCACGAAAATGTTAAAATGTTGTTTTTGTTTAAATCCTCCAGTGTCGCTTACATCGATACAATGAAAATATCATTTGAATCAACTAAAGAAGAGCCGACTAACAATATTTGATCGAACAAATGACACATTTCTTATCAGTGCATGATTAAATATAGCAAGAGATTAGTCTTGGGAAGATGTTCTCGTCCTTTCATTAATGACAAACGTACCGCTATACCGTTTGGGTCTAAAGTCAATACCTCGCAGATTAACTCACGGTGAGCGAAGGTACTCTCGCAAAGACACGCGATGGCCCCGTGTGCTAGCATCCGCAAATATGAACATCAAAAACTATTATAAATATATATATATATATATACAGCACCTCTCGAGAGCGAGAGTGAGAAACTTTTGATGTTCGTATTTGCGGATGCTACCACACGGGGCCATCGCGTGTCTTTGCGAGAGTACCTTCGCTCATCGTGAGTTAATCCGCGAGGTATTTACAGACGTAAAGATATACCGAGATCGATTAAGGTTCGACTACGTGCCGAAAGCGTAACTCTATAGGCTTTGAAAGCCACGGAGCCGGTAATCCTCCCCGTTTCCGCATGAAAGTTCTCGCAGAATCACGTGTACACACATACATATGTACGCCGGAGGAATCCTTCGTCCTCTAACCCCTTCTCTTTCAAGAGAACCGTTCTATGTAAATATTATACAGAGGGATAGAGTGTTATCTCCTGTAATATTTCACTCCACTTACACCGAAGAAGGAGTTTACTGACAGTCAATGAATGTAATTTCAAATACGGCGAAATAAATATTTCGTTAGAGGGTAAGAAACTATATCGCTCACTGAGTTCTACAGTGGCACAACTCAAGAAGCTGACATTTTTAGTTAACGATCAGCAAACTGTATACTATATTTTAAATAAAACTGGCACAAATAGGTATAGTTCACATTCTGAACCATATTTGTGCCAGTTTTATTTGCAATACAGTATACAGTTTGCTGATTTCAAATATGGCGTTAACTAAAAATGTCAGTTTTTTGAGCTGTGCCACTGTGGAACTCAGTGCGCGATATGTTAATTATTAAAATGTTAATTTCATTCAAACGATTGCTTCGAAGGATGCAATTGTGCCAAATAGATATTGTAATAGTTAATGAATATTTATTTGGTCCAATAAAATGTTTATTTCGCCATATTCAAACAAACATTTATTAACAAGAAATAAACCATTTTCTCGGTGTATTATTGAATATTCGGTTACTTGATCTTGGCGAAGAAAAAATTATCGTACAACGTACAGTCTTGTAAGAAAGTTCACTGTATTTTACGATTAAACAAATGTATCTTTGTTTATCATATGATGTGTTATGTTACTCTGTACAAAATATTTACGAACCCGAAGTATTTTCGTTATACAAGTCATGGAATATTATGAATTAGGTATCTATAATCCTTGTATTTTGAATAAAAACAAATATGGATTTTTCATTGTGGAATAGATTTGCATTGCTCCAAAATGTCAGCCTTAGGTACAAATAAGTAGAAGACTCATTTCTCAAAATGATTTAAATATCAATTTTATTAAAAGATATTTTAAAAACTTGCTCGATAAAAAATTTTACAGTCACGTTCTATTATCGTAAATATCGGTTGAACTAGAACGTTCCTCTTCAATGTCGATTTAGGTGTGTGAACGCGTTATGGTTACGGTTATAAAACTTCAAAAAGCACTAAGCTGAAGGACCATCGATAACGATCCATAAAGTTGACGCGAAGGCGCGGATACTTGAAAGAGGACGTCCTAAAAATACAATGACCAGCTATGTCGCGTTTGCAAGCATGAAATTAATGAAATAAAAACATTCGTTGAGATTAATTTATTTTAAAGGCGATTATGGTGATAGTCTTCCATTGTCTAATGAAGAGATTGGGAGAGGTTGAAATACAGGAGCGAACTACGCGAACAATCGAATCTAGATGCAAAGCTACACGCGAACTTTTACCAATTAAATTCCGCGCGACGCGACCACAACGAAAAAGGGTGAAGAAGTCGATAATGGAATCGCGAGCGCGCACTGAAGCCGAGTGAGAGAGAATGACGCTTTTTCTCTCCGTGTTCAATCGACGAGTTGGACGATGTAAAAACGAAATTGATACGTATTACGTATCGCGATATCGAAAAAAACCCTGGAAACGAGTTTTTTCATCATCCACTTCAATTTCAGCGAATCGCAAATATAATCACGGCAGGATGCACTGAAACCAGCGGATGATCGATGCGGACCTACACTATATAATTTGAATGTTCCTCGTCTCGTTGTAGAGGCGAAATAAGCCTGAAGAATAAATGAGAAGTGAATTTTCGATCGTTCAAAATGTATGAAAATAAAAAAATTAAAGTTCCCTTTGATCGCTCATGTCGAAATGCATCTTATCGGCAAATATAAAGAGAGTCGTTTCGAATCCAAATTACATAAGTTTTACTTTTGACGATTTTTGGTAAATGGAAGAAAATCGATTAAGAATTATCATAATTATACGTTATGTTAATTATTATATACTATGCTTGGCGAATCGTTCAAACGTCTCGAAAATCATCACGGAGGTCATAGGTCAAATTTTGGCGGCGTCAAAAGCAAAAAAATTAATAACGTTTTCGACTACCATCATTGATCCTAGAGTCTACGCGCATTGGGAATATTTCACTATAGCAAGTGCAGTGCACCCTTACTATAAAAAACATTTGTATTAAATTGAATATAATTCTATATAAGGTTTTGTTATCCAATGCATAATTATGGAAAAAAAACATACTCCGTTATGAAACTTGCATTCAATTGAATATAATTGTGTACAAGTGTAATAAGGGTATTTTGTATATATACAAAATTTCACGAATATTTGATACAAAATTCACAAGGGAGCATATTAATTTTCATAATTATCTGTACCGGAAAAACACTTTATATACCTAAAGTAATATTGAAAATGCAAATTTTCCATCCACTGCTGTACTTCTAAAGACGTACAGTCTACGTAAACTTTAATATCATCTTAATTACACTTTTTATATATGCTCCCCAATAAATCTACCGTAACTTTACTTCGCTATATTTCCCTATCTGACGCTGGTGGATCTTCTCTACGTGTGCGTGTATGTGCGTGTATTGCCTTTATTCTCGATCAGGAATCACAAATTTCCCGAGGCACGTGACCATCTGAAGCTCGAACGACGTGTACACGAATAGCGTAGGTATTCACGCAAGAAGACCTTTGTTTAGAAGATCGATGCCTTCTGGTCACGTAATTCGATATATCCGCACAAGCAAGTAACTATATATACACTTGGAATATTTCTCGAAAGAGTATCGACGTCGTACCGTCGCCCCGGGAAACAGCGAGCATCGTTTGCGTAACAAGTATAACGCGATGTCGGTTTAAGTTACGCGTTATATTACGTCATATAAAAGGGCCTTTTAGAAGCCCGTCACATAATTAAAGGGGAAATTTAGACATATTTTCCAGGTCCGAATGATTTTCCGGTATAACATTTCGTTGATTGATGCGTGATAATATTAATACTGAAAAATCGATCGAAACGATTAAATTAATTTCTATAATCTCAGCGAGAATCCAAGGGTTTCGCTGAGCGGTTTTCGTAAATTTTGGACCCGTCGGAAAATTCGATCCGATCGTAACTCTGGTGTTAAAATATTAACTGAAGAACGCTGAAGTGCATCACGTGATCGACTTGCCACGAAATCAATTCCTCGAGTACAACGAAGACCAATTAAATCCCCACTGCGTCTTAAATTTAGATATCGAGGGCGACGGCTCGAGTTCGCGTTTGTTCGCCGTAATTAAGAAATTCCGCGGAGATTAAAATCAGGATCGTGTGTGCGTGCGTGTGTGTGTGTGTGTGTGTGTGTCGATACTCGCCGAACACTTCCGACGCGTCGGGAATCTCGCAGAGGGCGTTCGTCCTCGAAACGTTATTTAAAAATTCGCAGATTTCGCAATCCTTGCAACTATATCGGGGACATTGAAAATGATACGAAAAGTATATAAATGATATTGTTATTAACTATGTATTACAATGCAAAAAATATATATAATCATATATAATAGCATATTGTATATTTACCGCGATATTGCAAAGTAATTTTTTTTTGTTTTACGAATACAATGAACAGAAAATATATAAACTATTACAATATCCTACATTGGGGTGGCACATCAGATCATGTTAGTTTATCATGTTTTAAGAATCGTCACCAAAAATCAGCACGATAAAAAATTTTCTAAAGGTCGCTCACGAATTTTAAAAATTTCAACAACAGTGAAAAATCGATTTTTCTTTAATTAATCTTATTTTTCTTTCTACTTCGAATACAACATACATCTCTAATACTAATCGGATGTAAAATTACTCTGTTTCGTAACCCTTATTTTCTATATAATCCTCAAACTCAATATCCTCGTCACTATCGTAAATCATGTCATCATTTTCAGCTCCGAATTATCCTCCTCCTTCGGAGGAGGAGTTAATAAAGGAGCAAGGTACATTCATGGACTGGCCCGTTATGTCTCCATCAGCCCTTACAGACTGGAACTCGACTGGCTAAGTATACAAGGACGTAGAAAATTCTTTATGGTTGCCTTGGTCCACAACGTCATATTTAGGCCCCACACCCTCAGTATCTAGCCGAGCTAATATCGTTCAATCAATCTCGTCCTGCCAGTCGTGTTGCACACAGTCTTTCATTAACAGTTCCTCAGCATCGAACTGAAGCTTACAAGTCAGCTTTCGCTACAGCTGCCCCTTATGCATGGAATGCTTTGCCTCGTGATATTGTGGAGACCGCCTCGTTCTATAACTTCAAAACTAAGGTTAAAAAATGGCTGCTAGACCTTGAAAGGTCCAATGTTTTTAACTGAAGTTTACCGTCTTAAAATCGCTCATTTTGTGTAACCATAAACTTTTAGAAGAGTGAGAGCCACGCGTGGTCACGATATCGATGTATATTTCAATATTTATAAAAACGAACTAAATTTAATATTTATTAAATGAAGGAAGTTGAAAGTAAATCGCCCCTCGATGTACCCCTTCCGGTTGTTGAAAAAAGATTTTTTACTCGTTCCAACTTTTACTCCAATTTCTTAACAGACAAGACGTCATTTTAGCCGCGTATTGAGCGTCTCGCGCTACAAATTAACACCGTTATTAAAGACAAAAGCACTTGCAAACGACGAGACGCACCCCGCATTCGCGGACGATGCTCGAGGCTTCAATCCATTAAGCAGCGCGTGCGAATAAATTATTTCATTTCGGTGCCTCGCCCCGGGAGTTGCGTGGCACTTTCGCCCTCCTCGGAATTGATTTTTCTCACGATAAAGGAAAATTGCTCGAGCGAGAAATCCGCGTTCGATTTGGCGAAGGGCTTCGCATTATCCGCGGCGTCTGACAATGGCGAAATATCATCAGCTGGGCACTTTAAATGCATATCCGTTTACGAGTGAGAGAAAGGAGAAAAAGGGGCGTGAAAAAAGTCGTCTGAAAAGTTCATTTTATATACCTATATACAGCAACCGTATATCACGAAAAAGAATCGTCTTTGCACAGACAATGAAAAGCCTCCCTTATTCCTCGCGAGAGCTTCGTGTGAATAAATTATTATTCCATTTCAGAGGTCGCTTATCCGTGAAATAAAATATTGCGAAAAAATAAGATTCCACAAGGGGCAATAATTGTTTCCACACAGATTTTTAGACCAGATCAAAGCTGTAAGGTGAAGTGGGGTAAGTGTGTAGTAAAAATCGCGCAAGTTGAAGTTTGGATGGTCGTAAAAACTAAACGACTGAATTTATTGAACTCTCTTTGGTGCTGTACACTCTTGGGGTCTTCCTGATTAAAAAGCTTTAGTGGTTCCCTGTCAAAATTAATAGTTTCATATTTACAATTTTTTAAATAATATGATGTTCGTGTTACACACTTCCTCCGACTTTGGGGTAAGTGTGTATGCAGCTCATATTTTCTATGTACCTGCCATTAGGAGGATGTGGGGTAAGTGTGTAAGACTTGACTGTGTGGCATATAAGATGGAATTATAATTTTTCAGTTATATAGTTTATTGCACGAACCATGTGCGGTTATAAAAGTAAAAATGTTATGTTTGAAGATATCCCAATGGACGTCGCGCCGATTTGATGCTATATTGAGATTTTCAGAGCTTAGTACACACTTGCCCCTTGTATACACTTACCCCACTTCACCTTATTTAATTAATTTCAGTTTTTTTTTAAATCCTTATCGTTTCAACGATCTGCAAATAAAAAATACCAAACATCATCTATAGGAATATTTACGTGTACGAATTCGTATATTAAAAGTAAAAAAAAATTTTTTGTACCTTTCGGGTTAGGGTTTATAAAAAAAAATTTTATATTTTACAATCTCGAAAAAAATTAATTAATTTTAATGTCAAATTATTTTTATAAATAATTTATTGGTTATGAAATATAAATCGATTTTTTTTTGTAAAGAAAGCTGATAATACAAAATACCACGTATTTATTCGGATACTACCTATATAAATAAAGTAACCTTTCCACATTCATTAAATGCTGCATCTTCATTTATTCCGAATAATATTTCTTCCCCACCGTTTCGCATCTCACATTTTATACTCGTTTCCAACAAACGAAGCTACGGAAAATTCGTTCTCACGCGGAGAAAAAAGATTGATAATTTTTACACAGCGAATCCCAGTAACAGGGCTCCTCGAGGTGAAATATTTTTTTAATAGATACGGTGTATTTTTTACAGTTTGCTGCAGTATAAACCCGCAAACACCCGACGCATTAACGGGAGATTGGTAAATTTACCGTATAAACAGATATTTATACTATTACGAGCTGAAAAGAGTCTATTGAAAACTTCAATGTTTCACCTCAAATTTTTCCATGATTTTTTACTAATCCTTTTTCCCCCTGTAGATCTCGATTATTCCTATTGGACGTTGCATTTCTCCAAATATCAACTCGGCCGTCTGAGAATAGATGACCGATTAAATATCGCATTCACAATTCGCTAGACGATCATTAGAGGTGACCTTATACGTCTTTCCACGAATCAAGATATGATATCTCTCTACCCCCCTTTCAATCACATACGAAGCAGAATAAGGGCTCTCTCTCTCTCTCTCTCTCTCTCTCTCTCTCCCCCGAGCACGCACAATCGATCCAGTTTCCTCGCCGTCTATCGAACCGAAATCGATACGAACTCGTGCATGAAGACGAGTGGGTACGTGTATTTATTCACTGACACAGATAACATTAATGACGACGACGTCGATGAGTGACATGGATGCTTTTGATATAGATACATTATATATTTCGAGATTCAAGCTCGCGCTCCGTTTTCAGTAGTGAAGGGCAGGATGAGGGGGGGGGGGGGAGCTTCCCGCTGGGTGTAGTATGGATTGCCAGATAATTGTCAGCTTGTTAAAAATGACAGGCGTCGGCTTTCCAGGGGAAGAAAAGATGATGAAAAAAAGATGAGAGGTATTCTTTACACGGCTTCTGTCGATTACGGGATATCGTAGTATAACGAGACGCGTGTCTATTCTACACTCGAGGGAACGATCTGCTTCGGTGCGGGGCGGTAAAAAGAAGTGACGGGCTCTATATCATTATTCCCGGGAATTTCTGAAAATACCGTAAGCCTGACATTAGACATTGACAATGATTCTATCGATCGTATACAAAAAATTGAAAACAGGAGCTTTTCTGGTCCAAAAATGTCCGGTTGCAATAATATGTCGGCTTCGGCGAGATATAAACATTATTTTGCAAGACGGTCATTGATTGTCGAAAAAATATTTTGCTTTCTCTTGCAAAAAAAAACCCTGGTACTTAGTAATCCGTTTGAATAAATAATAGCTCATCGGAGAAATAAAAATATTCTGATTCCAGAGAATTCTCTCATTCACAAATAGACGAACCGTTCTCGATGAATGTACAATGCGAAATACCTCGCCCACTGTACAGATTATAGACGTAGGTAGAGAAATGAATTATTTCATTTCACGATGAGCTCCGGCGTTTTTTTCGAATTTAATATCATACGGCGCTCGGGCTCGACTCCTTTCGTTCGGAGGGTAATAACGACTCTCGAGAGAGAGAGTTCATATTTTATTCGCGAATTATGGTCGTACGTTTCTAATGCAAAAAAAAAGCTTTAGAGTTTTGCAAAATCCAGGGATTTAAATGCACTCATTTTGGATAAAAAATTAACGACATTTGTCAAATATAAAACAACGAGAGCTTCATTTAAGTTGTAATACTTAAGCCACGATTTTACCAATGAAAACAATCGAAATATACTTTATACCATATGAGACTAATCTGACCCCTACCAGGAAAGAAACTTCAATCATTATTATTTCATTATTTATGAACGTTTGGCTTATATCAACATGAGACGTTTTTATAGGCAACAATGTAATCATCAAAAAAGTATTACATAAATATCAGCCAAAAATGTATAGATATTGACATAATAATGATGGAAGTTTCTTTCCTGGCGAGTAATAGCCTTATATATTAATATATTATACAACATTGAAATGCTAAAGCAGTTCGTATGATCATAATAAAAAAAATAGAACAGTCTCCTTCGAAAAATCGATGATCACCTTGACGTCTCATCGCGAAAAAAATAAGAACGACGATTTAATCTCGGATCTCCGCAAATATTCATAACTATAATAAAGTAAAAGCGCCCGCTTTAAAAAACAAACTTATATCGCACACGCAAAGAAAAAAGGGCTTGATTAAATTCCGAGAGTAGAGACGTCGTCCATGCGATCGTATAGTACATAAAAAAGCTTCCGTCCAGGGGAGAGGAAGCGTGGAAGTTTAATTGGACTCTGAAAATTTTAAATCGAGCAAATACGCCGTGATGAGAGAAATCGAGTATGAAGCCGATATTGCGAGAACCCCGAGAAAGTTGTACAATTGACCCCCGATCGATATAGGCCGATACCAGGTATCGTCAATTAATCAAAGAAGTATTTCGAACAAAAGCTTTACAGCTACAAAGACCATATTACAGCGATTGCCATAGAAATATATTTCCCATTCAACTGACAATGAGCGAAAGTATCGCGAGACGAACACTGAGAGAAATGTTATAGATTGTATGGCAATGTGGTAGTAGTTTATTAAAATAACGATACACAGAGAAAAAGAATTAGTTGGATCCACTGAAAATTACTTGCGGGGTCACAAGTAATTATTTATTTATATCTACGAAAATGTTTAGTGCATCAATTAAGCATCTCTTCCTTACAATCATGTAAAATAGCACGCGATTACCAGGAAGAAAAATTTAATTAATATGAAAAAAATGTAATTGGTGTAAATAAATAATTACTGACGACCCCGCAAGTAATTTTTAGTAGACCGAATTAATTTTTTCATTCTCTGTAGTTTCCGTTTGCCTTAGCAATGCTTACTTGTATTTTACCAAAACAAATAGCTATTTCAGTTACCTATACGTATAGACATTTCAGCGATACGTGTACCCACACGGAACAAGATATATAATATACGTATATTTATTATCTATATATCTATAGTATATCTATATCTGCCATAGAGATGTGCTATATATCTTGAAGATATATATCACATGTTTATGATATAGACACGTACTATACGTATATCATACATATAATATCTGTATATTTATTATCTACAGTTTAACCTTGAATTTACGTCTAATATATGTATATTGTACGTCTAGCCTAAAGCAAAAATTTTATTTTCGTATAGATCTTCAGTAGATGTATATATTACGTATGTTTAAGGTACAGCATGGTCCCTTCTTTATACGTATAATATACGTACATTTTTATCTATTTCATGTTAAAAGTTATACGTTCCTGAGATAAAGTATAGGTCATCTATTACAAGTATACTGCATGTATAACTTGTATCCACGTATCACCCAGTCATTTATGTCTACTATATGTATCCTATACGTCTATTTCAAAGAAAATATTTGATTTTCATATAGATACCCGATAGATATTTACATTAATGTGTATTGAAGGTGCAACATTAATCCCTTGCATGTACAATATGTATATCAAATTATAAAAAATTGTATTTGTTTGTATTTGTGTTTGTATGTGTTTGTTTAGCAATATTTATACATATTTCATATGTATACATATTACGTACGCACATTGAAGGTGTAGCATAATAATAGTGAAGGGAGCCGGCAGATCGCAACGACGCGACGAGTTTGCATTAGTGATGGACCCGTGGCGCCACTAGTCAACGGATTGTTGAGTTTCATCGACTATGCCATCTCAGCCGCTATGCCGTCTCAGACCACATTCCCCTAAACATTGTGATTTGGTTCCTACAGTAAGCATCGCAACTGAGCAAAGGTACGTTTGATGAGCATTTTTTAGAATAATTTTCATGTTTATCCGTTCTGTGTGGAACAAACCAAATTTCCTACCGTGCAGTATATAACCTATTATTCTTTAATATTTTGGTTATTAAATATAAACGCTATCCTATTAAACGCTGGCGTTCGTGAATAATAGCTATTAAATTTAATTATTAAGTACCTTAAAAAGACATTACGTGCCATATATGTATACACGAGAATTCGTTTTTTCCTTACATATGCGTATTAACGCGCACATGTTTCGGTCCAATATATACGTATAACATACGTATAATATACGTATAACACGTATAATGCGCACTTCTTCCATACGTTTTTCTAAATTGAACTCTATTTTCTGATATTATTGTAGCCTACAATATTTTACGAAGCTACATCTTTTCAAGCTACTTATCGTGAGACCTTAAAGTTTGATTCGCCTACAACTACCGTAAAGATTTTGTGAACTGGTTTTATTCAATTTTTCGTTTAAAAAATTATTATTTCCCATCGTCAAAAATTATAAAAATCGTCTGTTTATTTCGTAATTATTTCAAATTACCGTACAATTAAAGTCAAACAATTAAATGAATTACAAGCAGAGTACCCTAGCAGCAGAAATATCTAATAGACGTCTGAAAGACATTTTCTAAACGTCTGTTAGATATGCATCTAGAAGATCTTCTAGGCATCAATTATTTAGATACTTCTGCTACTATAGGGCACATCAGAATTTTTTCTGCACAGGTTTACGCAAAATAAATATATGTATAGCAGGACCAGAGAAAACCCATGATCTTGAAATATGCATCGGAAGAGAAAAGAGCTAGAGGAAATATCCCAAAGGCATTTTCGTCGTCTTAAAAGAAAATTGACTATTGAAAAAGAAGACGTCCAAAATATACAAAAGGCAAATCCAAACACCAATGAACTCTACAATAATTCTCATTCCATTACTGCATGCGGAAGTGAAGCAGTATTGGATTACACCCACGATCTATCTACTATGGGAACATATGAGGATGATTTCAACGGCAATGAAGAAGCAGATCCATCTACACTTGTTTCACATAAAACTGTTGATATCAGTGTCGACTTAGAAATTGACAATGAGCGTCCTCGGTCCTTCTGCCTTGAACTTGAAAAAGCCATCGCTACTGACAATGAGAATGAAAATCTTGCGATATCTTCTGTAAATAACGTGCTATCTTTCCAACAACAAATAATTTCGTGGGCATTATCATATAAAATTCCGCATAATGCGTTAACACAGCTACTATCCATCTTGAAATCTCATACATGTTTCGAATCACTTCCAAAACATGCAAAGACCCTTCTGCGAACGCCGCGTAAATCAGAAATCCGAGATGTTCCACCAGGGCAATACTGCCACTTTGGAATTAAACCTGTATTACAAAAGTATCTCCGTGATCGAAAATATAGAAATGTTGATCATGTAATGTTACAAATTGGCGTCGATGGCCTCCCTATTTCGGAATCATCAAGTAATCAACTATGGCCTATACTTTGCTCCATCGTGCCTGAATCTGAAGTGTTCCTCATTGGCTGCTACTTTGGTCCGTCAAAACCGGAAGACCCTAATCTGTATGCGGAAGAATTTATCGAAGAATGCAAAGATTTAATTACAAATGGTTATCAGTATGACAGTAAAGTAATCACACTTTCTTTGCAAAGTATAGTTGGTGATGCCCCCGCCAAATCATTTTTAACGAATACAAAAGGCCACAGTGGCTACGACAGCTGCACAAAGTGCAAAATAAAGGGGCAATATGTGCAGAACCGAGTTTGTTTCCCAGGTACAACATTTGAGAAGAGAGAAGATCCTGATATAACTCAACTAACTGACAGTGATCACTATAAAGGATACTGCAAACTAGCAGAGTTGCCAAATTTTGGACTAGTCACAAACATACCGTTAGATTACATGCACTTAATCTGTGTGGGAGTCGTAAAGAAATTAATTCGCATGTGGTTATCTGGACCATTAAGTATTCGATTGCCTGCCACAGAAGTTCAGCAAATATCGTCAACACTGTTAAATTTCAAAAAGCATATTCCAAGAGAATTTTCACGAAAACCACGAGAACTTTCAACTATTGGTCAATGGAAAGCAACTGAATCGCGACAATTTTTATTGTACACTGGGCCATTTGCTTTGAAAAATCATTTACCGCCGGAGATATATACCAATTTTATTATGCTACATGCTGCAATTCGCATCCTAACGAGTCCAGATTTATATTTGGAAAAAGTCGATTTTGCTGAAAACTTGTTGTATAATTTTGTAAGAACTGCCCAAACATTATACGGAAAACATTTCATCGTGCACAACGTCCATAATTTGTTACATTTGGCTGATGATGTCAGAAAATTTGGAACATTGGATTCATTTAGCGCGTTTAAATACGAAAACTATATGAAGACATTAAAGAAGCTTCTTCGAAAATCTGAACGTCCGTTACAGCAGTTAAGAAATAGATACGCAGAATTTGAGACTTTTGCAGAAGAAAATTACAAATTTGTCCAATCTTCGAAAAACAATACATTGGAAGGAAATCATTTCGATGGACCGCTTTTTAACGATTGTAACAATCCGCAGTATTCGAAAGTCTTATTTGAAGCATTTACTTTGTCCCGAAAAACTCCAAATAACTGCTGCATTTTGAAAGACAATAACGTTATTTTAATATCAAATTTTGCCACGTCATCATCAGGAAATATTTGCGTTATCGGTAAACAATTTCGGAAAAAGAAAAGCCTGTATAAAGAACCTTGTGCATCAAGAATATTTGACTGCTTCAAAGTATCGCAGCTATCAAATCTGCAGAGCAGGCCATTGAGTGAAATAAAAAATAAAGCTATGATATTACCCTATGAACGATACAATGCAGTAATTTCTCTTCTTCACAATGAAAGCCAACATTGAAAATCATCAGTCACAGTACGGCCGTTTACTTGTCCTTCTGTTATAATCTAACCAATAGCTTGTTTATTTTGATATTAACAATTTCTGGCATTCTTCTATTCATTTATATTTTTTCCTTTAATTTCATTACAGATAAAAGGTCAACAACTAACAACATGAGTGCTTCCAGTGATTTAAGATTCTGCGTTTTGGAGTTTGAAGATGGTGTTGAAGTTGTGCCGAAGTCATGGTTCAGCGGAAATAAGCAATGTTTCTTTCCGACGAGTGGATCAAGACAGAAAATTGATAAATTAATTGCTTCTTGCGCAAACCCGAAGCCAACTTGGAATGTTTATGGCATTTTGAGAGTATTTGGAGAATACGGTATAATCAGAATGCTTAAATAGACGGGCCTGAAATGTACAGCGCTTTTAAAAAAAATGTAGTATTTTTTTCGAAAGAATCTTTCCATAATTTAGAAATTTTTAATATCATTATACGGGACAAAAGTTTGTAAGGTTTCGTCATTTTTCGAAATTTGAAATATTCCTGTAATGTTCAAAAAATTGAAAAATAATTTTAATATTTATTTAGAGTTGAAGAACGTTTTTTTCTTCAACTCCATGTAAATTCTCATAGGTTACGTGAATTGATTTTTTTTGTAACAAAACAATACACGATTTCTTTCCAGAAACCTTCTCAGAAGCATCAAAGAAAGCCGATCAAGCACTTTATTCATCCGATTTAAATACAGACACCGAAAACTGTACTTCGAAGCAGAAAAAGATAAAAAGGCGATTAATGAATGTTGCATCTGACAATGAACAAAATAAGGACCTATTAAAAAGTCCTAACGAAAGTAATTATTATATAAAAATAGATTCGGCTCAAAAACATACGCATGTCAATTTTTTGGTTGGAAAGTTACACTGAGAAAAAGCTACCCAACAAAATAATTTTGTCGAGCCAATTCGATAGCCAAAAAAAATTTGCTTGGATTATCCAAATATTTTGCTATGCCACCAAAGTTTTCGTGAAATCATCAAAAGAATTTTGCGATTCCAAAAAAAATATTTTGTTGGCTCGTATTCATCAAAAATATTTTATTAGCCTGACCAAGGGTTCTCTCAGTGTACTTTTAAACACGAGATATTTCATTTTATTACTAATGAGTTATTATCATACAAAAATACTTTTGCCGATAAAAGGGTATTGTATTAATATTAAATAATTATTTGAATATGTTGATCGAGAACCGTCGCAACTTTTTGCCGAGCAAGACGAAACGTCTCTTGCGAAACCAACATTGCCAATTAAACGTAACCGACCATTAGTTGCGTGTTCATTAAACGAAGGTTTGTCATATTTTTTCATTTCATTTATGCTTATTAAGACTGGAAAAAGTAACTATTCATTTAAAAAATTTATTTTTAATAAAAACCCATTGTTGAAAGTGCTGTTCATTTAGTGTTTCTTTCAATTTTTTGACTTTTATTTTTAGTGATCTTATTTAGATATTTATAATTTTTCTTCCACCCTGGAAAAAGTTAAAGAACATATTTTATATAAAACATTGTAAGGACTGATACTTCTAAAAGATATGTCTTAAAATTCTAAATCATTCGTACAGAGGAAAGCATTTAAAAAAGATGGGAAGTCAAAATAGCCCATAGCATATTGTTAAAACTCCAATATATAAGCCTTCATTTTTTATGTAGAACGTCTAAGTGCAATGGAAAACAATGTGGAGCGGATAAACAATAACATTTTGGGCATAAAAATGGATGTCCAGCGCATTCACGGGATAATTTCTAAATTAAAAAGTGTCGATAAAAACGAGGCTCCAAAAAGTAACGTAGCAGCAACAGCAGTTGTGCAACTTTATACTACGTTTCCATTAAAAACGGAAGAACAATTGAGCAATTTGGAGAAGGAGCTTGAAAAACCTGAAAAGGAGGAAGAATTGGTTAGCAATGATCTTCAAAAATTTGATTTTCATGCGTTAACTTCTGAAAACTTTGATACGTTTCGCATCCAGAAAAAACATCAATTTCATAAACTTTACTTCTATTTATTTGGTTTTCTTTTTATCTTTGAAACAGACAGCATTTTTTGATACAATTGGCGGAATTAATCCGGACGAAACAGTTCGAAGGACTCTCATGAAGACGTTTACGAATAAATTGGCTTTGGAGTATTCTTGGCTCGGACGAAAGGGTAAAAAGAAGCTCCACAAATTGAAAATTATCAGTATAATGTATCGTAAGTATATGAAGATCTTGCTATTCCAACCATCTTCCGATTAATTAGTGTATAACGCCAAATATTGCTTCAGGATCTCTTCTCGCACGATGCATTAACATGGACGAACATAAGTTCGAATTTCGGACAAAAGAATGGTTTCGACAAGCCAAAGCTCGTTTTGAGAACGAGAAGAAGGAAAAACAATTGCAACCTCTCGACGAAGAACACGTTGGAAATAAAGAAAATCAAAACGAGGACCAAAATGATGGGATTCGGCAAGTACTGGTCGATCATCATGACAACCAAAATAATAATTTCGATATAGATGAGGCAGCTGAATGAAATCCTCATCATTTTTCGCCTAGCAATAGTGCTACATTTTTTGTTACTGCTAATTTCTATTTTAAGATAAAACTCGACAAGTTCTTGGAATAACGATGCAACTCTGCTGGCATCTTTTTCTTCTTAATTTAGATTGATAACATTGTAATTGCTGCAGGAGCCAAAAAAGAATGGGCACAATTTTTTGAAATGAAAAAGAGTTACATCGTTATTCCTAGGACCAATTGCAATGTAATTGTCGGTAGCAGATTATGGGAAAAATTATTTTTTCCAAGTAAATATTTAGTTTATTTAGTTTTTACAAATGTTTTTCTTCCATGCAAAAATGAAGGCTGATTTATGAAACAAGAAGTACAAGAAAGACTTACTTACAGAGTAACACTATATAATAAATATAAAGAAGTATTAAAGAATTGCTTATTAACAAATAATTCATTTCAATTTGAAGCGTAATGTGAGAAAGTTCCCATATAGTTTAGCATTATTTCTCACAATATATATATTGTTATACGTAGTACGCCTATTATGAGGTAACAATTAGTTATTGTTAAAGAAGCTCGTGATAAATAGTAGCAAGTTAAAAGAAAAGAAATTTCTTTGAAATAAATATTTAGTTTTTGCTTTATTTTTTGCCAAATACTTACAAATTAGTTAAGACAACTTGTGTTCATTTTGTTCAAAAGAAAAAAAAAGAAATATTAAGAAGTTTTCTAGAAAACTTGTTAATAAATAGTTTATTTGATATTCAGCCAAAGCGTAACCTAACTAAGTTTCTATCTAGCTATAATGAGTTTATTATGTGAAAAAAATACCCATTATAACGAACAAATGTGATTCTAAGTATTTATAAGTTTCAAACTTAAAAAACATTACTGTATTTGGTACAATAAATCGAACGATTGAAAGATTAAATGATTTGTTGAATATGCGTTTAAACCACATTTATAGATATCTAATAGATATTTAATTATATAGAATAAATAGCTATTTTATATTTAATATATGTTTATACGTATATATATTTCGTCTACTTTTTCGTCTACTTTTCGTCTACAAAGTATCTAAAAGACGTAATATATACATCTATCAAACATGTAAAATACGTTCGCTATATGTGGAGAAAGCGGAAAATCGTCCTTAAATTTATGTTAAAAATATATCGATGAATATTTAATAGATATTCTGTCATGTTTATGAAATGTTCATTAAATGTACAATGAAAGTATATATTTTGTTCATGGTATATTTACTGGACGTAATGTATATATCTGCTGGATATATAAAATACGTATATTATACGTACATGAAGCGGACATTCGCATATTAAAAATACCTCCCAAATATTTCTGCAGATATCCTGTAGACGTATATACATCTATCGCAAATATCTAATATACGTATATAATACGTATATGTTCCGTGTGGGTATTACTCTTGTCACATTTGGTATTGCTATATTATCTATATTACGGTATAAGAAAAATAATTAGGTTAAAATGACAAAACGTATCTAATTAAACGCGTTTATTTAGTCTAACGAAAATACTGATCAATTAAACTAAATATTTGGTTATTGCAACCAAACGTTTAGTTATTCCAACGAAAAAGTGGTCGGTTTAATCAAACAAATAAAGAATCCATATTTCACCAAATGATTTGGTCACCGTATTCAGGATTTTGTTTTGATTCACAAGGTATTTTAGCCTGGAAAAACTTAGCTATCAGACCTATACTGCCCAACTATGGAGAAAGGCAGTAACTAGCAAAACAAACCGAGATGCGTTTTTTGGTACCATTGAATATCTTGAATCATTTTGTACGCAAATTTTGTACCCTTTTTTAGTGTTAAAGCTAGGCTTCATTAGTAATCTGTCTTGGAAACTCTTCGGCTAAAGGCATCAAAGTTACAGTTGATTTTCCACAAGTTTGTCGGTTAGCAGTTACTGCCTCTCTCCATAGTTGGGCAGTATACTAATTGCTGTGCGACCTAAACATTTCTTTCAGTGTAGCAATCCTTACAGCGTGTCGTACGATCCCCGAAGGCACCCTACATACGAGGAAAGCTACACGAAGCAATTCTTTTTCACGCGGGGGACGCGAGTAAGTAACGACTACTGGTAAGTTCGCGCGGAACGACCTGACACGGCGTAACGAAGAGTTACGCGCGTCCGAACGGCACGGCGTGGGCGGTAATAATTGTTTTTACGCACCATCGCGATACGCTAATTAATGGATGGGGGGTTCTAGCGTAATGACAGAACCACCGCGTTGGGATATCATTAAGACGCCGCGGCCGAGACTTCGATGGCGCGCTCGCACAGCGGACGGATGTTCAAATTCGAAGAAGATTAATTAATATCGCCAGGAAAAATCGTTAATGAGTTACAGGACTTTCATTAGCGAATATTTTTCATGTTTCCGGAAAAACGATCGTATACCAAGAGCGAATGTCATTTATATTTACAGCTCGTTTTTCTTGGCTCGTAGAGTTTTAAACGTTTCATCATTAATAAATTGCAAACCCATGAAATTAAATATCCCGATTTAATTTAAATCCTCTTCGGGGATTACCATGAAAAATTACTATTGTGATCTCAAATTCGATTTTTTAAATATCGGAATATGCACTTTAAAATTTAGCTGAATAAAAAAACATCGCTGTAATAATAAGTAGTACAAATCAGAGTTAGGAAAAAGAAGTAGCAGCTCAGCTCCAACTATATAAATTGCATAAACTAAGTAGAAAAAAAGAATTCGAATAATTATTAAATTAAATACAATTTGTATAAATCACAACTGAGAAACCGAATAAAGCATGTACTGAGCATAAAGTTACGATTATATTATAAGAAAAAATAATTCAGTCCTCAGCTGCAAGAAATCTCATATTTAAAAAAGACCTGATCGCGAGTAGGAGAAATATTTCAGCAGAGTCTCTCCACACGGGTCCACACATTAAGGACAAAAAGGAAATGAAACTTCCTGAAGGAGAACGTCCCAAGCCAAGGGTATCGAACATGAACCGCACGAAATACACCATTCGGAAGAACATCCCGCGTCAACCCTATTCAGAATCACCCCCTCGTGCACGAAACTCTCCCGCAATGCCATAATTCTCCAACGGAAAAGTTCATACCGGTACAAATCTCCCGCGAATCGCAGATGCGACGCGACACACAGTGTATTCGACCGAAATGAACCGAAACGAAGTCGCGGAAATAGGTATCGAAGCCTTATAAGCCTCGAACTCGTATAAATAACAACTGCTATAGAAAGGAAGAGAGCCGATATAACGAAGCATACGTTCCCGGAAGGGACGGTCCTTCCGGATGATGGTCCTCTATATAAATGGACCGAAGGAAACGACATGGTCGATGCTCGGGGAAAAATAATGACGTCGCTCCGAAAGACCATAATATGTACACGGGAAAAACAGATATTATACACACAGAGAAAAAGAATTAGTTGGATCTACTAAATATTCCTTGTGGGGCCGCAAGTAATTATTTATTTAGATCAATTAGATCTTTTTTCACATTAATTTGATATTTCTTCCTTGCAGTCACATGCTATTTCATATGGTTCACATATCTAATTGATGTGTTAAAACATTTCATTGATATAAATAAATAATTAGTTGCGACCCCGCGAATAATGTTCAGAGTGGATTCAATTAATTCTTTTTTTCTCTGTGTAGCTGATAGATGCGGTAGCAGTCATAAAACATCCCAAATCAAACTATACTTATGAGGTTACTTCCAATATATTTTATTTTCAAGTTTACGATGATTTTTAGTTTTCCCATGATTTTTTACTAATCCTTTTTTCTCCGTGTAACTAGACCGTTTGGTGAAATATGGATTCTCCGTCTGTTTCGTTAAACTGACCATTTTCTGGTGAAAATGACTGGACGTGTAGTTAAATTACTAAATATGTAGTTAGAATAACTAAACTCGTTTAACCAGATACGTTTTATCATTTTAACCAAGTTATTCTTCTCAGTGTGAAATAATGGTAAGAAGAAATGAATTCTAAGGAAATTTTATGGCAACATCAGCTGTAATCATTGCTACTATATACCGTAAATATTTCCCTCCGTAAATTAAAGGACGTAGATCAAGGAGAATTTTGGCGAACTCGACTTTAGAAATTGATGACATTAATATCACGTAAGATTTATATCCGGCGATCTTTTTAGTCGTCGCGTGGGACGACGAAGTTCCCGAGAAAATTAATCGGCAGTTTTAATCAAAACGGCCTTTCGTCTTTAATGCGTACCTCTGCATTCGTCGAACGCTCCCTCGGATCATTTTAAGGTCTTCCGGATACGTAATCCGAAGAGACACGCAGGTATATAACTACGCGAATTTTCTCCGCGGGGAAAAACCGATGAGAAAATTAATCGAAAATTTTATTTTCAACGGCCTTTCATCTTTAATGCAATTCTCTGCATTTGTCGTCATTCCCCCCAAGCCATTTCAAGGGCTTCGCGGCAATCCGAAGAGGCGTGCGCGTAATAACTTTTCCGTGCGCGGGGCAAATGGAAATTGATGTACAGTCGACGCGGAAGAGCGAAATCGAATGAATCTCCGAGGCAATTATTATTCTACGCGATGCTACCAATCGCACTCAACAACTGAAGGCCGATCGGACGCATGGAATGGCATTAGAGGGTGGCCAATCAATTCCGCTCATAAAATTCCCTCACTTTTCCCGATTTCCCTGACTGAAGTCACTTATTTTCCCTGGCGCTTTAATTTGCAAAATGTGAAGAAACAATTGAAATGCTGCAATAATATAATTAATATTTATGTGTACAAAAAAATGCTTACTTGTTTGCCTTGATAGAAATATTTCATATTTTTTAACGATAATCGGTTGAGGGATAAAATTGACACGTCAAAATTATTATACGTGTATACTGAATAATCCTGAAATAGGTTGCTACGTTATCAGTTATCACTTATCACGTAAGCGTTTATTTGAATTACATTCATGAGTATGAAAACAATATAAATGCAGAGTTGGCTGTACTTACATAAATTATAATTTTTTAATATAGGTAATACATGGATAAGTTTTCTCCATATTTCAGTAGCATATTACTGCTACATTACATAATAATTTTAATCGAAGTTACTGTAAATTTAACATAAAATAATTAAAGAGAAGAATCTCCAAATCCTTCTGGATCTATAATATCAAAAATTCCCTGACCACCGAAAAATTCCCTGACATTTTCCTGGCCGATCTAATTCCCTGACATTTCCCGGTTTTCCAGTTGAGTAGCCACTATATATGTATTATTAAGCCAGACGATGTCGCAAATTGATCTGCGGCGATAAATTAATAAAGGACGACGGAAGAAATATAAAGTGGCAATTATAATCCATTTACTCGCTTCGGGCTTTAGAAAAAAAGTATAATTCATAATCAACGTCACAATTTACCGAGGACCAATCAATGCATCACCGATGCGACAACGTGCAGGAAACTTTTATCGCGTACCACGAGCCCTGTACCTCGGTATGGTATAACGTGAAGCTGAAAGCTCGTTGAAAAATAAAAATTTAATAGACTTAGCCGACGACGCGAAAAAAAGCTTTCCTTCTCCAATTTCCTCTCTCTTCATCCCTCGTCAGCCGGCATAAAAATTAACGACTCCTGGCGATAGCGAGATTCCATCCGGCAAAGTGCACGCGCACCT
This sequence comes from Xiphydria camelus, assembly GCA_963678675.1. Lineage (NCBI taxonomy): Eukaryota > Metazoa > Arthropoda > Insecta > Hymenoptera > Xiphydriidae > Xiphydria > Xiphydria camelus. Next base: position 17,248,937 of record OY783199.1, on the reverse strand, counting down.
TTATACATATACCTACGTGGGTATATCTCGACGATCGATCGCCGGTAAATCGTCGAAGAAATTGCGATTGACATCGTGGCGAGACGTAAAGCATCTCTTTTGGGGATAACCATTAAGAGAAAATAAAATGCGAATATAAAAGACATGAGTAAAGCTGTCGTAACTTTCTTTTCGGATGTCTCGAAGTGGATATTGATCACATATCCGTCGTATTTTTTCATACCAATTCCAAAAATTATGGATTTATTAATGGAATTTCAAAGGAACATCGAGATATCAATGATTTTTTGTGAAAAAATAATGTTCTTACCTATACATAAAATCACTCATATCTAATATTTTCTTTGAGATATCGACCGAATAACTGTGATTTTTGTAATCAACGCGAAAAAATGAATAAGATGGGCTGGTCTAGCAATCGATTATAGAGATTTCGATTTTTGGCAAAAATTGAGTTCTCTGGAATCGCTATCTGGACTACCCTATTCAATGTATTATTTCATGCTAATTTCAAAAATCGCCGATTTATTTAGCAAATCTCCAAGGAACACCGAAATAGCTATTTTTTTTTTTGAAAAAATAATTTTCTTACACATAAAATCACTTATATTTTATATTTCCTTTGAGATATCGACCCAATAACTGTGATTTTTGTAATCAACGCGAAAAAATGCATAAGATAGGCTGGATTGGAGATTTCGATTTTTGGAAAAAATCAAATTTCCTAGAATCGAACTCTAAACTATTCTATTCGACGTATTTTTGTCGTGCTGATTCCAAAAATTACCGATTTATTGAGGAACTCTCAAATGAACATTGAGATATCGGCGAATTTCTGAGAAAAACCATAATAAATGAACAATGATTGTACCATTTTCAAAATTCCATAAAGTACGTTGTCAATTTTGAGTTTTGAATGGTACACCATGGTCATGTAGCATGGACCCGTAAAACAAAGTATTTTCCATAATAATCTAAATCGCACGCACCGCCCGCTCTTATTATTCGCGCGCATATTTAACAAAGAGACACGCCGATGATCGCAATAATAATGTCAATCATTTGTACCCTCTCCAGAGCGAGTTCCTTCATTCAATAATCGCTCTCAAATTATCATAAAACTACAATAAGTAGTAAATATTGCCTTCGCAATTGCATGTACGAGATATTATCATACGTGACGTACTCACAAAATCAGCACTCGCGTATAACCTCCCAGGAGCAGAATCACGATAACGGTTTCCCTTTCCTGCGCGTCTCGCAGATCGTCTCTTCATCGCCCATCATTACGAATAATCCTTTCCTCAACGAAACGCATACATTTTCGGTCACTAATCGTATTCATCAACCACCACGGAGCACGTAACACACGGAAAACTATGTACACCGTTCCTATACTATTCCACTGTTTACATCGCGTGACGCGTCGATCCCGAGCGGCAACTATCTTAAGTTCTTTCCGGTTCCTGTTTCAACACCGGGAACACGAGCTCGATACAACGCAGAGCGCCGAAAGCGGCCAGACGTTTATCGCGTACAACGTTACGCGCGGAAGTGAAATACTCGAATGGCGTGATTTGATTCGTAAACAAAAAGCTATCAACACCTTTTTACGAAACAATCTCGAACGTCCCGGATTTAAATTCTCTGGCAATTTCACCGGCGCGGCGGTCACTGTACTGGCGCCAAGGGATTCAGGTTAGGTTGCGTCGCTGACCACGTGACTAAGGTTGATCACGTGGTCGAGACAGCTTTCCAGTTATTTTAAATGGCAAGATTGCCCCGACACTTACAGATGTGCTGATTAAAATGGGATAAATGAACGAAATAGTAAAATAATCCCATATTTTTCCCTCAGTTTTCTATAATCTACCAAATTCTCTGATAACACTGGTCAACAGTGATTTTGTTACACGAACCAGACCAGGTGATTCTTATAGATTTATGTGCGCTAAAAACGAATCTGACTCTCAAATTTGCGTATCGCGTCAGGATTTTGAAATACTTGAGGTTAAATATACGAAAACAGGCGATTTTGGCCATATTCACGGGTCTATTACAATTAAACTAACAAATGTTTCTTAATTGCACTTACAGCATTTGAAAGTGTCGTTTTTGAACTTTTCAATACATTACTTGATTGTTCCTAAACGATTTTACAAAGCCAAATTTCAATACGACAAGTCGATCGTTTAGGTCCACCGCGCCACGCGTCTAAATGTATCAGGCGCGTGGTGCGGTGGACCTAAACGATCGACTTGTCGTACTGAAATTTGGCTTTGTAAAATCGTTTAGGAACAATCAAGTAATGTATTGAAAAGTTCAAAAATGACACTTTCAAATGCTGTAAGTGCAATTAAGAAACAGTTTTTAGTTTCATTGTAATAGACCCGTGAATATGGCCAAAATCGCCGGTTTTCGTATATTTAACCTCAAGTATTTCAAAATCCTGACGTGATACGTAAATTTAAGAGTCAGATTTGTTTTTAGCGCACATAAATCTATAAGAATCACCTGGTCTGGTTCGTGTAACAGAAAAAAAATGTAATTTTGTTGACCAGTGTAATTGCATGCATTCTGCTAGAATCCGTGATTAATTCATTCATTCAGTCGATCGTCGCATAGCGTGATACATTTGACTCGAGCTTCGCTCGTTGATTGAAGCAAATATATTCTTAGATCGAAATTGCTCTGTACAGCTGCATAAAAAACATTAATATTATAAAACGGACTCAGACTGTGTAATCGTACAAACCGCAATTTCATCGACGCAACTGCAAATCACTCAACCCCACGGCGCGCGGTTAGCGACGCGTTATAATACTTTTTAATGCACAATTTCCACGTCCCAATTGCCGCGAACGTTGGAATAATAAACGCGCATAGGTCGCGGTATTTAACAAAAAAAAATCTGAATTCCGGCTCACCGAGCCGGAAGTCAAATCGACGCGCGAATCAGCGATGCGAACGATACTGCACGTCGAAACGACCCGACGGCGAATCCTGAATACAGTGGGAATTTGCCACGCGCAATATGCAGCTTCCGATATCCGATACGCGGCTGAACCCATCAGGAGCAATACCCGGCGCGCATTCTTGTCGGGCATGCATACGCGTGAGTCTTTATTTGTCTTTATAAATTTTTTTCCCGAAATAGGGACAAAACAAGGTACACTGCCAATAATAAAATATGCAATCATCTTTCAAAGTATAAGAACGTATACCTATTAAACAAACAGGTCTAAAAATAAGATCAACTTAGTTTCTGCTAAGTTTTGAACTTTTTTAGGCTCTTTTTGTGTATAATATATATATTCTTCCTGTACTTTCTTTCTACACAGTAGTTAAGTGCAGTTTTGTTTAAATATAACTTGTACATTTAACAAGAATATAAAATAACAACCGCAGGTACACTGATAGTAAAAAAAAACTTTTTGGCAATAAAAATAATTCTTGTAGATGTAAACGTGAAATATCCATTACACGTTTTATAACAATATCAACCTGTGCTTTATATAACACAGGTTTACAAAAAAAAAGTCCGGACTATTTGACCGGACCATGGTATTCCGAGGTATTTTTGCGTCCTGAATCCGATCCCGAGGTCATCTGAGCCCCATCACGTCAGGAAAAATGAGATTTCAAGGTCATTTAGAAGTTAAAATGACCATTTTTTGGAACTGGACCCGGGACAATTTCTCAAGCGACCTGTTGAGTTGGAGGGTAGCTGTTTAGGTCTTGAATACCTTCCAAACATTGGAATGGAGTTCTAAATCTCGTCCGGGACTATCACAGAACCACCCCAGTGGATAAAATGTTGCCATGATCGTTGTATCTCGCGGATTACGATCTCCCTGTCAAGGCATCCAATTCCGGCGATCCGTTCACTGTGACATATTGACAGTGGACCCAGCACTGACCCTAATGGCCTTAGAACCTTGGAGTCATGCTCTGGGTGCTGCTCAGGGCAGTCCCATTTCCTTATTTATTTATTTCGAAATCTCGTTTTTCTGACGTGATGTGGCTCAGATGACCTCGGGATCGGATTCAGGACGCAAAAATACCTCGGAATACCATGGTCCGGTCAAATAGTCCGGACTTTTTTTTTTTGTAAACCTGTGTAATTAGTATGTATAAGCTCAACTCAGTTGATAAGAGTTAAACATATGTAGTTCAACTTTATGTGAATGTAAGAATATTCCAGACAGTACAGAGCTAAAATACATATTCAAGACGTCTTATGATCCACTTTTGGACTACTCTTGCCATTGAAAGATATCTTTAAGACAAGGCATGTCTAAAAGTCTTCTAAAAATGGCACATAAGATGTCTTGAAGACGACTTAAAGACCTCATTTAGCTCGTACCTTACATCCTCGTTCACATTATTTAAATAAAGGTGCTTTTACGGATATTTCAAAATATTAGGGTACTTTTAGGCTACGGTGCTAAAAAAGAGCACTTTTAGGGTAAATAGGGACACACTGTAAAACCTGTAGAAAGTACATCCGAATTTAAAGCAAACACGAGTATCATTTGTTCATCATCCGATTCATGTGAAACCACATTTAAATTAGACTCTGACTTCGATCATGCATAGTCCCCATCGTCTATCCCGATTATTTATCCGCAGGATCGCGAGATCTTCGTAAAGATAAAACGGGTTGCTTATAGGCAACAAAAAGTGTTCGTTTATTATCGGAACATTTAGGTATAAAATAAACGTAAAATAGGAACATCGCTATTGCGTATAATAGCATACTATAATACTATGCACTTTTTTTGTCCGTTACAACGTTATAGAAACAAGGCGAACTTTTGCGCCGTAATTGTTTACGCACAGAAATCATACATGGGTTATGGCGAGGAAAATGTCGAAAAGATACACTCGATTACAAGCCGATACGTATTAAAATATACATTTAAAGTAAATGCACTATGTACAAACTGTGTTTAACCGAGAAATACGTGGCGATTGTACAGCCAGATTTTGCCGCGCGCACGAGAACCTCCACGCTTCGTCGATATCCTGTAATTGGGAGCCGATCGATCGGTATCAGTGGTTGTTTCCCACCTAAAGTCAATATCGCAAAAGTCACGTACCACGTTTACGTCTTATACGGAATTCCAGATACGTTCGATTTCCGGGAAAGAAATTATTATATCGAATGCACTGATCCGAAGTAAAAAAAAAGAGAAGAAACAAGAAATCTGATTACACCAGATTATTAAAGAGCCCTGCACTGTTACGATTCGTTTTTTCCATACGTACGTTATATACTATCACGTTCGTCTATCAAATTCGAATCTGTGACCGACCCTATAAAAAATAATGTCTCTACCTACAGCATAAAAGTAATAAATAAAAGCTATCCCCAATGACGACTAAAAGAAAATTATATTTAAAAGAAAATTAATAAACTGATTTTATCAGGTTTTAAAAAACTCTGCGCCCTCCGGCCCTTCCGTATACGCATCATATAATACGCTATTATATATGTTTATCAAACAAACTACAACCTAACTAATACTGCATAAATTAAAATTGGTGCATCGCGAAGTATCTGCGAATATATTTGCATCTACAGCATCCTAGACGACCGAATTTCCCACGGGAAATGTATAACCGCGAATATATGAGATGAGAGAGGAAAAGAGGTTTTTTCTCTTAAAAAGAAAACCCCGATGTTACCGAGTAAAAAAGCCTCGCAACATCACCATTCGGTTTGTACCACATCAAGTCGGATGCTATCATATTCGTCGATCAGCTCGTTCTATTCCGCAGGGATGTAAATATACGAGTATTCCTGCGAATTGAGTTTTAAAGGATATCGATCTGAATTAAATAAGGGGGGAGGTGGTAATATAAGAACCTTGGAATTAGCCCCTCGTACCAATTATTTACTGCGGTAATCAGGGGCCAATATTACTCCTTCCTCTACTTTAGAATCTGTTTTTAATTTTAAAAAATGCTCTAAAAAGAATAACCAAAGGGGCTACCCAACTTTAACTTTTAATGGAATTTAAACGTCTTCCAAATCGAGATAAAAGAAACATCCTAGGAAGGGGAAGACGATATTTCCCAGGGGAACTATTAGAATTTCGAAGGAAGACGAGCGAACGGAAATGAAAAAGTGATGTGAAGCCTCGACAATTATTTACAGACGTTTGAAAAGTGAGAAAGGAACTGGAGATCCGAGGATGATGGAAGCGCGGTACAGCACGATATTTCCCTCAAGAAAACCTCGACGGTGAAAAACATCCAAAATTACCCTCTCATTCCGTCCAGACGGACTTAATTATACGCGCGTTTATGCATTTCTCTTCAACTCGTCGCTAAATTTGACACGTCATTCTCTTAATGATTAAAACAGTCTTTCGAATTCCGCTGCTTGATTCGACTCCATGAAACGTGTACTAAACCCGGAGCATTCATTATCCTCCACCCTATTCAACGGCCAAACTCATTTTTCTATCTCCTTTCGTTACCAATTTAAAAAAAAAAACAAAAATCTCATTCCGTTCATAAAATCCTGTATCTGGTATTAATAAAGTTTCGCTGGACTTGGCGTAAAAATTATTATTTTTTAATTCTCTAACTCATATATGTACGTGTTTCGAGTCCCTACCCCTTAACCGCAATGCTAATTATCCTTCTTTTGGCCGGGAATTAAAAGCTACCCTTCACCGAATCCGGCGTTAATTAAAGTCCGTCATATCTCCTATCATACGTCTCTCCCCTATTAATTCGACTCAACCAAATGAACTACATGTATATACCAAATACGATATTAATTACTCTTCATTCAAGCAAGAATTAAAGAACGTCTTCCAACGAATCCGGCATTAATTAAGGCCGTGGAATCTCGCGACAAGACGAATCTTTCTTTTCTATCGCTGAGTTAAATTCGATGAAGGTATTAACTAGACACCCTTCTTTCAGTCGGGGATTACAGACCACCCTTCACTAAAACTGGCATTAATTAAACCTCGTCGAACCGTGCGCAAAAACGCTTCAATCGCTCTTTCTAGTAGGCACTACAAAGGATTTAATTAAAACGTGCAACTTTGGATTATTTTTATATGAAATTTCGTATCTACTGCCCTTTTCACATATCGTGTCCGGCATTAATTAAATCCCATTAAATCTCAACGAAACGCGCCCTTTGAATTTTTTAATGTTACAAAGGATTCAATTGCACGTGCTGCTTTGTATTATATTGATATGAAATTCTGCATTAACTACCCTCCATCAAATTCAGCAACAGCTACTCTAAATCGAATCCGACGGCAAGATGAATCTTTCGGTCGTACCCTCCATCAAATTCGGTACTAATTAAACCACCGTGGTAAGATGTGTCCTTCCGTTCGTCTCTAACAGCCGTAAATTACGCAGCGAGAGAGAAACGCGCTACTGTCTCTTGCATTTATATCAAATTTTGTATTACTTTAAGAGAACTGTCAGTTTATTAATTAGTATGCATAAAACCGTACACTGAGAAAAAAATTTGCTTGATCGAAATAAACGGGTTTTTGGATAATCCTAAGAGCACATTTATTCGATTGAAATGAATATCGATTTGATCCAAATAATATTCAATTAAATCGGTAATATTTATATTCGTCCAATCAATATTCATTCTAATAGAATAAATGTGCTCTTCGACACTATTCAGAAATACATAGATTTCGATCAAATAAATTTTTTTCTCAGTGTACAGAAAATTATATACAAAAGCACATATAATCAAGAAAAGTTCTAATTTAAACATCTTTAAAGGTGTACCAATTTGCGGGTCTATTTTTTAGAAAAATTCTGATTTAAATCCTGATACACTTTAATCTGAAAGTATATAAATTGCACGTTAAAGATAAAGTTTACTTTTAGACGGGTAAATGCCCCATAAATACCCTCCATCAAATTCGGCATTAATTAAACTCCATCGAACCTCGTGATAAAATGCCTATCTCACCTCTCTATCACCGAGCAGAGCTTGACGAGATGAGCTACTCCAAATACAATCGAATCCGTCGTTAACTGCCGTTCCTTCAACCGGATACTAATTAAACTCGATCGAATTTCCCGGCATGACGCGTATTACCCTCGCTCGTCGTCGAGTTCGTTTCGACGACGAACTTGCTACCCTGAATCCGGAATGAGTTATTCTCCCTCTACCCTCGAATCCATTGAAAAAGCTACGGATTACGAGGAGCTGTCTATTTCCTCGCGTTACGTTATCCCTACAAACTAATCGAAATAGTTATCCTTCGTCGAATCGTTAGTGGCAAGTTGCATACGTTTCCCTTTTATTCTATCAATGAAATTGACTCGTCGAAGTGCTCTACATTTTACTGAATGTACGTCAAATCTGATATTCTGCCTTTCACAGAGCTCGATTATTATACAACTGTGGATGCATGATTAAAAAGAAAAGAGAAATATTTTCAGCAAGATGCATTATACGTCGCGTTTTACTTTCTCCGAGTTTCATTCAATAACGTACGCAGCACGTGACAGATACCCTCCTCTCACCCTCGAATCCCTCAACAAATACAACGCATTGCAGAAAAGGGTATCTCTTTCAGCGCGTTTCCCTCAAACTGCAAATAATCGATGGCATATTACATTTCCCTTTTTTCCGGATACCATACCTCCTTTTCAAGGCTAACCACCCTCCCCCCAGCCCCTCGAGACCCTCGATAAAAACTACGCATCGCACAAAGAGATATCTCTTTCGGCGCGTGTTTCCCTCCAACTGCAGGTAATCGATAACGCGACATCTTTTTCGTCCGTCGAACGAAGTGCGGAGGTTCTCGCGGTCGCGCTTTTTCCGGAGCGGTAAAAAGAGCGGAAGAGACAAACGTCAGCGCTTTTGAGCGCGTCCCTCTTTCACGACACCACCGAGTCCCACTCGAGTGGCGGACCGTCCGGTTTGTATAAATGACCACCTTAAAGAGTGTAAAAAGTTTTAGATAATAGTGACCTTGGGTACACTGCCCCGGGCAAATGCAAGCGCCGCCGTGATAAGGTCCATGCTTTGAGACGATTACGCTACCACGTGACGCCTACAAAGAGACGCGCTTTCTTTCATCCGATCGTTTACAGCGGGTCTGCACGAGGATTCGGGTACAACAGACGTTATCGATGACTGTCGATATCGTTCACGTCTTTTTATTGTCCGAGAAACGTGCGCGGAAAAATTAACGATATCGAAAACCGTCGATGAGAATGTACGGAATCAAGACGCTGTAGGAGTTACGTGTTTCGATGGGGAAATTTATCCTCGATGAATTAATTAACACATCACAGTTGGTGTTCTAGGAAATTTCACGCGAACTGATAGCTCGGACGATTCTATGAAAAAGTGATCACAGTCTTCACAGCCATTATTTATTTCATTTTAGGGGAAATTTTGGTAAAAAAAAAAGAGGGACAATTTTGATTAAAAAAAGGGAGATATTCCAGAAATTAGAAACGTGTAGTGATTTTAAAAAATTACCATTTTTAAGATATATTTATAATGAAGCACTAATATTTATGAAGTGAACGCGAAGGATGTTTTCGTAACAAAAATGTATATCTTATGTGTTATCTAATTCAAATCTGAGTATCACAATCTGATTTAAGGAAAAAAGACCATTTGTCGAATCGAGTTTCTGACAAGAAATATTAGTTCAAATAGGTTATATTTTAAACAAAATATTGATGTAAGTAGATAAAGTCGAAGTTATATTATTTTATCGAAAAAAAAAATTGACCATTTTGAACCATTTCACGTTATCTGAAAAGATGAAAATACAAATTCAACTGAGGAACTGAAAAGAAATAATTTTAAAGGAAAAAAGTCGAATTATAGGAGGAAAGGGGGGAAATCGCGAGTTTCAAGGTGAAAAAGGGCAAACTTAACAAATAGAAGAATAAAGGGGAATAGAGGATACACTGTGAAGCCTGTGATCAATGCCAGAAGAAGATGTAAAATTCCCTAGAACTCCGATAATTCGTTTCACAATATTCCAAGCCACATTAATAGAATTAACAGCTGCTAACCCGCCGTATGTTACATGATCGAAAAGAAAACGCGCCCTTGAATATCCCTTCCATTTTGATATAAGCTCGTTCCGACCAGACGATCATTTCTTTTTCGTTTTCCTGAAAAAAAAAGTAGAGAAGATGAGGTATTTTGTACTGAAAAATTGCACAGAAGAAACGAGTGACAATTCTGCGTTCCAAAAAAAAACGGCCCCTTGAAGATCAGTGTCCCGTCTCGATTTCGTCTCTCCGCCCAAGAATATAAAACGTAGCGAATGGACGAACGTTCAGAATTGATTATCAATATTCTACAAGATCGTCTTTCTATATTGACAATGCGGCCGATCGTCTGCTCGAAACACATGCCGAGTGATACAAGTGAACTACAAGTTCAGCGCGGACGTAATTGATCGCGCGATTATCGCTATACTGTCGTTAGTACGTTTAGGTGTAGTTTGTTCGAAATTCTATTGATTCTCGGTAATATAAATGACCGCGTTGCGCCATGAGTCGAATAAATATTGTATACTTAAGTATAGCTTAGTGTGACTACCCTAAAGCGAGATCGATCGACGCACGCGTTTACGCGCTCATCAACGACGTCGTTCCGTTTATGTACAAGTCGAATTAGAAGACCATCACGGCCGTCAATCTCGACCTAATCGTATATCGTGTAAGCTTAAGGTCGAAAAGTACACGCTCGCGAGTAGCGTTGAAAGAAAAGTCTCGAAAACGCGTCGAATCGGTTCGCCGATCTGGCCGAGTAAAAAAAGTCGCCCGCGACGAACCGATTCTCGTTCGGACTCGGCACTAAAGACTGCCCGATCGTCGATAGAATTCCTAATATCTAGAAAAAATGTTCAAAAAAATTCTTCCGACCAAAGCAATTTAAAAAAAAAGCTATACGTTTCTTTTTTCGCGACCCTGCTTATATGCCTCCCTACGTTGCTCATAACGTATAAAGGCGCGACGTCAGAGTTCAAGCAACTCTTTCCATATTGTAAACCACGTGTGTAAAAAGTCCTCTGGAAAATAAACTTCGACGTCGCGTTCTTTGAAAAGTCGCCTCCTCACATGCGCTAAAATTAATGGATTAAAAGTAACGACACGAGAGGCGACTCCGATAAAAAAAAATCTGTCAGCGATGCCGCGCGGTCGTCCCGTATGAAACGATTCCTCTCAACGTTATAGTCCGAATGTAAAAAAACGAAAGTATCCGGCGAAATCATCTATCAAAATGACTAGAAATAATACTTCACGCACACAATCAGTAATTTGGCCAAGCCATGACATAAAAGACGAATAATTACGTCGACCGAGGGGCAGTCTCGCCGTGCGATTATCCGAACGAAATTAAGAAGGAAAAGAAAAATGCTAGATCGGGAGAGTATCTCCCATTTCTACTGCGCCTATACGCCTGGTTTTAGTATAGCGGTTACCAGCGTCGAATATATGTGTACGAATGACTTGTAACGCGAATACAAATGCATAATAATTTACATATATACAACACATAACTAAATGTACTAATTAGATACTGGTTACATCAATTACCAAGCGGCCTGGTTAGAGGAAACGATAATGTTGCTTTTCTCTCTCCCTTTTCGTGTCCGAGACGAGTTATAGTGGTCGGGCCTGACACGCCCTAAAATCGCACGATACGAAAATTTAATTACAGTCGCAGTCTCATCAACCTCGGAGGATAACGTAAAATCGTGAGAAGGATTAACTCGATCGCGGTTAACGCGCGATGGTCGCGTTATTGAAATTGATGCCGAGCTCTTTTTGCTTTGTATGTGAGTCGCGTTCTGGCGCGCTATTGCAGAACTGAAAATCGTACAATGGTCGCGCATTGACGCGCAATACTGGCATGGACTCGTGTAATTACGAAAAGTTTCCCCAGTCCCGACAGTTTACGGACGCGCGTTCGCCGCTGAAAAGCCGGCATAAACACCCTTCGAACTGTACTTCCTTCGCGAGGGTATGCGGACGAAGTCTCGCGTCCCTCGGCGAATCGAATTCGGAACTCGAGATACGGCTGTAATTATAACGCGAAACTGTAATGTGTGGTACAACTAGGTAACCGGTTTAATGCCCAGCGAAGACCAGCCTGTCGAATGATACCTATTATTACGTGACATTCTGTAACGTATCGCATTGATATAAGTAGTTCGGATCTCGGACAATGGATCGTGAGAAGGAAATGCGTACGGGGGATTCGATCGGAGAGTCGAATCCGGTCGTTTGACGATCTATTGCGACGAAAAAGAAGGAATGCGAACAGTCTGAGCTAGGAGAAATAACGAAAAGAAAATCTCAACTGGAAATGGTGCTTGCTGCGCTTAATTTCAGGCGTTTCCACTCGCCTATAAAAACCCCTATGATATTATAAATCATGATTTCTAACACCCCACTTTTCGGCTATCCATTATAAAATGTCGCCGACTTCTGTCGTAATTGATGTTCACTAAAGATCGACCTGTATATCTCTTTACGTAGACATCTTTCACGACCGATAAATTACCAAGAGTACCATCACTGATTACAAAAAAAAAATCTACTCTAACTCCGTGCCTCGTTCGCATATTAGTTACGTGAAACGATAATCCTTACGATCCAATGTCCAAGAGGTGGCGAGTGTAACACTGCTTGACAAATGTATAACAATATTATAATATGATATGCAACATTTATAATCTAATCTTACTTCGGTACTAATTGTCAGTTATGCTGGGCATCCATGAATGTCGTAACCAAAGGTTTCAGGCGTACGAGTGTATCGTACGTTTTCAACTAGTAAAAAAAACCATTGCAATCGCTTACCAATGTAGTAACAGCGGATAATAAAAAACGGTTTGTATAATATTCGGTATTCTGTGAAGTCGCAGTCGTTGCGACTCTTCAGCACTATTGTAAATTGTTGTATGTAAATATATTATAGTAATATATAGCTGCATCTGTTTAGTAATTTGATTGTATGTGAGGTAAGGAGCCTGTTATCGGATCAGCGCGACGCGGAGTCGAACGACTCGAGCGGAGTGAGCCAAATTGAAGAGGCTCGCCCGCCGAAAGTCGTCCACTCCGAGTCGCACTTACGGAACTATTGTCGCCTGTAAAATATAATATAAAAGATCCTGAGTTGTACTGTGTGATACTATGGCTATTGAATTGCACGACGTCAATCTCTGCCGGTGAACTTCTACTGGCGCCAGATCGAAAAGATACGGGACAGGCAAATGAGGGGACAGCAAATGCGTAGGTACTTCCGGGCGTCAATATTTCGAGCTAAGAAATAAAAATATAAAATCGGGTAAACCTGCGTGAAATCCATTCAAACGAATATACTTGACTTTATAAAAAAAATGATTCTTAAAGTAAATTTGTCTCAATGAATCAATGACAAGATAATCAATGAGATTGAAATGAAAATGCGTTTCATTGGTCGCTAGACACTTTTGTCTAAAATTAAAAGATCGTAAAAGAAATCGAGAAAGAAGTGTGTAGCGGAAATAAATATCCCGAATTTATAAAAGGCAGTGATTTATCGTAAGCCTGAGCACCTAAAGATACCCAACGAATGGATACTTGGAAGCTGACGTGGGGGTTTCGAGGGAAAAAACTGTGCGGAAAAAAATCGAGAGGGAAAACAACTAATTTCAAAGACTCGAACTCTTAGAAATGGGAGGATGCGAGGGGCTCGAAGGGAATCGCCAGAAGTACGAACCGGCACAGACTTCCCGTCGTCTTATCATATTATATCGTTTAATTAAATCTGCTGCATTGTTGCAATCACGGTTTGTTGTAGATAACTGTTAATGATAAATATTATTACTCTGTTGAGCTGTCGATTGGCTGTATATTGCAATGTATGCACGTGAAAAATATATCATGTACGAGCTATGTCATTGCACATTGCGCTGCAATAATAAAGTAAATATAATTCTCTGTAAGAATATAATATTGTTGTAAATATCTGTAGTCTGTGTAACACTGTATAGCATTAAATAAAACAACAAGTATCCGGTTGCCGAAGTAATTCAGTACGAGGTGGGATGGCTGCTCCACCTACGGGATTTTAGTCACTCTTTCCCTTGTCGGCGTTCATCGCCACGCGATTAAATACAGACACGGGACATCACGCGCGAGCTAGATCCTCGGAGAACCTATTTACATCGTTTGACTCTCGGCAGAAGTGACACCCAAATAATCGTGATATCCGCGCGCTCGCGAACACGTGCGTGGAACAACGAAAACGTGCGTAAACACATATCAGCGGACAACTGTACGGTCCCGCCGACACGCTCTTCCGTGTCTGGCGTCGCAGGAAAAAAAAATGCCTCGTTCGCGTTTGAAGGACTCCCAACCGTCCGTCATTCCCGTGCCTCGTCCTACATATACAGCCTGATCGTTAAATACAGAATCAGCCTTTGTGTCGATACGCTTTACGGGTTCCTACCTACTCGTCGGTCAGTTTAATAGATATACGTTCCCTATTGAATCACAAGTTCACTAAATAATAATGTTCGCGTTTGACCCGAGTCGTTAACTATATCACAAAATGATACTGGGCGATGTGGAGCGAAATAAATAAAACCTGTACATTAATAATGGGTGGCGTTAAATTGCATTCCACCAACGAAATGCTTCGAGTCAACGAGTTGAGCTACGTCTGCCGGGTAAGCGTTCTCACCGACCTGCGTCTGGTAAGCTCTGTGCTTGACCTCGGCGGCATTGCCGCAGCCGCCGCCGCCGCCGCCACCCCCGCCTTCCCCGGGTGGAAGCCGCGGAGGCAGCGCGGAAGCGGCCACGGGCGACTTAATGTCCGCCTGCGTCTGAGCCTGAGTCTGTGCCTGAGCTTGCGTCTGAGCCTGCCCCTGAACCTGCGCTTGCCCCTGGCCTTGGACCTGAACTTTAACCTGGTGCTGGTAGATTTCCTCTTGGCGCTGTCTGTCCGCCACGCTGAGCTCGTGGAAGCTGACCAGGTGACGCTTCAGGTACAGCTTGGTCTTGAAGGGCTTGTTACATAGAGGGCATGTGACACTCTGAGGGTTGTGGATGAGGCGCATGTGCTGCCGCAGGTTGGACAAGTTACTGTACATGCGGTTGCACACAGGACAGGGGCGTGGGTCCAGCGAGTGCAGTTTACGCAGGTCAGCTGCAACACACACACAACTTGCTCTAACCGGTAGCAGCCCACAGCATAGCACGTTACCACAGCATAGCACCACGCCTTGTCACACCGTACGATATCGAAATGATATACCACCCACCACACAGGACAGCAACAACCAGCGAACAGCCCTATTAGCGTTACCCAATTCTGGTGCCTGTTTACGATACATTTACAGTGTGATCTCGTGAGACTGTGACTCATGAGGGAAGATGAATTCTATGGATCTCTAGCTCGATGTGGATGACGTGATGGCAAAACGATAAAGGGGAATGCGATGCTTCGGGTGAATGTTACGGAGAGGATACCCTGAACGAGACGCGATCAGCGACTAATAGCGATGGGCCTTCGACTCTACGTCATCCAAAGATACGAATACCGAAGATGGATCGAGAGAATAGTTGAATTTTTAAAGATATTCCTCGGGGGAATTAAATATTAACTCTTCCTGCTACATTTTCTTCGGTAGAGTCGTTCGAGAAATTATACCAAGACCACAGTTCTTACGAAAATCACTATCAATGCTTCGAATAGGAGACTGACGTGGAACGTTTCTCACCAGTTTCGAAAGACGAAAGGCTGGAGACGATGGAATCGATTTGTTTTCGGACTGATGGTTGGATCGTAACTAGATTAGAGGTCTCGAATTTTTATGTACTTTCATCTTTGCGGAATAAACGATGAAAAAAAAAACGAGGAATGGGGAAGACGGAATGATCTGCTGTTTCGTGTCGGTCAGTTACGCGTGGGATATTCTGCGTTACTTTGGGACAAAGAATCGCATAAAAATCTCCATGCTAACTTGCGCCGTTTAACAAAAATAAAACGAATGAGCGTGTAAATGATGTACACTGAGAAACGTGATTTCAATTGAAAATATGTACAATGTGCAAAACAATGCTCCGATTTGCAATGCGTGGCTGCCATGCACTCGAGCGCTCAACAGTCACTGTTAATCACATTGAAAATAAAAAATGACTTTACAAATTCTTGCAAATATCGCCGCCATTAAAATTCGATCGGCATTATTATGTAATGCATTCATAAACATATACGAGTCGCTTTTAAATGAAGAGTAAATATGCGCGAATCTGTTGAACGAAACTTTGCATTGGTATTGCTCTAAAATAATCCTCAACAATAATAAAACGCTATTTTCCTTTCATGTAATTAATTCATAAAGGTTAATTCGATTTGAAATATTTATCGCGTACTTTGAATGTCAATAATAAATCAAAAGGATAAAAATGAAAGATATGCTTCAACATTAGCAAGGGCAATAATACTCATTTTCTCAAAGTGAAATGCAAACTAAAAAATAATTTCCAATATTCTTTGAATGGAAAAAAATTCTATTCGCCTTTCATTACGAAATATTTAGGAGAATTCCTTGCTTTATCTATCTTTTTTTCACCACCTTAGGAACCAAGCGCTTCTTAAGTCATTTTTTTGATAAATGCTCAAATAAATGGCAATGGGTACATCAAAGACTTGATATCAAAAAATCATTTTTCAATGTAAGGCACTCATAAACCAATAAAAACTTATGCTGAGAGAAGTGGTTCGTTTGCCAAAAATTATCATAAATTATAGTACTCAATTGCATATAGCCTTGTTTGAAAATGACTACCAGGAAAATGGCAGAATATAAAAAAATTATTACCGTATCAATGGTAATCTTTATTAAATATCACAATTTATAGTAATTGCAATTAAACACTTTTCTCGATGATATACAGGCAGACGTCAATGGCAAATATGAAAATGTGTGAATATGATTTGATGATTCGATGAAGAAATTAATTACAAGGAACCGCGTCATATGCGTAAACATACGAAATAAATTGCGTATCAGGTTGAATATTTGCCAGGCTGTGGTTGTAACAATTTTTTCGTGACGCGATTCTATTTTGCGCGATAAAAGTCAACGGCGACGAATCAGTCGTGTTGAAAATTTGGAATGCAAATAATGAAATTTAATAGCGACCGATATACGATCGGGCGAGCTGATATTCAAATCGAAACCATTCGATATGCTTTATCACAATACCAAAAGGCAATGTAAATTTTGAGTTAACACGCCTACCACTTGTGGTTACTCTGAGCGTAGATTTTTCAGCTAAGATCAGGCAATTTCACTCACACTATTAGTTTCACATTTCGTACGTAACGATATACAAAACTAACGCTGTATATTCCGTTACTTTTCCAAGCAATTTGTACAAGCTGGGCTTACTTTTTTTTTTCTTACGTCGAACACAAATTTCAATATTAGTAGACAATAAAGCAGATGACGTGAATGATGACAAAATAAATACCAGCCAATGTCTGACTCGTTTTCGTTATCCTCCAAATTAAGCGATTATTGATTAGCATTTATGTACAGCATTGTGACGTGTGTGTGTATATATAATATATACGTGATATATATACAAAAGCATGAAAACGAAACGGTTTTTTCAAGGTAAGGGGGTTGCCTAGTTCTGCGCAACGTGTTGCCGCTTTACACCATCGTCCGCTTTTTGCGCGCGACACCAATGACACGGATTACACCATTTACTTTCTCACGCGTGCAAATCGCTGTTATTTAAAAATATATGGACGCGAATCGTACGCGTATAGAAAACTTTGTACGCAACGTTTAAACGCTTAGACGTCAGCATTATCATGTCAATATGCGTACTTCGCGAAAATGTGTCGATGCCATTTTGAACGCCTTATAATACTTGATGGAGAGAAGGGAAATTCTTTACTTTGCTCGTCCTCTGCTGACCTTGCTATTTAAAGATTGAAACATTTTAGAGAACAGTGACCCAAATTTCTTGTTAGTTTCTTTCAATGTATTCCGTATAGGTACAATTTTATTGATATATAATATTAACTATTGACCAGTATATCGTCATGTATAGTAATTGCAATAATTGTCATTATTCTAAATATAGTATTAATACAATTCCAGTGTATACGGTGTATTTGCGCAGGCATTTTTTGCAGCTTCTGTTTCAAGAATGGCAAAAGAGATTAGCTTTGTTTACTCGAATTTCGTTCAGTACTACGGATTTTTTTCGCAACATCTGTGTAAAGTCTGTCGTATCAACAAAAAAAAACCGATACGCGTCTAATCGCAGCGAATCACCAAGTTGCCAACGACATTAGCAAGGTTACTAGGCAACCTCCCGAGGGATCGAGGGACGGGGTTTTCCGTTCGGATAAATACATACAGGACGCAACGGTTAATGGCTCGCGGGTTTTTGGGTTACATCCTTAACGTTCATACAACACAGCTGACTAGCTGCAAACTGCACTCTGCGGACTTGGGCCTGTCGCAGCCTCCGAGTGTCAAATGTCTCCTACCGCCTACCAAGACCTACCGAGCTACACACGAGCTTACCATTTCAAACTGTCAAGTCTCCTTTCTCCTTCCTTCTTTTAACTCACATTCGATATTTGTGATGTAACGGCTAGGTTGTTGCTGTTTGTAATGGTGCTCGCACTACCAAAGTAATTTTGTGTCTCGACTCACCTTGCTGCTCCTGATTCAGCTCCGTCCCGTGCGATGGACCAGGCATTCCTCCGTCCATTCCGCCTCCTGAAGCGATAACGTTATTGATTGTTAGAGAAAAAGAAGATACACGTTAGCTCTCGCGTGCTAATAAAATCCAGCGAAGTATCGAGTTTGATCAGCGTTTCTATTCGCCGTTATTTTGGAAGCGGGATCGTGAAATTCCGATCGCAGTGGCGCGATTTCAATCGCATTCGTCTCCTTATTTTTGCGAAATGTATCGTCGTTGATACTGCAATACGTCGTATGTAACAAAAATGGCGATTTCCGGTTTATGATGCCTTTTAAAAAGTTATCGAATTTTAACATACGACGTATGTATTTTAGTATCAACGACGGTATATCATTAATACTTTTGTCCGAGCGCGCTTATCGTTGATTTGATGAAAAAATTACGACGACGTTACCTGGATACGATGGCTGATAGGTTGGCAAGACCTCCATGCCACCGTCCAAACTGAGGAAACCACCTGGCAGCGGATTGACTTCTTGTTTAGAAGGACAATCGTCGTCACTGCCATATTCAGGTAACTCTATTTTTGGCTGTAAATGAGAATCATTACCGTGAAGTCACCGCATCCGATTCACCTTCGGTGGAATTACGCCGCGTACAGCGAGACTAGAAGGCGTGCGTACCTCAACGATATCGAGATCTTTGTAACAGTCAAGTTGAACCTGAGGCTCAATAAGTGGGCGAGAGCGTGGAGTACTGGTAGCGCAAGGCGGCACAGCGGGTACTGGACTAGAGTTTTGAGGTGAATCACTTCCTTTGCACAGCCTTTTCAGTGGAGGAGGACTTGACGGTGGCGGAGTCTTACTGCGCTCGTCATCCAAGATCGGGGAGATCAGGCCACGGCCGTTCGATGCATGGATGTTGTTTGTCTTCAAGTGCTGCGAATATCGAAAGAGATGCGATTCGCGACTTGCGTTTGATGCAGAAGATTTTTGATGTGCAATAAACTGTATAGACGGTTAAAAATGTTTTGAAATTTGAAGTACAAAGTTGTATGAAATTGGAGAACTACAGTGTCGAAACTGAGACTCATAATATGAAATTGCTTGAAAATTAATATCTGTGTTGTATAACTCGAACAAATATTTGAATTTTGAATTGAAATATATTCATTTCCAAATGTATATATGAAATTTGTAGTGTGAAATTGAATTTTCAATTAAACGTATTAAATTTAAGAACATGCTTTTGAAGTTTCAAGCACCGTATTCAAGATTTACCATTACAATTATGAAATTTAATAACAGATCTTTTGAAAATTCATGTGCGAGTCGCTAAATTTGTTGGGCAGAAGTAAATTCATAACGTATTTCAATTTTCAAGACATTTGATTAAGAACACTCGGTTTTTAAATTAAATGACCTATTTGAATTTTTAAAATTGTATTTGAAATTTCACACACTTCTACGTGTGAATATTAATACACTCGTGTATGTGTGTTAATTGCTGCTTCATACACATTTCTGTTAAAAATGTTTAACAGTGTACAGGCCTCACAGCATCCTTAAACTTTATTTTAGGGGGAAATAGGGTATATTTTTGTACTTAGAGAAAACATTGCAATTGGTACTGCTTATTCTGCGCCCTTATCCAATTAAAAAGACATGTATATACTCGTAAAAAAGATCTAGAAACCTTTTCGTTGTTGTGTTGATTGCTTTGAGAATCGGTGAGGCCACGGATCTGAAGAGATTCGGCAGTACGCAGGAAGGTAGGCAGCTCGGCTTGAGATATGTTTACCTCTCCCGCGTACATAAATTCCAGCAGCGACCGCAGATGTTCAAACTCGACATCCCGCATGAAGATTATCGGGTGTTTGCAAGGATTTGTCTGCAACAAAGATGTTCCACGTGAAAGTTGGACGATGTGGTGGAAGAATAAGAATGATACTTAGAGAGAGGAATACCAATACATTATTATTATTCTGTAGGCAAATGATCAGTTTCATTGTGTTGCAACTTATGAGGAAATTACATCGTAATTATTCAAATGTCCATCAATTTTCTAACGTACGTGTTTATTATCAAAGTCCAATCTCAATAGCATCTTTTGCTACAATGATTGCTTCAGTGATTTATATCATTGAACATATTTTCATTTAAAAGTAAACAACAGGCGTTAGATCACAGATGAAGCAATTACAGGACCAGTAGGAGCGTTTTTTTTATCGCGTGCAATAAAATCTTAGTACCTATATCCGCATAAATGTTACGTAAATACGCGTGCGTCTTGCATCTAATTAATTTTGTCATGGCGTCCATGTTTTTCAATGTACCAGAACGTTCATTGGAAAATACATTCTATTCATCCGTAAAATGAATCTCGATGTGTACGTAATGGCTTGACATTGAACGACGGTTACATAACTCCATGGTTATGGCGACCCACATACTAGTACTTGTTTGAAAAAATCAATATCGAAATAGCAGAAATTTAATTACAGAATAAATGGTAGGAGTAAGAGTAATGAAAATTCGAATAACGCATTAATTGTTTTTATTCGGAGCTAATCGCCGTCATGGCGATTAAGGTACACGGATTATACTTTGTTAAATGAAACATTTAAATGACTTATAACATTGTTATCATTGTATATCTACGTATAAAAATGTGACGTGTAAATAACGTACAGCATCGCATCGATACACCACAAAACATACATCCAATCTCAATATCGACCGAAAGAGAGTCAAGGGACAAGAATTGAAAGCTCTGCTCCGCCAAACACAAGGCGGAACTTTTATCGAGACTTCTTTCCGCCGAGCAAAAACAAATTTGACACCGAGGAAAAAAAAACTAACTATTTTATCAACGTACTTAGTGGTCTTTGCTCTTTTAATCAATCGAGGCTCGAGATTATCCATACTCGACCAACGATTGTAACATATTTTTTGAGAAACGTAACATGTACTTTCCTATGAAGCGATACGATACATACGGAGCAACACATTTATAATTTTGCCCTGTCATAGATAAAATTATAATGTCGTAAGTGTCGTGCATTCGAAAAAAAGTGATCTCGATGATGATCGTCGAGGCAACACCCAAAAAATTTTAGAATCATCGCGAGCTGCATGGTGTGCAAGTTCAAAATGAAGAGAAATTGGAAAATGCGCCCTGTCGCGTCTCTATTCCCGCGAGACGAAGCGATATCAATGCTGAAAAACGAGGGAAGGGTCGAGAAAAGTAGGCGATCGATTCGGATATCGTGTAATTTTTAAATCGTTCGTCGTGAGGTCAGAGGACGATGCACATTACGTGCACGTAAATGGCAGAACGGTCAGGCGAGAGGGCAGGGGGAAAGAGATTGAGAAAAGATGAGGGTCGGAAAGGGGACGGTTTTCTAACCTTGAACAACTCCTTGAAGTAAGGACTGCAGGCGGACAGGACGACCTTATGCGCCTGGAGACGCCTGCCGTCACAGGCGAAGGTAACGTCGACGAAATCCTCGTCATCGCGAAGTGTCTCGAACTGGCTGGTGATGTTCGCCTGAAAGTTGTTCCACCGCAAGCAGAACTGCTGCTGGCTATCCGTCATTCTCTTCTCTCAACTTCCTTAACACCTATGATCACACATGGGGAACTTAAAGTACCGTACAGCTAACTAAACTTATTTCTCTCATTACTGTAAAAATGTAAAATGTAAAAAGTGAATCGATGACTGAAGAGGAAACGTACGATATAAATAATGACAATCGATATCCAGATTGCCAGCTTCGCGGCGTAAAAATTCTCTAGACCCGCGACAGATCGACGCGACTGTCGCCATGAAAATACCGCGCCGTATTCGCCCCGCGACGATTCGTGACGACGCGAAAGTCGCGACGGCGGAAAGCCGCGGGTGAGGAATTCCTTCGGGAGACAAATTTTTTCGCGATTCGACACGCAGCAGACGACAACGGCCGTTTCGCGCCGCGACTGCCGTCACCTGTGTATCCGGCACGTGCGCATTACTGCCAAATATCCGAAAAACTAAAAAGTCGCTATATGGAAGAAATCTCGTAATAATTTTAAGAAGCAATATTTCTCTCTTACGGTAAATCATACATTTTGGAAGATTGAGCAACGAATATCATTCTATTTTACGTCAATCTATATATATATTTTCAAATTTATCACAGTTTACATTCGTCGCGCGATAATCGACACATGGAATGTGGATCAACTGAATAAATAGCATCAAACGATCATTCCAAATTACGCGTTATTTATATTTAATAAATACTAATCGACAACGCGTGACTTTCTCCAAGAAATTCGTCAAAAATTTTGTTTGCTGTTACAAAAACATCTCCAGTGTCTCGTATCGGAGACGTTTCGACGGTACAGTTGGTAGCCATGCGCAGTGTGTGCTCGTCTGCTCGCCGTGTTCGCAGCGCACGGCGATCATGTATCGGAGCTTTTAATATTTAATTTTATCCTGTGTTAAACGCCTTGTTTTAAATCGAGTCCGGCACCCCCTCAGTTCTCGACTTCCCAATCGTTAGCAGTGTCGGCGTCGGGTTCGCATCGGAAAGAAAGTGCCGCGAAGTGAGTGGTTCGGAGTGAATGAAAAATGGCAGTTCCGCGAAGTGCATGAGCGCCGAGCGCGAGTATCAACAAATATTTATTTCGGGCGACGATGTGCAGCAGGGCCAGATTCTCGGTGAGTGGACGAAGAGCAACCGAGTCCTCTCGTTCGCGATCACGATCTCGCCCGGTCTCGACGTGCGTCCGCGATTGCGAAAGATCGCAATTGCTCGGCTAAAATCAATGCCGCGACTATCGGTTTCGCGGACCGAAATGAGTCTTCGTTTAACCTAATTTTGTCACTTGTG
This sequence comes from Xiphydria camelus, assembly GCA_963678675.1. NCBI lineage: Eukaryota > Metazoa > Arthropoda > Insecta > Hymenoptera > Xiphydriidae > Xiphydria > Xiphydria camelus. Next base: position 17,225,347 of record OY783199.1, on the reverse strand, counting down.
GGCCTAACACGCGGCGTAGGGTCGCTGCGGGAAGCCAATCGATATGAGAAGGAAGCACACTCGCAGGGACGGTCTCGGTCTTCCGCAGTCACGTTACGCTTCGGCATTTCTGGCATTTCACTGACAGATAGGCCCCCCCTGTCGATCCCCTCCAATACCACGCGGCTCGAATCGTGCAATCAACAGCTGATCTGATCACTGATTATTCGCCACTTACGTTATTCACACTTTCTTCCGTTCAAAATCATTTTACCGGTCCTGAGATCAATGGTACCTGCGAATGGAAAGTTTTTCACAAATCTCACTCGCATTGCATCGCACAGTCACGCACTATCCTTGAACTTTGGAATTCTTACTGGTTTTGTCAATGAAACTTGTCAAACAATACACTTTACAAGAAAGAGATCGAGGCAGAGACAAAAGTGTTCATGGATTTCGATGCGAAGGTCGAACTCCTTTGCTTCCTGCGTAGCGACATTTACCATGTTCTCTTCAAATGTCTTTTCGTACAGTATCGATGAGTACGATGGCAAATTCAGTTCCACTCGAAGAAAGAGAGGAATAAATTATTTATTGGTTCTATTATTAACGGTGTACGATCGAGAACGCTCCGCGTTTGATTATGTAACGTTGCTTTGAAAAGCAATTACGTCAGTACCATGGTAACACCTATCGAGACTGTGTCAACGTCTGTTCGAGATGCTGCGACTCGGATCTTTATTTCTATCGATGTTCCATTTAGTCATATCGCTACAGATCTGCTCCTGGCATCCGATAATTTTAAATTATAGAGTCCTTCCATCAAGTTGTTCCGTGTTGTACAATTTATCTGCTGGATATTCGTCTATTCTCTATTATTTTTCAGTAATTAGTACAGACTCTATGCAACTAATCCTGAAATCTCTAAACTAATCTAGTATCTCCCATAAAAAAGCATTTCACTGGTAAATTTTTAGATCCTACGATAATATAGAGTGTGTGTATTTTATGATTAGAAGGAAGAGGTATTAAAAAGAATTAGATGACCAATCGAGTCTGTTCGAGTGTAGCAAATAAAATATCTCGAAGCAGCAGATAATAGCTCTATTCCCTCAATGCAAAGATCGATATTCCCCATGTATTGGTTGTAACATAAATTTGGAATAACGTTTTTGACGTTGAGTCGACATTGTTCTAAACGGCGTAACTTTTTAACCACGAACCACAGCAAAACAGTTTATACCTTAAAATAACCGCAAGAAAACGAGCTTTCAAATGAGGTATAACACGTCACTGAATTTGCTTTGCACACCTGAAAACACAAGAATTATTCCAAATTTATGTTACAACCTAATAATATAATCAGGATTCAACAGTGCCTTAAAAAAATCCTTAAGGAACACCTTGATCGCAATTCGTCTAATACCGTCAGAATTCTAATCGAATACCGTTTCTCTTCCTTTCAGCACGCCCGCGTCACCTTCATTTGGTGATCGCCGTGGTTTCCCTCGAGGAAACCAGGGTCTCGGTATTACCTGGCGGTGAGTAGCCCTCTCAATAATCGCTAAAATTCGACGCTATAATTTAACGCTTTCGATATCGGCTTATCGCCTTGAAAACCGATAGTCTCTGTTTGCGTTTAAAAAAGCCAATAAAGTCACGAGCACCCGATAATGTTGTATTCGTAAATTTGTTCCGATAGATAAGACTTTTCAATTTCACCTGAGAAAGTACCTGATGGTCATCTTTGTTCGCTTTTTTAGGCTTAGATTTTTTTTAATCGTATGGGGAGTCTCCGCGAGGAAGTCTCCTTCGGTTAATCTGCCTGTATCACTCGCGCCTTATACATATGTATCGCGTTATTTAATCCCGCCCCTTCCGCGAGACCTGCAATAAAGTCAGCCTACAGGGGGAATCGAGATAATTGCTAGAGAAAGTTCACAGCTGACTGCCCGTCATGGGAAAACGATAACTTGTTAAAAAAAGGACCACTACAAAAAATACGATATATCTATACGTACACCAAGGCAAAGTAGCATCCTAACGAAGGAACACTCAAAAAACAGTCCATCACTTGCTTTAACAATCATTCTAACACCAAATTTCGGAGCGATCAAAAGCTCCGATAGAAAGTCTGGCCTCGCATCACCGTCACCAAAAATTTCAGCATCAAAAAAATTATTTCCACATCGTAATGCAATCTCCATACGCGCGATTCGATTAAGGAAAAACACCGGAAACGAGAACCACCGATAAACTTTTTTCGCGCGAAACGTTTGTCACCAGGCTGAACGTATCTCGTCGCGATCGGAGGAAAATATAGACCTGTGCCAAAGGGGGGCATAAATAACGCGCTGCCTTTAATCAGCGACGCGCCCAATCGCACCTTCGCTCTCGCGTGATAAGAGGCTCCACGTGACGTACCTGAGAACCGTGCGCGCAACGAGCCGCTCCCGTGGAAGAATGGATGGTTTTCTGTAGCAATCCAATAGAAGCACCATAGAGTACTGAAAGGCTACATAAATATTGTATCATATCAGGCAGACATTACCTTAATCTTGCTAGGAGTCAGGCGGACTTGGCAACCGTACAGTGCGTCGAAAAATTTTCCTCCGAGAGCCTTCGTCGCGACTTCTCTTCGGCTCGTAATCAGTCAACCGGCGGAGAAGCGATAACCGCGAGTCTGACGTCACTCGGAATCATTCTCATCGGAGGAGTGGGGTCCGGACGACCCCCGCGCAAGGTTGATCAGTCTCTCGTTGCCGTTTGTCGACTCGATATAGGCGCTCTCATTTCCGGGCTCGGGGGTGGAATTGGGCTGAAAGGGGGAGAGTTTTCACTGAGAATGCAGTCGCTGTTTTTCGTTCTTTCACTGATTTCTTTCTTGGACGTATACTGTATTTTCGCATTCTTAGGGCCGGTTTTACGAACAGGTATAAACGCGGTATAGCGCTATACTGAGAATACCCATAAGGCTTATTGCTGGTTATTCTCAGTATAGCGCTATACCGCGTTTATACCGTGTTGGTAAAACCGGCCCTTAGTCCTGTATTAGTCCGACGAAAAAATCAATGAAAGATACCTATGTATTTTAAGGACGGTACGCGATGTTAATAATTCACTGCCACGGTAGATGATTGTAACTCGATTTTAAAAGTTGCATATTTAAATACGAATAATTTACATTTATTGCAAATTATTTACTTACTATGAAAAATGTATTCATGATCGAAAATTATGAATAAGCATCGACTTCGATTAATTTAGGAGCTTATTTATCAGTCAGAATGACGCTTTGAGTCGTTTTTTTTTTCATGTTCAATTGTGAAGATGGAAATATTTGTGACGGATGGTACACACTATCTGCTACCGCTTCCTCGTTATTTTAACCTGATCAAGTTTATCAATTTTACTGCAATATAATAATACAATTACATATTTTTTGATAACTGAAGTGTGTACACCTTTTTAAATGCCATGACTGACATTATGTACGAAATAACAGTGTTTTGCAGCCACTTCAACGGGACAATTAAAATGAAAGATTCTCAGAAATGTACAAGGAAAATACAATCTTCCAAATAAAGCGAAAAAATTCTACCATATTTCGGAAAACACGTAAACCGCGAGAATCCTATACTTTCGGTCTTTGATGTACTAGGTCGGAGCAGTTTCTCCCGGCAAATTTAGCAGACCCATGCCGTGCAATATGGGCCTGCAGACTTAAGCACGTGTATCTATTTTTATACGTGACCGTACAAGGCGTATGGGCGTTTATGAAACCGCGTGAAATTATGTCGGCGAAGAGTAAAAAAAAAGGAGAAGGCAGTCCGAAAGCGCGGTCAAATCGACGTATCATTACGTCCTTCGCGAAGTGCGAAATAGCGATAGGCCGAAATCGAGGAACTACTCTGAGAAAAATAATTAGGTTAAAATAACAAAACGCATCTAGTTAAACGCGTTTAGTTATTCTAACCAAAATATTTGTCAACTGAATTAAATATCTAGTTATTCTAACGAAATATTTAGTTATTCCAACGAAACGTTTGGTTATTCTAACAAAAAATTGGTCAATTTAACCAAACAGATGGACAATCCATATTTCACCAAACAGTTTGGTCATCATCTCCATAATTTTGGTTAAAGTGACCAAGTTATTTTTCTCAGTGTACTGTAACGAATTTCCTATTTTTGTTTAGGAAAAGAGTATTATCATTCCGATCAGCTTCAATCGCTGTTATCTCGTTATCTATTAACTCTTAGGCAAAATTGGTGTAACACTTTTTTGAAGATCACACTTCGATCTACAAGAAAGGATTATACCAATATCGGCCAAAAGTTCGTAGATAACGAGATAATCGCAATTGAAATTGATCGGAATAGTACCAGTCTATCCTAGGAACAACCCCTTAATTTCCGTTATACGCCCGAACGAGCACTCTATTCGTTTGATAAAAACTCGTATATCAATTATATCTATTGCTTAAGCAAGCTAATTAGCAAGACTATTTGGCTCGGATGACACTTTCGCTCAAAATGCTCTTATTTGTACCAATTTTGTTGCTTGAGAGGATTTCAAGAATGCATATTTAAACTACGGCCGCGTAGTGCACCCCTGATATACAGTATGACTCGATTATTCGAGTAACCTTAAATAAACAAATAAATAAATACTTTAACGACTACCACTCGTTCGAGACGAAAGGACCGCAACGGAAACTTGCGATCGCTAAATATTTCCTCGTTCTTCAGATGGACTGTACCTCATATCATTAGTGAGTATCTGCCGATAAGAGGAACCCATATTGGCTCGGTGTGTCAACGGTGCGAGTAGAGAGAGAGAGAGAGTCTTGATTTTGACCCCCGATTCTCACTAGGACTCTCGTCAGACGTGTCGTTCCATTGCGACTACACATACAGGGTCCGACTGATAAAATCACACGTATACACTGATAAAAGAATATAAGATATTAATGATTTTATGTACGAGAAGATTATCTTCCCTATAAAAACAGTCGATATCTCGATTTCCATTTGGGATTTTCTGTACAAATTCGTAATTTTCAGAATCTGCATGAAAAAATACAGAGAAAAGAATGGTCGAGAATTCAATTCCAGGGATTTCGATTTTCACGAAAAATTGAAAAAATGTCAAGGGGCCTTTTACTTCACATTTTACCAAAAATGGAAATCTGTAGAATCGATCGCTCGGCCACCCAGTCTTATGAATTTTTTTCGCGCTGATTACGATAAGCATAGTTATCTGGTCTGTATCTCAAAGGAAATATGAGATATCAGCGATTTTATGTGCGCGAAATTTTTTTCTCTCAGAAAATCATCGATATCTCGCTGTTCCTTTGATATTTTCTAAATAAATTTGTTATTTTCGGAATCAGTGTAACAAAATACATAAGACAGGGTGGTCAAGAATTTGATCTCAGGAATTTTGATTTTCGAAAAAATATTAGAGGGTTACGCCAAAAATTGAGCAGAAGGGCGCTCCGTAATTTATCGCGTGAAATCGAATGGCGATATTGATCGCACCTGTTTCGAGGAAATGATGGTAAAGGCGATAGCCGTGATAACGAGATATTGGCTGCAGAAATAATATAATGCAGTCATGTAAATGTTGAAGAGAAATGCATACATTTTTTTTTAAACCCGTAGAGAAATGATGCCATAGCTAACAACGCGAGTCATAGCAGCTAGTAGATACGGTTCATCATACGTCCGCCACCATACTATTCCTGGTAGAAATAATATACCGTGCGCCCCCACGAATATAATTCTGCGTAAACGCATTCACGTTCGTCGCGACTCCCTTATATACGCGGCCCCTCGAGCTCCCGGTTCTCCTCGAATAACCCCAAGAGCCTTGAAGGCCGATACTTTCTATTCAAGAGAATGATTGATCTGGCACTTTTGGAACGGCGCAGCGCAATAATAGATCGTCGACTTTATTGTTAAGTGTCACTCACTTGACATCGTTAGCCCTGCGCGAAAACCTGCCTTATCTGGTAGTCCCCTGTATTAACGGTAAATGCGTAAAGACAGGGGTCAACTGTGCGTTCTGGGAGATGCGAGTTGTTCACGCAGGATTAAAATCGCTATTTTCAAGACCATATCTTTTGATTTCGCTCGACTGTACGCGATTGACGGTGTTTTCGTACATTTCCATGGCTGTATAGCAAAACGACACGAGTCACATTGTCGATAAGGTTCACTTTCTCGGTACAATTACAGTCTCAGTAATTCTTCTCAGAAGGTTACATCATTTTGCCTTCCAGCTGTAAATATGTCTATCCGAAAAATCTAACGATTGGTGATCCTTGGTCAATATCGATACGTGGAGAGGCATTCTGATTTTATTCGTAAAACTTTATATCGTTGCACCCGTCGATTTGTTGAGTAGTACTTAAATAATTACTATATGTAAAATTATTTAGAGGTGGATGCCTATCCTTCTCGTTTTATAAAATTTCCATTCACCACCTACCCATCTATCATCCTTTCTATTCATTTATTAACACCTTAACTACATATTTACCATCATCTGTGTATTCAACCAAAAAAAAAATTCGCCATCGACTCTCTATGCTGTAACAAATTTTACCGTAAATTTCCACGTCCAATAAATGGCAATGAAAGATCTATAATAAAATGTTTGACTTTACCTTTTTAATCTGTCAAAATTATTCGACCATATACGTTAAATTATTTAATTTTACAAAAATTATAAAGGAAGAATATGACTTTATTTACCGTATATTTCTTATCTCCAGCAAAAAATTATGCAAATTCAGCGTACAATTTCGGAGCAAATAACACGAGGTCTGCTCTGCCGTGTATGTACACACGTATATCTCAGGTGCCTGGCCTCCCTGACCCCTCACTCGCACGTACAGAGATTGCGTCACGTTGACGATCCCTCGAAACCGGCGGATTTACGCGTAGAGAGTCGAAAGTGCCGTGAGCACTTCTCGGGGGAAAAGAGGAGAGAGGTGAGCATTCCCACCGCGCGGCAGCAATACCCGAAACGAGATAAAAATAATCACGCTCCGGTTTACTTCTTTTGTCGCTATACTGTAGAGAATCGGCTCGGTCGACGAACTGTCCGATACCCTATTCGCGACATGTAATTACACCCGTCAAATATGAACAACTCGAATCTGTATACACAGACTCGTTCTTTCTTGGTGCTCCAAATACAGTCGAACCTCGATTATCCGAACTAATTAAGACCGAATGACATTTGAATAATCGAACAAGTATCTTGCAGCCTGGGATTAAACAACTGAGAGCATGAATTTTATATTAAAACACTTTCCATCACTGCATATTAGAATATAATTAAGGAACAATAAAATCATATTATATATTTTTAATCAATCATACAGGTTTGAAGTAATCAAGCATCTTTGGCTGCCATTAGCCATAGTAGACGTTTAAAAAAATATATCCAATATGAACAATAATTATTGTTGCAGTAAACTTCATATTACTTTTATGAACTTTTTATCATACAAGTTTATCCATTGAAATTAACTACAGATTTGACTTAAATTTACCACCTTAAATGTACCAAAATCGAAACATCTTTCCAGCAAAAACTGTAAAATTCAAAACTCTTTTCGCAAATTACAAACAATTCATATCGATTCGCATTACTGCACTTGACTTGCAACTTTATAATACTTTCGTATAAAAAATATATAGCAAATTACAAATCCTTTTAACAGTATCGTACTCGTATTTCAAAAGTGATACGATTAAAAAAAATTTCTAATTTAATTCGGATACGGTGCAGAAGCGTTCGGATAATCGAGATTCGACTGTATACTTATGTATTCGCGCAAAGGATGCATTGCGAGCGTATCTCGATCACCCGATCTCTCGCCGTCGGGTAATTGCCCCTTCACTTTGCACTACGCCGGTAAAGACGATCCCTTCCGAAGTGTATAGAGTCGTTATCGCCACGACAACAGCTGTTCCATCAGAGATGGATTAGCGAACGCGCGATAGATATCACTCGAGAGAAGCTTATTTCGTTGCAGAAGTTCGCCGGGTTATCTGGCTCCTAACGTCGTGACCTTCCTTTAACCTTGAATCAGAATACAGGATCTGTCGGACCTCTCTTCCTCCGCGGTATTTCCGTCCCTCTCCCGTTCTCTTTCATTGCCGTCCGCGCGGAACCGTGTCGATTTCTTAGGCTGCAATTGTGTCTCTTCTCAACGACGTGCTTTTTCCTTCGCTCAGCGCGGAAACGCGCAGCGTACAGTCGCGAACAGGTTAATAGACTGAATCCAGGTGGCGGAAGGCGACGACGAATTATTTTTCGGGGCATTCTCGGTGGATTTGAGACTTTACCGAAGTACACTTCCGATTGACCGTGGATAAAGTTATTTAAGATTACATTAGAATAACGATTATGACTGACTCGCTTTCTTTATTTTATATCAGGATTAGTTTTTCATTAAATTAACCTTTCCAATCGATAATAGACCGTAAAATTCATGGATTGAAAGCGGGTCGAACGGAAACGTGCATTGGCCCTGGGTGTACATCGGGGAGCCGTAAAACCGGAACCTTATTCGTAACCGTGAACGTAAAAGTGTTCACAGGTATATAGGTAATAAGAAAACCGCAATTCGGTCCACTGCACCGGATATCGCCTCGATCGCAACAGGAAATATTCAAATATTCCGAATGTAGGATTACAAACGTGATATAAAAATATTAGAAAGAAGCAATTTAAAATTAGAAAAATTATAAAAAACGGGGTTACCTTGCTCGAGTGAAAATGGATGAATGGCCTTTACAGAGAGAGAGTATCCACATTTGAGTCGAAAGAATAATGAAGAAGTAAAGATATTTGCTACGTTTAATCCGTAAATCCTTCAATTAATATATATATATATATATAATAACAGTATAGTGATTTCCCACGCCGAGATTTCCATGTATCGAACGACCTCAATTACCACTATATGTATGTACGTCTACGTATGTACAGATGCATATCTATATTCCGAAATAGAGAGTCCCGAGGGTCAATGGTGATGTCAGTTATGTACACAATAATGTACATTCGTATACCTAGTAACCTGCCATTGGTACCATACCCATACACTAAAATATATTACACACACGATAACTCGCTGTTTTTGAGCATTTGCACGTACACCTTACAATTAGGGACAGAATTTCTGTCCAACTTGAACATAGAATTCTTACGTATGATGTCATGGGAAGTCTATGTTCACGTTGGGTTGATATTCTGTTCCTAGGTACACCGAGAAAACAGTTTATTGATCGTTAATAAATATAATTTCTAATACGATGAAATAAATATTTTATAAGCGTAAGAAAATATGTGTAAATTATTAAAATGTTTATTTCACTCAAACGATTGCTTCGGAGGATCTAATTGTGCCAAACAAATATCGTAATAATTAACAAATACTTACTTGATCCAACAGAACGTTTATTTCGTCATATCAAACAAACGTTTATTAATTACAAACAAACTGTTTGCTCACTGTATACACTGTGAACAATTTTACAGTGTGGACTTGCATATATAGGCCACTTTGGATGTTAGACAACAATAGCATAAGACTGAATAACACCAAATGTGGTTACATAAAGGTCCACACCGGTGAAATGGTATCAAAAAATAACACTTCTTTACTGTAATCAGAGCCACATACAGAATTTTGCGTATAAAACGTAAATTCTTTTTAGCACAAATGAGGCGTTACACCCGGAACACATGTACATATGTACACCTACCTGACACAAATACACATATAAAGCCCATTCTCTCTACACATCCATCGTCTCGTCCCGCGCGCCAACTTGCTCACCAACACCGAGTACCGATCGTCGCACACACATCTACCATTATATCGCGGCCAATGCAGAAACTCGCGAAATAAATCCGGAGCCTGTGGTGGGGAGGGGACCACCGATAGGTCCCTCTCGGCAGCGGTTCCGTCTACGTGACGGGGACCACGATTGAAGCAACGCGCGTAACGTGTATACGAGTAAAGCCGCGTCGCTCCCACTCCGCGCCGATCCAGGCTCCTCCATCGTCGACCGGCGTTGAATTATCTCACCTGGCGCGAGATACGAGCCTCCAGTCTGCATGCACCGTTCGGTTGGTGGTTCTACGCCAGAAGAAGGAACGTCCGGCAAGACCCGGACGCGAGAAGCAACGCTGTGACTCCTTCAGCTTCGCGATCGAGCATCGCACAGAATCCGAGCAGCGAGGGACGTACGGTGTCTCGTATCATCGCACGAGAGAGAAAGAGATAGAAAAAGAGAAAGGGTGCAGCCGACGACTGGAAGGACTCCGCTGTATAGAGGAACCAGGAAGCGGCGAAGATGTGCAAAACGCGTTTCGGATTTCGACCGCCGCGTCTGCCGCGTTATGGATACGAGATTGAGGTTTGTTTTTGGCCGAACCGACGCACAGTTCGATTGAATAGGGATGAGCGAAGAGACTTCTTCTTCGTACACTGACAAAAATAATCAGGTTAAGGTGACAAAACGCATCTAGTTAAACGCCTTTAATTATTCTAACCAAGTTTTTAGTTATTGCAACCGAAATTTTAGTCATTCTGATCAAAAATTGGTCAATTTAACCAAACAGATGGGGAATCCATTTTTTACCAGGCGGTTTAGTCATCATCTCCAGGATTTCGGTTAAATTGAGTTATTTTTCTCAGTGTAGAATCTGTAGGATATTTTTTGCTGGTTGGTCCAAGCTATAATACTTTCGTTCTTCTATCAAATAAATTATTAGGATTTATTCTCGCATTTAATATGGAGAAAAAATATAGGGAGATGCACGGAAAAGATGAATCGTAATATTTGTAAAATTTGTGGTAAATTTCCGAACAAGACTAATTTATTGTTACGATAATTACAATTTTAGTCAAAATTACAGCAACGCTTGTTACGAGTTTTATTATGATTTTTGCCGAAATTGTATAATAGTTATCGTAACAATAAATTGGCTTCGTCCCGAAATTTACCACAAACTTTGTAAATAGGTACTACGATTAATTTTTTTCCGTGTGAATAATTTGACAATACATATTATCAGGTGTTTGTACTATTTCACTTCAACCTCGAATTCTAGATTGATACAGCGATCTATTAAATACACTTTTATTGCTTTCCGGGTAGAATTATTAAAATATGCAGCAACAAGTCAATAGAAAGGTACCTAGAAGTATCAGAAAATTTGATAAACCACCAACAAAATTATCATATTCGGGCTTCCGAAGAGACGACAATCTCGCAGGGGCTCGCGTTATCTGCAGATTGCGAACAATTATTTTGCTGCGCGATAAACTTTGCGTATCATCGACGCAAATGGAGCTATAAATCGCGCGGTTGCTATAGGCGTAACGTCAAATAAATTATATATTGCACTGATCTTTTTTTGCAAATTGTATACAGATAGTAACTACCTTTTGCTTTGTTATTCCTTCGGCTTTACGATTTTCTCGCTTCATTTTTACTAATAACGACTATAACGAATATTTAAATGCTTCGCGTGATTTGTATATAGTTAACCGCTCGTTTTATCGTCAATCATCGTCTGATTGATCGTCTCTGTTCAGAGGACGGTCGACTTTTTCGAAAATAATTATGCTCGTGATCCTCGCAAGGTGACTTTCAACCTGGCAGTTCGCTTAGGCAATTTGCCAGTCGCTTCTTCGTCATACTTCTTCTCAAATTTCGTTCGATAAGTTGTTTCTTCTTCGACGTTTCTCACGCACCTCAACGACTTATCAATTTTTGTTTTTTTTTTTATCTAGGACAAACCCAGACAACGAGAGTCAGAAAGCTGTCTTCTAGTAATCTGTAGGCAGTCTAATGTCTCACTCTGATAACTTAAATTTCGAGTTATCCGACAGTCATCTTTTGGATAATATGAAGTTTTAGTTAACAAAAAGTTAGACATCAGATTGCCTACGGATGACTTCAAGATGGTTTTTTGGATCGTGTTGTCCGTCATGAAACAAAAGAGAAAAGGATGTACGAGGTAATCACTTGAGCTTTAGTCTGACAATATTTTTTAAATTCCACATTTTAAATTTCAAAAAATCATCGCCAGTGATTCCTTTCTTTTGTCTCTATTCACACTCCAAATTGAAAAAAATGCACACTCACTGCACATTCATCGACTTCGAACCGCCTCAATTGTTGAAGACTGATATCGAGAAGGGGTGTTGCGTATATCGATTTACATGGCTCGCGTTTTTTAGGCTCTCTTGTTGCATATTTACGATCTTACCGATGCTCATCTCACTGAGGACCACCTCCTTATATGGCAGTCCCCTATAATACCAATAAACCCGTAAAGACAGGGGCCTACCATGGGTGCTTAATCATCCAGACGTTCTTTGGTCTTCTTCGTTCTTCGTTCTTCGTGTAGAAAAGACACGGAGAAAGTCGACCTAAAATGCGCTGCGAGAAAAGAAAGAGTTTCAGAAACGTTATATATACACTCGCACGGCAAAATCAGCGTATATGCGATTACACGCTCACATTTTTGTTTATACCATAGCCGTTAACCGGTCGCGCGTACTGCACGGTGCCCGATTGGCCGATCGCGTTCGTGACCCACTTTGACGCACGTCGTCTTCCACGCCTCGTTAAGCCTTTTTTTTCGATTCGGCAAAAAATGCAATAATAACTATCGCTAAAATTTATGGCGAGTGTTTTTTATTATGTAATATCGAGCGCTAATTCACCGTCTGGTCTCGTCTAACGATGCACCTGCTATCGGGAGGAGAGGGGAGGGAGGAGAGGGGAGGGAGGAGAGTACTTCCGCAAGAGAGAAAGGCTCTGTCTCCGATGAAGAAACGGAAAAGTCGGGTTTTCTTTTCAGAATGAAATTATTGGATTTTAAGTGCATTTATAGATATATTAATAATACCAGCACAAAGAGGGATATGTACACTGAGAAAACAATTTATTTGTAGTTAATAAATGTTTGTTTAAATATGACGAAATACACGTTTTATTGGACTAAATAAATATTCGTTAACCATTACGATATTTACTTGGCACGATTAGATTCTCCGAGGCAACCGGTTCAATGAAATAGACATTTCAATAATTAACGTATATTTTCTTGTCCCAACGAAATATTTATTTCGCGATATTTGAAATTACATTTATTAACTATCAATCAATTCTTTCTCAGTCTACCAAAGCCGTTTATAATTTATATGTTTAAAATTTAAATCGTATTCAGAGGTAAAGTTTATTTATACAAAAGACTTCCTTTGAAAATCCAGGCTTTGATAATTTGGTCTACCCTCCACGTAACGTTATGATAATGATACTTGATAATTCGCGATTCAAATGCGATCGTAACGATTGCGCAAGAACGAGATGTCCTTAATATAGTTCTGCCGAGTCTTCTCGAATTTCCTCTCGAAACGCCTATATCTCTTCCTCTTCCGCGATCGCGTCATTGTCATCAATAACGTTCCCGGGAGGAAAAAGCAAAAGACCGATTCTGGGGCAACCCCGTCACTCCTTAAGATAAACCGATCTGCGCGCCACGTAGAACGATTTGACGTCAAATGTCGAAATAGCGCGGGGAAATGTTTGCTCCGTATTTTTGTCTGCCTCGCGCGCGAGGACGAACGAGCGCGCGAGACGGGCGACGCGCGTCCTGCTGCTCCTGGTCGGGCTATAATTCATCGCCCGTAGGTCGCGCGACGTTTTACGCGCGCCCTCGTTTATCGCGACCCTCGTGTGGTTGTCGGAATTTGCGTAAATAATCGCGGGAAGGAGTAAGAGGGAAAAATCGTATTTTCAGACGATTTCAAGAGTCGAAAGTATAAATGATTTATAAATGTACCACGTATGAGACTAAACTTACTCGCCAGGAGTGAAATTTCAATCACTATTATCTCATTATTTATAAACGTTTGGTCTAAATTGACGTAAGACTTTATTGTACATTGAAATGTAATCTTCAAAAAAGTATTATACAATTATGAGAGAGCCAAAAGCTCACAAATAATGAGATAATAGTGATTAAAGTTTCTTTCTTGGCGAGTAAGTTTAGCCTCATGTGGTATTTACGTCAGACCTTCCAAACAATTTTTCTACGTTCTTACAAATTTTCTAGTAAAAACTCGGATTTTTTAAAGAGTCGTAATGCACGAACAAACTGATTCCAATAACTTTTATATTGTAAAAAAGATTTATATTAAACTTAATACAATTGTATTATAAAGCTTTTATCCAATACTTGGTTATGAAAATTAATATACTCCGTTATGAAATTTAGAAGGCTAATTTCATAAGGAAATGTATTAATTTTTATAACTACGAAGTATATTAATTTTCATGATCACGTATTGGAAAAAAAGCTTTATTTAAAAGTATATTAAAAATACAAATTTCTCTTACAGTCTGTATTTACAATAATAAAGGTACGCATGAGGGTTTTCGGATGTTTTTACAGCGCGATACAGTCATTTTTCTTCAGCACAGTAGGATCATCCGAAAACCCTCATATCTACCTCTTTTACTGTAAATACAGTAAAATTTACCGGTATCAGTCTTTCCGTATGAATCTCCTCATTTTCAAAGCAGCATCCCGGGCGAGAGAACACTCGTAAAATAACCTTATCATCCCTTCACCGCGATCGGTAGTCGAAGCGTCGATGTTTTACAACTCCCTCTTCAAGCGAAACCTCGATCCCCAATCGTGACGTTTCCGACCTGACTAAGCAGAGTAGGTATAAACGGTATCAAATGTCTTATAAAACGCTGCTGGATTCGGACTGGTCTTCTTTGTGCGAGTTGTCGTACTGAAATAAACCGAACCGAACCGGACGAAAAGCAAAACGATCTCATCCGCCCCGTCGGCGGCGTCTGCGCGGCTAAATACATACGACAGCGTAACTCGCATGCTCAGTTGTCACGTGCCTGTCTAGATATAATGGACTTATAACTCTTTGCGCAGAAATACACTCGGTGATACGACTTCGCTTTAGAGCGAGGCACGTTTTCCCCTCTTTCCCATTACTTTCCATGCCAGCAAAAGGGACCAATTTGCTTGATTATTATAACAGGGATGAATAAAATAAAAATATATTCGGTTTTTAAATCGACAATATTATTCTACTTTTTCTCAGTATATTGATACACGGAATACGTATAAAAATTTCGTTTCATTGAGTTTACCATACATATACCAATCGATATTGAATCTGAAATGGATCAATAACCCCACCACATTTTAGGCTTATTTTTTGAAGTACATGCTAGATGATTCATTTCTTTTCGGGAACTCTAAAATCTCTCGCTGGAATTCGAAAAGGATGTTCAACGATTCATTTCTCCATATCCTGCATTTATGCAAAAATATTGGCATTCGGGCGAATTTTTTGTTTTTTCTGAATCTTTAGACCAACCGATGCGTTGGCAAGTGGGATTTTGGGGTATAGATATATTTATAGAAAACTTCCTTTCCCGGATAATATTATCTAACGAAGGTTTAGCCCGTGACTACATCACAGACCGCATTGAAATGCACCCAGTCGCAGTTTGCAGACTGAAAGGCAGGAATGAGTCTTCCTTCGAAACACATTTGAAGGATCGATTGTGGAAATACGGCCGCATAGCTCTCGTGCTAGGTATGCCGCGTATTCGCTTAGAACTGATGGAGTTATTTCTCAGAAATGTACACGCGTCCAAGTGTTATGTGACGTAGTTGCCTGTTCGTAGGGATAGTCGTGCGTCAATTTCGTCGGTCGAAGATACTCCGGTAGGCCACATTGACTGTATTCTAAGCATCGATCATTTTCTCTCGAGTGTATATCACGTATACACCATTTGAGCATGAAGAAACCTTACTTACAATTAGGGTAATATACTGCATACTTAGAGAAATAATTACTAGCGTCAACAAAATATGTCTTGAATCGAGAACTTATGAGCTTACAAATTTTGAAGAATACAGATTCTTCGAAGAAGGAGAATATATATCAAGTATATACACCCCGTCTCAATGCGAAGAAACCTCATTAGGGCAATAATTGCAAGCTGAGAGAAATCATTACCAATGTCGAAAAAATATATCTTGAACCAAGAATATATGATCCTACAAATTTTGAAGAATAAGTACAAATTCTTGGTCGAAGAATATATATTCTTGATCGGAGAATAATTTCGTTGGGTCGAGAAATTCTTTCTGCGCGAAAAAAAAAACAATTACTCGAGCCTACAAAATATTTTCCTGTACGAAGAAAACCATGGCTTGATCCTGGAATTAGGTAGGATATCGTGTTTTTGATTGAAGAAAACTTTTTTTTGGCACCAGCAATATTATTTCTTTCAGTGCAGTCTTAATTTCTCGCATTTCACACCTCTCAAAACGTCACTTCTCCCACCCCCTATAAAACACCATAAGAATCGACTGCTATAAAAAAAATAAACCTTTTATTTTTTTCAATCCATTTTCGGGAACGCAATAAATTTCAATACATTATCAGAATATATCCGACATAGATTAGATAAACGCCAAAAAGGAGCCGGTCAACGTACCTCCTCACGCACAATCGCTCTCTCGGTGATCCGAGTCACGCGTGAACCGCACGATGACTCACTCCCAGTCCCTGCAGCCACTCTAGAGTACCCCACGCTCCTCCCGCTGCGCTCGGTTTCCCATTCTATCCCTCGTAGTGTGAAACGAGACCGTAGAGGAACCACTACACGACGCGAGCCGCCTATTCCTCTATACACGCGTTTCCCTCTCCCGCGTCTACCTGTATACACCGACGCGGTGCGACTTTTGCGATCCTCCCGTGCCCCCTGCGAACCCTTCATCGTTATCGTCGTCAGTGGTGTTCGGCCGGGTTGCACGGGAGCTGCAACCGTCGAATTTACCGCAATGCCAACGATTCCGGTCAATCGAGGCGAATGTCACCGTTCGCACGGTGAACTTTAAAGTGGAGAGTAAGTAATTCCCTGCAGTTGATCGGTGTCGAGGCGAGGAGTGTGGGATATCGAGGAAATCGACGAGTGATAACAGCGATAAGACCTCATGTGACGTTCGATTATTGCGTCCTCGATTCTCGTGTAAGCCGCGGTTAATGGGTCACATGGGGAAAAACGGGACCCAGTTCTAAGTAAAAATTGCACTGCTCTAGTTAAAAATTCAAAGTGTCCCTTAATAAATACTCATTGCGCATCACGTATTACTATAAAAATGGGAAAAATCGAAATAAAACAAATTTTACCATGCAAATAATTAGAAATGTACTACAGTGTTTAAGATAACAACATTGAAATCGTCATTTCGCATTACTAATATAATGAGTTTTACCAAATGCTTTAAAAATTGATCACTTGAAAATTGTAGACTATCAATCTGTTTCAGTTTTCTTATATACCAGTATTTTTAACTCAAATATTGAGATCCATTTTTCTCCGTGTACCGGAAAAACGCTTGCCCCCCCCCCCCCCCCCTTCTACCTGTATATAAATGTACACGGAAGAGAATAAATCTTAGCATTTACAAAGTTTATGTGGGGGGTTTTCGCGATAAGCTGATGGATCGCTTTCGTTCGAAATGGTCGAATATTATATGTTCGGCGGGTCGATCAGTGCGAGTGAATCGGGGGGTAAGGAGCAACGACACGAGAGAGAGAGAGAGAGTAGAGGTTAAAACTCTTTTGTATTGGCGCGCGTCGCGAGGGGGTCGTGTTTACGTGTACCGAGCACGTGCTTCGTGAAATTGTTTCTCATCGGCCGTCGAGTGACACGAAGACGAGTGGAGCGGTGATATGTGGAATTTTTTCTGATTTTTTGGCGAAGTGGATATACCGGTTTAGTTGTAAAGAATTGTTTTCCGAAGGTGTGATGTTGCCATTTTTCCCTTCTTTTTACTGTAAAACGATTATTATTGTGTCGCTTGTCTTTCAGAGTCAAATATTCCACTGCGCCTCTATTATAGAATAACAATACAGCAGGACTCCCATCGAGTCAAATAATAACAAATAATGGGATTTAATGACTCCTTATTTGAAAAAAAATTATAAATCTTTCCTTATATTACCATTATGAAGGAATAAGAAAAAGCGGTCTAATGATGTTTGTAATAAATTCGGTAAAGTTTTGAACAAATAATATTAAAGGAAAATGATTGAGATCTGTAATCGACATAATTTACTTCCACAAGAAACCATCAGAATTTTAAGGTGTGGAAGGTAACAAATTAAATCATTCTTTAACGAACAAATACCTCAACAAACCTTTTTTTCGTACTAAGATAAACCCGCGCAATGCGTTATCTGTGCGAGATTTTTTCTAAATGAATTTCGATTTGGCCCCTGTCTTTACGGACTCGTAGGCACTGGAGGGGCCTACCATATATGGGAATACGAGCGCAAAGCGTTAATTATATGAATTAAAAAGCATTAATTATTCTTATTGAGCATTAAATACTAGATAAAGTCTGAATTCCCGAGCTAATCTTTTGTTGACAATTGTTCGCACGTCACGTCGGACGTGAGTCACGCCCCCTTCTCGTTTATATCGCACGCCACCTCAGGGCTTCTTTTCCCACCCTCCGAGATTACCTTCTTACGTCATTATCAGAACTTCAGCTCGTATAGGTCTTCGCGCAAGACTTTCATTCATAACTTTTACCGACCGATCAGTTGCGCTTCACCACTTTACAACTCTTACATCTACCGATACGTCCTGTGTTATCGCAACAGGTACATACAACTAGTTTCACTTTCTCGTGCATTAAAGCGCCGTTCGAGTAAGCCACGCCCTTTCCACGCGTATCTTTAATCTGTCGTGAATATTTTTATTTGCTCTTTAACAACAGCAGACTCGATTTTCAATTGCCTATTGTCGACGTCTCATCAAGACGAATAACACATCACGTTTCCTTCGAAAATATTTCACGAACACGTTCGACGTTTTCCCCCGCGGATTCACAAATTCGAAAAACATCGACAACTCTCCCGCGACGACGAGCCACCGCGGCGAAATGCTCAGTGAAAATTTAAAACAGAACCTCAACGTCCTTCGCTCTCTAACGACGTAGTTATTTCTAGCGAAGACTATTCTCCCGTCTCTTTATTTCGCCGATTTTTATCTCAAACCGAAAACGAATGCTAGAGCTTCTGCTGTAACGAGTCTCGCGTCGATTTCAGGAAGACGAGGCGATCTCATTCGTCGCCACAGTGTCCAAGCTGGCTGCCGTGGAGGATGTGGGTCCAACGCGGGCCGAAGGACCAACCTCCACCCCCCTAAAGGTGTCACCCTCGACGAGGGCCACGCTACAATCGCTACGGGCCCCGCGCAGCAGGCTAGCCACCCCCGCCAGCGCCCCGCGGAGCTCCTGCGACGCCGAGACCATCACGGGTGAGCGAACGATAAGAGCTCGGAGTACTGTAGGGTAAAAGTTGGATAGATGCTCCGGTTGAAGGGCAAGTTCAAAATCGATTATCTCGAAATCGGTTGCAGATATCGAAAAAAAGTTTAAATAAAAAATGTTTGTCTATACTTTTACTATAAAAAAGCCACTCTATGTTTTTCGTGTATCTATACTGCGTTTCGAGATAATCGCGTTCAAAGCTAAACAAAGACTGGAGTATCTATCTCAATTTTATCCTACGCATCTTATAGCCTCCTCTGCCGCTTTTTATCGGTGTTTATGAGTGGGGAATACAGAATTGGTTGCTTCAATTCAAGTCAATTATGAGTCGATGTAATTAAATTTGCATTCCCCCAAGTATAATCACCGGTTTAATCAAATCTACTACATTTTTTTTTGGACCAGTAATCGTCCATCAAGAAGCCTGAGAAAAGGGTAGATCTAGGTACCGCTTGAGACCATTGAACTTGACTTAAAAATTCCCGAAATATTCCGAATAATGTCGAAACGACAGCTGTGTGGATTTCAGGGTCTCCTCGTCCGACCGCTGCAATCTAAGAGACAGAGATTCACTATTTCTCCGGCTGCGTCTCGCGAGGAACGACTACCAAAAAATACAGGGGGTGGACAACTGCGCGCAAGAGGGAGGAAACATTTCCCGAAATCCACACAGCTGTGGATCGCTCGCGGTTCGACGTCGCCTGCGCGAGAGCGGCGCTTAGCTACTAAAATGTCCATATCGATTATTCCTTGGCACGGGCTAAGGTGAACTGACCTTCCTTGATACCGGCTGCGCCGTTATCTCGAGACGCAGCATCGCGATTAGAGGGTCCACTTCTACGCACTCGTTCCCTTTAAACTGTGCGAAGGCATCGACGCCGAAGAGATTATGAAAGAAATCTGATCCGAATTCGGTCTTTAAATAAAAAAAGATTCATATTTTAAATTCAATTTTTAATCTGCATACGTATTCAATATCACGCGAAAAGGAAAATATGCGAAAAAATAATTATTCGCAAAGTTAAAAATGTGTTTTTCTCTGCAACGTCGTAACGTCATCGGAGCGCCAGAGAGACGCACTTATGCTAGTTGCGAGTGCGAGAGAGCTAGACTTACAGCACGATGACGTAGCTGCATTTCAAAATGTCGTTTTCCAACTTACATAAGGCTGTAAATGAAAAATGAAAAAATACAGGGTTGATAATATTATGCTCACATTTGTCGAATCTGCGATACAAAAAATGGCTTGAAAACTGAATTATCGTTAGTGTGAGCGCGAAACAAACTCATTAAATAGAACTCTCTAAATAATAATTGAAAGGCTAAAAGATTAACCACGTCCGCGTGTACGAGTACATACCATGCGGTCAGTCAAAATTTCGATGCACGTTCGTCCATCGCCAACCCCCGCACCATACCACAATAACAATAATCACTCGAAGCACTCAACGCGACGAGCATGAAATGAAAGCGAAAACGATAAACGTCAAATCGTACGCGACGCCGGAGGGAGATCCGAGAAATCAGATTCGGGGTAACCTTTGCGCGCGCGCGCGCGAGCGCCCCTGAGACAATCCGATTCCAAATAAGGGCACTCTCTCTCTCTCTCTCTCTCTCTTTGCGCGTCTCCGCGGCGTTCGAAGCGGAACTGCCCTCGGTTCGCCGACATCGCTCGTTTTATAAAGGGCCCCGCGGCTTACCTGCACCGTAAATATGGTGTTCGCCATTGGTTTGAGCCAAATGATGATTACTCCTGGGCGGCGCATAATGCGCCATGGCTGATTCTCATCATCATAACCATCATCATCCGGGTACCACTATAAGACATAAATTATGGACCAATCATAATCATCATTACCGTCGCTGTCCTCGTCGTCATCATCATCATCATCATCATCATCATCATCATCATCATCATCATCGTCGTCGTCGTCGTTGTCATCATCATTATTTTTCGCGTCACGACCGCGCGCTCCGGGCGCTCGACCCGCCGAGACCTAGAAATCGCGATCCTTTTCTTCCCGTCGCGGGATTTGCGCGCGAGACTTCTAGTTTAGTACCGAAACCTTGACGCGGCGACTGAAATGCATCTGTAGGCACGAAGGAGTTTCGAGATACGTTGTGGAGGGGAATTAATAACCGTGATTATCGCTTTCTGGGGTGATTAACCTGATTTCCGGCTGAAAAATATAAAAACGTACACTCTGAGAGAAATGTTGTATGTGCACGGCAATGCTAGTAATTTATTAATATAAGAATACGTTTCTGTCTGCCTTAGAAATCGTGGTCCTTTTTTACCCGTCGTGGGATTAACGCGCGAGGCGTTTAAATTGGTACCGAAACTTTGACCCGGCGACTGAAATGCATCTGTAGGCTCCAGGGAGTTTCGAGAAATATTTTTGAGGGGAACTAATAACCATAATTATCGCTTTTTGGGGGGATTAACGGAAGGGGCGTTTATTTTATGAGAAATTTGCCGGCTAGGAAATATAATAAAAACAGGTATATACTAAGAGAACTTTTATAAATTGCGTGGTAATGCTAGTAATTTATTAATATAAGAATACCTTTTTGTTTGCCTTATCGATACTTATTTCTATTTTACGAGAACAAATAGCTGTCTCAATTACACGTGTAGCCTTTTCAGCAATGCGTGTTGTTCTTATCACATTTGATATTGCTCTACTATATAAGGCTAAACTTATTCGCCAGGAAAGAAACTTCAAACACTCTATTATCTCATTACCTGTGAGCTTTTGGCTGATATTCGTATAATACTTTTTTGAAGATAACGTTTTTATCTACAATAAAGTCTTATATCGATGTAGGCCAAAAGTTCATAGATAATGAGATAATAGTGATTAAAGTTTTTTTCCTGGCGAGTAAGTTTAACCTCATATATGGAATTATAATATATATATATACATATATTACAATATCTAGTTAATCTGTCACTTAGCCTTAAAGTATAGCTGTCAGAGCTATACTAATTGCTGTGCGACTTAAACATTTCTCTCAGTGTGTGTGTACCTGGAAGTATTTCGTTACACAAAATTACAGAGACGGACTAGAAACCATCCCCCTTTCTTTGGAACTTTTTTTATTCATTCCATACCGCGATTCTAGAGCTTTACCAAAGACCCAACACTTTACGGCCTTCCGAACTTTTAACCGACGTGAGAAGAGCACTCTCCCCGTCCCCCGGATTGATTTAATGCTTCAGCAACTCAAATCTAACTTAATATAACGCGAGAGCGCCGCGCGTAAATACGCCATTTCTCCAATCGCCGTCGGAAGCGTGGGAAGTTGCAAACATCGACCCGATCTGTCGGGGCACGTGCGTTGGTCCGTCGATTCGAGGGGGTCGAAGCCAGGCGTTTATTCCTGTCGATTATGTAACGCGCGCCACACGGGTTGTTTGACTCTGTACAGTCTGCCAGAAACGTTGTCAACGGTACTATCTACGCAAACATCGCACGGCAGCGCCGGGGAGAAAGATCTACGTCATTTCTCTCTTTATATTTTGTTGGCTGCTAAACGTCCGAGTCTATCCAATTGTTATGAAAGACGTACCTAATATCTACTCGCGCGTTTGTAGAATTTTCTAAGCTCTCTTAAACGCGTCCTAATCGACGTGAATGTATAAGAATGGAAAAAATATCGGTTTCATTAATCAATATTTTACATATTTATATTTACATATAAATTGAAATACGCACACACACGCACATTTATGAGATAGATATTTCTCGTATTTAAAAAAAAATATGTTCTCGTTCATTTTACAAACATTACGTTGAAATTAAAATACGCGATAACTGAAAAATTATGAGATAGATATTTCTCTAATTTTTAAAAATGTGTTCTCGTTTTATTTTACGTACATTACGTTGAAATTAAAATACTCGATACTGAGAGATATTTCTCCCATTTTTTAAATTCGCTCTCATTTATTAAGTGATCTGGGGGAACGAAAGCCGTCGCTTTCCAACTGAAAATTATTTATAACTATACGCGGTATCGCTTCAACCCTCGGATGAGTGATTTCAAACGACCGCGGAAAATTGTCCCTCGTACACGAAAAAAAACGATCGCCGCTAGCGATTATGCGCCCGTTGAATGCATCGCAGCGGTGCATAAATTAATCCGATCGCCGACCGCGTTATTTGATAGGTTGTTACTCCTCTTCGGGGTAAGGTCGTTCCTACTACCCGGGGTTATAAATAAATTGTAGCGGCAACGCGCGTGACCATATTATACAGCGGTCTGTGACCTATAAAGCGCGTCTATTAACGACATTTGGCGCGGAATCTAAATTGTACCCATCGTTACCGAAACGGACAGCGATATGCGACATACATACACTGAGAAAAAAAATTGCTAGTGCCAAAAAAAAATGTTCTTCAATCAAAAATACGATATAATTTCAGGATCAAGCCATGCCCACATGATACACAACACTGAAAAAAAACAGTTTATTTATAATTAATATATTAGGTGTACAACTTTGCTTCCGCCGTTTTTCCGAATTTTGAGACTTTATTGTAAAAAACTGGTTATACGTTTATGATTCAAGGTATTGTCCATCGCTGGCCACTATTTCCACCCATCTTTCGGGCAGCATACGAATCCCACGCTGAAAAAACTGGTCATCTTTTTAAGCGATCCATGAATCGAATACGGCAGAAGCAAAGTTGTACACCTATTACGTACATTGGATTATGGCAAAAGAAATATTTCTTTGAACCTAGGAAATATTCGTTGGTTATTACTCTAGTTCTGTTTAAATGAAAGAGATATTATAGTAATAATTAAATTTCATTTATTTGGCGCAACGAAATATTTCTTTTGCCATAATATCAAGTATATATTTATTAACTACAAATAAACTCTTCTCTCAGTGTGCGCATAATACGTGAATTTTATGTAGATACAGCTATATAGGTATATTATTACGTATACGTATATGGTTGTGGAAAATATATGTATTACTGACGCGCGTATATTTTTAATTGCATTACTTATAAAAAATTAAAAACTTATATTATAAGTATAATGCACATATATTTCACGTATACAGATAAATAACGTATAGTATACGTATATTAGCCGGTCATTTAGCTTCATTTTTGTACATTAATTTTACGTATAATTACGTATACCATACATAAGTGTGTCTTGTGGGTGGTTTTCTTCATGCAAAAAAAAAATATTTTATAGACTCGAGTGTGTGTGTGTAATTTTTTCTTGCGTAGAAAGATGTTCTTGATCTCACGAATATATTCTTGAATGAAAAATATAAATATATATTCTTCGATCAAAAGACTGTGTTCTTAAAAATGTCTAAGATCACATGCTCTTAATTCAAGAAACATTTTTTTGACACTGGCAATTACTTCTCTCAGTGTATAGATAGGTACAGCCGATTCTTGCCGCGCTTTAAAATCTTTTTCTCTCGCGGCTTCACCTTGAATATGACACGCGCCTCGTCTTCCCTTGAAACTCTCTCGCGAGAGAAAGAGAAGCGAGCCACCCGCAGTGAGACGCGCCCGTAAATCGAAACTCGTCCTTCCCGTGGATGGATTCGTACGCGATTCCAAGGATCTCGGTTGGCCGAAATCCAAGCACGCTACTCCGCGGTCGCTGCTATTTTCTGGTAGAGCGCATCGAGGTAGCGCCTCCTCGACTACGGTGCAACAGTACGTCGCGTTACTCGCATGCGTTCACCTAGGTGCAACACGGCGCGATCGATCGCGATCTCAACGACGCTATACAGCCCCACGTGTAGAACTATATAAAAGATCGCGTGGCGATCGAGCCAAGAAATCCTTGAGGAAAACTCATGGAACTGTCTAATAAGCAAATAATAAATCATAAAATTATTTTTTAATTAAATTAAAAATTATTTATATAAATTTATATTTAATTGTACTGGAAATTAAATGTAATTCATATTATACTATATAAATTTATTTATTTAATAATCTACATAATTAACTCTCGCTCGCACTTTCCTTAATTCGATTCATGCTCACGATTCCATCACCGAAAAGCATCCACATCTTCATCTGCAAGACCATATCGAGACCTCGAAGACGAGGGAAACCCGCGAAAGAAAAACAATACACGAACCGACGATGGACCCGCGACGACGCGACACCCGGGGAAACGCGTGAATGGGGTTTATTAATACCCCGTCTTCTCCGCGTAGCTTGCCGAACTTATCGACGACGATTACGCAAGATCTTATAAAAAGCGACACCCCGCCAGCGCGAGATATAGGCGCGCGGGCACTTCAACGTCGGAGACCCCCGCGCACGAGTTTCCGGTGTTCGGATGGTTGTTGTTTACGCGGTTGTCTCGGGGCGTACCGCGAGTGTGTGCTGGGAGGATCGGTGAAGAGAAAGAGGAGCGAGGTGCGGGTCGAGTGTTCGCGTAAGTGTTCGTCGCGCGTGTGCCACGTAAAAGAGGGGTAAGGTGAAAGAGGGCGGCGGAAGCAGGGGAAGAGAAATTGGAGCTGGTGACGGGAGATATGTTCCTGGGCACAGGTGTGGGGAAACGGCCCAGAGGCCCTGCCAGGCAGAAGGAATCTTTGGAGAGACGCGACTCTATACTCAATAAGTGGCGTGATGGTAGGATGCTGAGGTTCATCTCGATTGTGTCTGAGATTCCTTCTAACGCGCTTTCGTAGAAATGCTACGGATGAAGTGACGAGGAAATCTTCCTCAATCTTGGTCGATTTTTTTTATTATTTGTACACCGAGAAAAATAACTTGGTCAATCAAACCAAAATTCTGGAGATGAACAGACCAGACAGACGAACAGACAGTTCGGTTAAATTGACCAATTTTTGGTTCGCATAACTAAACGCGTCAAATCAGATGTATTTTGTCATTTTAACGTAATTATTTTTCTCGGTGCATGTGTGCGGGGTTTGAGTAAAGAATCCCTGTTGAAAAGAATACAAAAGATTCTCATAAACTGGACAAATATCACATAGAGTCTCATACATCCTCGTAAATTCTCATACCTATATTTCATATGAAAATACATGAGATTCTTTGTGGTATTTGTCCTCTTTATAAAAATGTTATGAGTTCTTTTTCATAAGGATAAGGAACAGTGGCGTCCGCTTCAATTGTCATTAGCTCGTTAACCGTAGATTGTTTAACCATATTGGTCTGAAACTTTTTGTAGATGGAAATATTATCTTCGAGAAATGTTTCACCTGCTTCGCCCAAAAACGAGTGGATCGAAGTTCTTGCTACTATTTCGCATTCTTTTTTTATACTACATGTACACTGAGAGAAAAATGTAGTATGTTTGACTAAATAAGCTGTTACGGGTGAGGGAATGCAGATTTATTTACTTGAACTAATAATTGATTCGAATGGACTACAGCCTGTTTCGTAAAATAGCCATTAATCGTTATAATCAAATTTATTAATCGGAGCAACTAATTCTGCATTCCCCGCCTGTAAACGCATATTTAATTGAATATACTATTTTTTCTCTCGGTGTAATTTTATCAGTCTTTCATGCATCATTTCATGGCATTTTATTTCAAATGTTAATTAACGAAATACGTCATGATAGTGAATGCAAAAACTTCTAGCATGAGTTTACAATTGCTTCTGAAGACATCCGTAATTCATATGACACATGTCGCGAGATAATATACGAATGACTAACGTTGCAATTATAATCGTTCGTGCCTTAGACTGGGCTTAAATATTGTCGCCGCCTAGCAATTAACATTCAACTGCGGTCGGGTCGCGCCGGATGCGTCAGTTAGCCGCTCAAAAATATCTTCCTCTATTTCGGTTTAAGTGATGTCACGAAAGCCATAGCCCCACTACGCTCTCGTGCACGCATTCCTCGAACATTGTGCAGGCAGCTTTCTTCGAAAGCTCGGGTGGGAGAAGCGAGAAAGCAACGTTTTTAATTTACTTTTTACCATTACCGACGAAATTTTTTCATCGCAATCTGCTTTATCGACGGAAGAAAGCGCGCTATTTATCGACAGAGTGAACAAACACTCGCTTACGCAGTTCCCGCCGTGACTCAGGCGTGGCGGCACCTGTTCGCTGCACCTGCGACGTCAATTTTCCCCTTTTTTTGCTCAGTAAAAGAATTCAGTGTCATTTGCATTCTAAATTTGTAGTACAATCATTACATTTACCGGGATAACGAAAAGTGCAGCATTCAAAGACCAAGAAATGCAGCGATACTTCTGGAAACGAAAACGGAAATGCAATGGTCTCCTAGAATCGCGCGCAAGGTAATCGTTCCTCTTGATTAACCCTTATTACCTAATTCAGTATCCCTTCAAAAACACATTCAGCGTCGCCCAACGATTTCAAACGCCTTGAAAACACGAAATACGCGATTTAACTCGTACCGCGAAAGACTAAACAGGCGAGAGACCTCGTTTAATTATGAAACGCGTATCCTCCTCTCGGCGCGAGGTCGACTGCGAGAAGTTCAAAGTTTAAGTCCGAGTCCAATCGCGAGAGACCGGGCGGCGCGTCTCTATAGTCAGTATGCCGACGCCAGGCGTCGAGTAGGAGCGAATTTCGCACTTCTCGTCGAAGAATTGCTTCGCGCTGCACGCGCAGTTTTCGCGAAATTCGATTTTCGACCGAATATTCGCTCGGACGTACAGTAGACTGCATAGAATCGAGTTTACGATTGTATCTTATGCAAGCCGCGCCAGTGCAGAAGGCGACCTAGTTTAAGAGGAAGGCGTAACACCTACCTGCCCTCTGCATCTGCCATGTCAGGTCAGTGCACACTCGGGCGCCGTTCTCACGCGCTGGTTGCATCGATAGCGACGAAGACGAGACTCGATCGAAGCTTCCGCATTAAAAAAATATAGATTCTCATAAATTCTCATAGAAAAATTGTAAAAGTCCCATAGAAACTACATGGGAATTTGACGTGCTTTTGACACAGCAATTCCGGTTACCTACTAGTAAAAATTTGCAAGGGATGAATAGGAATGTACTGATTTCGATGTGTATCTGTTGAAACAAATAAAATCTTGTAAGATTCTATAAGTAATTATAAACAGAACGGCGTGTACAGACCTTTATCTTTATAAGATTTTACTTCTTTTTAAGGATACACATTACGGTTAAAATTTGTTAGAATTTATGTAGCAATCTGAAAAGAAGTGTTTCATATTTTTCTATATGTATGTAAGTTTTTGTTGTTGTAAAAGTAATTATAAAAGTAAATTATTTTAATGTTTACTTCTCAGTTTTCATAACCCGTTCTGTGAATGTTAGTTAATTTGTTCATTCGACGGAAAACGATTGATGGAAAACTAAGAAAAGTCAGGGAATTTCTTTTTCACATTTTACTAAATCATTGACCGTGATTTATGTAGACAAAAGATAGAGATGCACTCAGTACAATCAATGCAGCCCAGAGGAAAACTATTATTGTTTCACTTGAAAGAAATCGAATCGCAATAAATCGCGAGATATTTTTCTCGGAATATTTATGCATCATCGTGTACATGAATATCGATATTCTCTCGGGAGAAACTGAATTGGTTATCGATTTAGCCGGTTCGGCAGCCGCGTCGAATTTGACTCTTGCCACGAAATTCATTCCGGGTCACAGAAAATCGTGAATATCATTTCTTGTTACTTTCCCCGAAGATTTCGATTTCGGATACTCGCGTCAAAGTAGGTATCTGGGTTTGTACTCACACTTATCACCGTTGGTTGCAGTCGTTCTTTAATTCTCCGGCAAAAACCCGCGGCGAATCGGATATACCGATAATTCGTAAGATCCCGAAAGTTGTCGACCTGATCTGGTATTATTCGTCCGTGAGGTCACGTCGAATGCTATGGGACTACTTTCTTTTATGTAAAACGCAATTCTTTGTACTTATTTAGCAATGTGACAACTATAGGCGTTTAGATACTCCTACATCTGCTATAAGAAGAAAAATATTTACAACGTCGACTGCAAATATTGATGTATGTAACTATATCATATTTTGATAAACTTTTAATATATAATTCGTTCAAAATATCTCGATAACCATTCTCATATATTATGAAATAACGTCCAATATTGTCAATTAATAGTATTCACTTAAACCATGATTACCTCATTATCTACGATCTTTTGACCAACATTTGTATGGAATTTTTTGTGCATCAAAGTGCAATCTTCAAGTAATTATAATATCGACACAGTCAAAGCCTCACGAGAAGCGAGTCAATCACAATTAAAGTGAAAGTCGCTCTCCAAAATACAAATATTGATCTTAGAACAACTCCTTACCACAAACCCCCGGCTAAATCGGACGACGATTCCGCCACTTTCCGTGCTGCGAATAACTCCGCCGAGTAATTCGACTAACCGTCGCAAAAACTCGACGAAGCGATGACGCAACCGAGGGATCCGTGCGAACCGCAAGTCCCGGGAGAGCATCTAATTAGAAGCGATGACAAAATAGACGATCCCCTCTAGCGGCCATTAGCCAGCGTTGAGCTATCATAGCAAATCGACATCGAATTTCCACGCGCGAATGATACTTAAGGTCGCTTCCGATTGCGGCGGTGGAAGCGTTTACATTCGCGAGGAAACCGGTAACCGTGCACTGAGAAAAATTAAACAACTTAATCAATTTAACCAAAATCGTAGAGACGATGACCAAACCGCTTGGTGAAATATGCACACGGAAAAAAAGTTTGTGGTAAATTTTTGGACAACGCCGAAATATCGTTACGGTAACTACAATTTTAGTAAAAAATTATAGTAAAACTTGCAGAAGTTTCGAGCGTTGCTGTAATTCTTACTAAAATTGTAGTTATCGTAACGATAAATTGGCCTTGTCACGAAATTTACCATAAACTTTGTAAGAGAGAGAGAGAGAGAGAGAGAGTGCTGCAATTTATTTTTTTCCGTGCACAGAGAAAAAGAATTAATTTGATCTACTAATAATTACTTGTTGTACAATAAAATCTACTTTCATATTAATTTGAAAATCTCTTCCTTGCAATCACATGCTATTCCATAAGGAAGAAATATTTAATTAATGTATTAAAATATTTCATTGATACCTATAAATAAATAATTACTTATACCAGTAATTTTCAGTAGATCCAACCAATTTTTTTCCTCTGTGTGGCTCCTCCATTTGTTTGGTTAAACTGATCATTTTTTTTCTGTCAGAATAACTAAAAATGCAGTTGGAATAACTATAATAAATATTTAGCTCTACTGATCAGTACACTGTAAAAAATCGGGAGTGAATCCAGAGTGAATTTTCACTCCCACCACACGTAGAGAAAAAAAGAGAACTTCTAACCTAGAGAAGATGAGGAAAAAGTGTCATTTTTCTGACTAACTGTGCACCGAATTGACAAACGGTAGAATTTTTCCCCTTTTGGAATGAGATTTTTTCATCAAAATCGAAAAGTAATTTTTGATGAATAAACTAGTAAAATTTAACCCATGTAAATGTAAATTTTTCTTGCTAAAAACGACAAATCATAAATTTATTTATTTCTCAATAAAAAGAATATCAATAAGGATTCAAATTGGTCAGGGAGGCTATATTCTCGACGCGTGAGAAATGTTTTTCGTGGGCAGAAAGTAATTCGTTAACAGATGTAGTTTCGTCTATCACTTTCGTTAACGATTCGAAAATCCCTTCCAAGATAGGTCTCGTCGACGAAATGAATTTTCTCACAAGAAAAATAATGTCCCATACTCCTCTCCCCGTGTTTACATCTCTTAGCAAAACGTCTTCTTTTTAGTATCTTGTTTAATCCCTTAGCGACAAATCTTGTTTAAGATTCCGTTGTGATGGGGTTACGGACAACGGTATACTTGATCCTGATTGGTCTATAAGACCCAATGTAACATTAGCACTTGACGGTGAAGATTTTCTCCAGTAAAAAGGGAAAAAATCCAGTGCAGAAGAATGTATGTTCACCATAAACAGTAGAGTTACTATTATACTGCTGCGTAGTTTTTATTTTATTTTGCTGGGAATTTGAAAATTCACCGATAATTCCCTTTTTTCAGAAGAATAATTTTCCAGCCCTTTGATAATTTCTTACCTATCTCACGGTAATTTCTGATTGATTATCACAATGGTGCAGCGTTACCCATAAAAAAGGGGAATTTTTCACTTTTTTTTTCTCCGTGCACTCGCGGAGATTCGGAGTGACCAAAAAAGAACTCCGCGGACGGAGTGAACATGGAGTTTCAAATATTATTATTAGTACTAGAGTTATAATAATAATAATATAATTTTATTATTTGTATTATAATTTAATATTTTGTGAACGATTCCTATCTGAAATTCATCCGCGGAGTAAATTTTATAAATAATTTAAATAAAATCCTTTTCAGAGTGAATTTCACTCCGGACGGAATTAAATTAATTAAAAATCATCCACTCCGCATTCACTCCGAAAATTCACTCACGATTTTTTACAGTGTACTCCAGATCTATACCGGTTTCACCCAGATGATAAGGCTGAAG
Organism: Xiphydria camelus; assembly: GCA_963678675.1. Lineage (NCBI taxonomy): Eukaryota > Metazoa > Arthropoda > Insecta > Hymenoptera > Xiphydriidae > Xiphydria > Xiphydria camelus. The sequence continues at coordinate 17,193,413 of OY783199.1, read as the reverse complement.
CCGGCAGCCGGTATAGACCCTCTGAAAAATTCTGAACTGTACGTTTCAGGCGAGTAGGGGAAAGTCGGTTAGTCACGATCGCTCCGATGACCCGTATGCACCTAGTTATCATCACGACTGGGCCGAGATGAAGATTGACTAGAATCATGCAAACGCATTTCTGAACAGTCTCGAATGAATATCCGTTTGACTTGTGATGATCGATTTGACGTGTGGATGTAAATATTTGTTTCGATCGAATATTTCATTTGCTTCGAATCGTTATTCATTCCGGAACTACTGGAGAACGCTGAAGTTCGTGAGCTTTTTTTACGTAACATTTTTCACTGATGATATAAAAATAAGTATGACAATGCCACACGGCGAATCCACTCTGTACCGTCTTCCGTGTGAACCGCTTCGTGCGGAAAATCGCTCTTTCGTTATTTCTCATTCAATCTGTTTGACCATTGAAACATGGTGATCGCAAAATTCGCCAGGCGCACGACGAATCGATCGATCACACTTTTTTTTCGTGGGAGCAAACGATCCATGGGATACTCGCGGGCGTGAAAACGCTATGTGTGGGTGGATGTACGACAACTAACGGTTGATCGCCGCGCGAATGTTACAGAGGTGTGCAGCGGAGGGGAGCTGCCAGAAGTAGAAATAATCAGCTTGCTGGAGGAGCAGATCCCGAGGTACCGCCTGCGAGCCGACACCCTCACCGAGTTTCAAGGTAAGCGAATCTGCTCTCTTGTACGCATTTATCGCGGGAATACGTTGAGAGGACGTTTCTTTGACTCAAACGTACGATTTTTTTTTAATATCATCTGTTAAATAGTCAATTTTCTTCGGATGAAAGTCGATTCGATTGAAATAAACATCACATCGTTTGGTAGGATACATTTAAATCTAATAATTTGTTTTTATTTCATCTCCGAAACGTTGAAAAGTCAGAATGATAATACTTTGATGAATTATAAAAGGATTTCAGTAGTTCAGATTCGATTTTTACGTGCATGTAAAAAAAAATTAATTGTGACATTTACAAAGTTTGTGGTAAAATGTGAGATCAGGCCGATTTATTGTTACGATAACTAGGTTAACAAGTTACAAGTTTAACTATAATTTTTATTAAAATTGTAGTCATCGTAACAAGAGAATGGCCTTGACCCGAAATTTATAATATCTACCACAAATTTTTTTCCATGTGAAAAATTAACAATTTTACTATTTTACCCTTCGTAAATTTATTCATGTCGCAAAATTACACTACCAGTTCAACATCACCATTCAAAATTAACTCTACCATCGCACAAAAATACTCAAACACGATCTTCATATCCTTGTTCCGTCGTAACATTTTTAAAACATCTCTTCGGCGCGGAAGTTCGTTAAACTTCTCCATTTTTGCGATGCGTCACGTTCCGGCGTATAAAATTATATACGTCCACTCTCTCTCTCTCTC